>BLSH010011673.1:105352-121664 GCA_018402905.1 Glandirana rugosa
TAAAAAAAAAATAAAAAATGATTTTTACCGCCGCTAGACGCTAAAAAACGCCATGACGCTATAAAGTCGCCTGTACAGCCTGGTAAAACTGTGAAAAAACCCTGGTAACCGTAAATATGTCGCTAGTCACGATATTTTTACGTGACTAATGACACATTTACGGTAACCGTCACTTCCCCAATTGGACGTCCCCCGCGCGATTCCCAATTGATACAAGGGACCCGCACAAGATTGACATACCCCCTACGGGATTGTCCCCTTCCCTTCAATAGTGTCGGAAGTGCATTTCCTTCCGACACTAGTGTCGGGAAGGGGGAGTGTGTCTCGCCTCCAGGCACAAATGTATGTGCCTGGAGGCGAGTGAGCGAGGCCCCCCCGGTAGCGCCCATCGGCCGCCATCGCAGTACCGCAAAAAATCGCAGATCGCCGCCATTTTTAGTAAAAAATAAAAAAAAAATAAAAACCCCAAAAATGAATTCTCATCATCCGTAAACGCGGCCACTTTTGCGCAAACCAATCAATAAACGCCGATTGCGATTTTTTTTATCGCAAATATGAGGAAGAATATAAATCGGCCAAAAACGGTGAAAAAAAATGTTTTTTTATATTTTTTTTTTTGGATTAGTATTTTAGGAAAAAGTAAGAAATTTGGGTTTTTTTGCAAAATTGTCGCTCTTCTTTTGTTTATAGCGGCGATCAGAAATGACGCAGAGGTGATCAAATACCACCAAAAGAAAGCTCTGTTTGTGGGAAAAAAAGGACGCAAATTTCGTTTGGGTACAACGTCGCACGACCGCGCAGTTTTCAGTTAAAGCGACGCAGCGCCGAATCGCAAAAAGGGCTCCGGTCCTAAAGCTGGAAATCCTTCCGGGGCTGAAGTGGTTAAGAACAAACCTACAGTCCCTATCTTGTTTGTAACCTGGGGACCGCCTGTAACATGCTTTAAAGAGGAAGTAAACCTAGATTGGGTTTACCTCCTCTACATTCCCCTGCACAGTAGATGTATAATGGGCTACTATGCATCGCATAGTAGCCCGTTATGTGCCACTTACCTGCAAATGAAGCCTGCGACGTCCAGCGCTTTCCCCTGTGCTGGCAGCGTCCATCTTCAGCCCCTCTTCCTTCCGGGGCCACGATTTCCAGCTCTGTGACTGGCCGGAGTCGCGTGACGTCACTCCAGTGCATACGCGCGGGAGCCACCAGTCACGGCACGATCACAGTGAAGAAACAGCGAGGAGGAGCATGTGCTGAAATTACGTCGGCACATCTCGTACACTGTATATCTCCTGAACCTTATTATAGGCTTACCTGTAGGTTAAAGTGGTTGTCACGGATTGACAACCACTTTATAGGAGCAGGATCCAGCTGTATACCATGCTAAGGGAGCAGGATCCAGGAGGAAACAACATTCGCTACTGGAGGCAGATTTCTCCAGGGGCAAAAAAAGATAGTAGGCATTAGCTTTGCCTTCCTGTCTGTCTGACCCTCAGGGATCGGGCTCTCCCCACCCCTTCTTTTCTGCGGTAAAATCCCTGCCACATTGCTGCACACTGCACAAAGCCTGATGCCACTGCACTGCTTGAAAAAGCCACCCACAGCCACTGCCAAGTCACTGCCACCATCAGCACTCTCTACTGCACTCTCTCACCTAACCACATTCGCCTGCTGACAACTCTGCCTCCATTTCCACCCACTGCTGCAACACGCTCAGGGATGGCAATCTCAGGTTCCTGCAAGGAGCCGCTACCAGAAGACAACCAGCCACCACCTTCTATGCATGCTCCCCTGCGTTCTCCCAGCATTCCTGGGGCCGTTATGTCCCCTCGGTCTCCTGTCTTATCTAGCAGCTGCTGCCAGGTAGAGATAGGGTAGTGGTGAGGTGTTTGTGTGGCCTCTGTTAGCTCCATTAGTCTGCTGGAGGAGAAGCCGGAATCCCGGGACAGAGGACATCCCAGCAACTCCTACAGCTAACGAAGGAGACAAAGGGGGGGGGGGGGGGAGGGAGAAAAGGGAGGGGAGGAAGGAGGGAAGAAAAAAGGAAAGGAAGGCTAAGAACAGAAAGGAAGGAAAAGGAAGGAGGGGAAAGGATGGGAGGAATGAGAAGGAAGAAGGGGGGAAGAGAAGAAAAGAGGGGGGGGGGGGATAAAGGGAATTTTTTTTTTTTTTTGGAAAAGGAATGCAGGACAGTTAGAAACAAAGGAAGAGGAAATAAAGAGGAACAGAAAAAGGCAAGGAAAGGAGAGATAAAAAGAAGTACGGAAAGAAGAAATGATTAGAGAGAAGGAAGGGATGAAAACATGAGAGGAAGATGGAAGAAGGGGATAAAGGTGAGGGGGGAGGGGAGAAGGAAAAAAGTTATTTTTTTTAATGTTTTATTTTTAAATATTTTTGAAGAATAATAATTATTTTTAATAATTCTATAATTACTATTATTATTTTATTTCACTTTTTATTTTTTTAACTTGCACATTAAAAGAGTTGTAAAGGCAAACGTTTTTTTTATCTTCATGCATTCTATGCATGAAGATAAAAAACCTTCTGTGTGTAGCAGCCTCCCCAGCACCCCCTAATTACTTACCCTGAGCCTTATCTCTATCCAGCGATGTCCACGATTCCCTCGGCCGTCCGGGACTCTTCTCCTGATTGGCTGGGGCACAGCCACAGTGCCATTGCCTGCCACGGTTGTCAATCAAAAGTCAGTTAGCCAATCAGGGGAGAGAGAGGGGGCAGAGCCGAATGGCAGCTCTGAATGGACACACAGAGCTGCAGCTCGGCTCTGGTGCCCCCATAGTAAGCTGCTGGGCTGTGGGGGCACTGAACAGGGGCCAAGAGCAGCGAAGAGAGACCAAAGAAGAGGAGGATACGGGCTGCTCTGTGCAAATCTATTGCAATAGAGCAGGCAAGTATGACATGTTTGTTATTTTAAAAGAAAACAAGATTTTACAATCACTATAAAGGAGTTGTAAAGCATATTTTTTTTACATTAAAATAGTATTTAACCACTTCAATACTATGCATTTAGAACACTTTCCTACCAGACCAATTTTCAGCTTTCAGTGCTGTTGCGTTTTGAATAAGAATTGCACGGTCGTGCGGCGCTGTACCCAAACAAAGTTTTTATCATTTTGTTCCCACAAATAGAGCTTTCTTTTGGTGGTATTTGATCACCTCTGCAGTTTATATTTTTTGCGCTATAAACAAAAAAAGACAGAAAATTTTGAAAAAAAAAATTCTCTATTTCTGTCACAAAACTTTGTAAATAAGTAAATTTTCTCCATCACTGATGGGCACTGATGAGGCTACACTGACGGGCACTGATCTGGCAGTACTGATTGGCACTGATGAGGTGTCTCTGATGATGAGGCACTTATATGCAGCAATGATGAGCACTGTTAGGCGGCACTGATAAGCAGCACTGACGAACACTGATATGAAACACTGCCGGGCACTGATATGCAGCACTGATGGACACTGATAAGCGGCACTGATGGACACTGATAAGCGGCACTGATGGACACTGATAAGCGGCACTGGTGGGCACTCATAGGCGGCACTGATAGGTGGCACTGATGGGCACTGATAGGTGGGCACTAGTAGGTGGCACTGGTGGGCACTGATATGTGGCACTGGTATGCACTGATAGGGGCACTGGTACACACTGATAGGGGCACTGGTGGGCATATGTACAGAAAGGGGCCCATTCCCTGGTGGTCAAGGGTGGCACTAAGTGCCATTCATATTGGGCACTATGCCCCTTACCTGGTGGTCTAGGGTGATCTCCCTGGTGGTCCAGATCGGCTCCCTGGTGGTCCCTGGTCGGCTCCCTGGTGGTCCTGGGTGGGGACATTGTTGGTGGTCCCTGGGCAGGCTCCCTGGTGGTCTAGTGTGGCGATCCGCGGGGGGGCTGTGCTGATAAATCATCAGCACAAACCCTCCCTGTCAGGAATGCAGCTGATCGGCTCTCCACTCCTCAGGTCTGCAGACCTGAGTACAGGAAAGCCAATAAACAGCTTTCCTGTGTTACACTGTGACCAGCCGTGATTGGTCACGGCTGATCACGTCCAGTCAGGATAACTGAACCACTTCCCGGCCGTCATTTTGCATACGGCGGTCGGGAAGTGGTTAAGTTATACTTGCTCTGTGCAATTTGCACAGAGCAGTCCCTTACTTCCTCTTCGCTAGCGTTTTCGGTTCCCCTCTTTTCTCTGAGTTTCCCCTCAGCAAGCAAGCTGCTGGGGGGCATTCGTGTGGGAGAGCTTCAGAGAAAGGCTGCATGGGACCAAAGACACAGCGCAGCTCAGTTACGGCCTTTGCTCCCTCCTCACAGGATTTGGCTGATAGCAGCCAGTGGCTCCCCCTGCTCTCAGAGACTCCTGTGAATGCTGGAGGAGCGAATAGCGGGGCTACTGGCAGGGAGATTGCTGGATCAAGAGAGGACTCAGGTAAAGTGTTTTAAAGAGTAAGACCCCTTTCACACTGAGGTGCTTTACAGGCGTTATTTATCTAAAAATAGCGCCTGTAAAGCGCCTCTTAATGAAAGTCAGTGTGTCCTTTCACACTGGGGCGGTGCGCTTGCAGGAGAGGAAACAAACTCCTGCAAGCAGCATCTTCAGGGCGGTGGAGGAGCGATGTATACACCACTCCTCCACCACCCCTACCCATTGAAATGAATGGGCAGTGCTTCCGAAGCGACTGTACACCGCTCCGAAGGCGCACAGCAAATATCTCCTGAACGGCGCACGTTTAGGAGATATTTACAGTATCTATTGGTAAGCCTTATTCTAGGCTTACCTAGAGGTGCAAGCTCCCCATGGAGGTTTACAACCTCTTTAAGGATGGGGGACACAAGCATTGGAAAGTTTTTTTTTCTGTTTTTTTTTACTTAAATGCAAATAATGCCCTAAGTTAAAAAAAAACCTTTTGCCATTGGAACTGCTTTAACTTATTATAACTTATTATTATTAATTAATAAGGAAAACTGAAAATAAGTGTGCGCTATGGTGTCAGGGCTGCAAGCAAAAATTGTGTTGATATGCAAATCGCATAGGGTCCAGTAAGGATCAAATATTTGCTGCACCAAAAGTGTCAAACCTGCAAATCATATAAACCAAATGTGCACCATAAATAAAAAAGTTCTTAGGAAATAAACAAATCAGGCGATACAAAAAGTCTCTAAGTGATCCACCATCAAATCTTGATTTATATATAAATCCACCAGTGTATGGCCCCACACCGACACCTGTCAGAATAGACACTCACCAGTTTCACAGCTACAACAGGTGTAGCCCATACAACATATACAAAAAGGATAAACCTGGTTTCTAGCATCAATTCTGGTTTGGTATCTGCAACCAGAGGGCCTCTGTAATCTCACATCAGTGCCGCACCAAGCTGTCATGAAAAAGCTTCTACCGTTGTTTGGTGGTGACTGCAAAGTTTTCAGGTGGGTCCTGCTTTCACAAGGCGTTCAGCAAGTGTAGCCTTCTGTTCTGCACAGTGTCAGGGTATGCAGGGCTAGCACATCGCTGCCCTCCACTCCAGACCAGGCGCTCCGGGTCTGATAAGATGGAGCTGGGAATTCCGTGGGTGCCTGCCTCTCCCCAGGCTGGTTGGGTGCTGGTTCAGCAATCAGCTACTCAGGCTGTCAGTCAGGTGCACACCGCCTGTACACCGGAGCTCAGCGCTGTGTGTGCCACTCTCAGACAAATAGAAGCATCCGCTAGGTGTGTGCACGCTCCCACACGGAGCTATTGTGTACCCCCGGTGGGAAGTGGGCGCAGGGAAGTGTCCCTGCCAGGAGAACACAGTGATTATTGCTGGCAATAGTTGCGTGGTGAAAATCCGACATGATGCTTGTACTTAACGTGATTGTAAAGGTTTGTTATATTTACCTGCTCTGTTCAGTGGTTTTGCACAGAGCGGCCCCGATCCTCTTCTGGAGTCCCCGGCAGCGCTCCTGGCTCCTCCTCTTCGGCAAGTGCCCCCACAGAGAGCCGATTTCCATGGGGGGCACCTGTGCTGGAGCCCTCCCAAGTCCTGCTGTTGCTGCCTGCCCTGCCCTGCCCCCGGCTCCAATGTCACTGGCTTTGATTGACAGCGGCGGGAGCCAATGGCTCCTGCTGCTATCAGTCTATCCAATGAGGAACCGAGACGGCGGCTGGAGCTGCTGGGCTCATGCTCATCGCTGGAATGGATTGGATTCAGGTAAGAAAAAGGGGGGTTTGATGGGGCAGCTGCAGCACAGAAGACTTTAAAACTCTAACCACTTGAGCCCTGGAAGGTTTCGCCCCCTTAATGACCAGGCCATTTTTTGTGATATGGCAGTGATATGGCACTGCATTACTTTAACTGACAATTGCACGGTCATGCGACGTTGTACCAAAACAAAATTGACGTCCTTTTTTTTTTCACAAAAATAGAGCTTTCTTTTGGTGGTACTTGATCACCTCTACGATTTTTATTTTTTGCGCTATAAACAAAGAGCCACAATTTTTTTTCTACTTTTTGCTATAATAAATATCCAAAAAAAGTATATAAAAAAAAAAATGTATTCATTAGCTTAGGCCAGTGGTTCTCAACTCCGGTCCTCGGCCCCCCCCCCCCAACAGGCCAGATTTTAAGTATTACCTTGGGGAGATGCAGACTAGAATACTGCAATCACTGAGCAGTAAAATTCTATCACCTGTGATGTATTTCAGTTATCCTGCAAACCTGGCCTGTTGGGGGGGCCCGAGGACCGGAGTTGAGAACCACTGGCTTAGGCTGATATGTATTCTTCTACATATTTTTGGTAAAAAAATTGCAACAGGCGTATATTGATTGGGTTGCGCAAAAATGATTGCGTCTACAAACTATGGGAATTGATTTATTGCATTTTTATTTATTTATTTATTTATTTTTTACTAGTAATGGCAGTGATCTGCGATTTTTAGTGGGACTGCGACATTGCGGCGGCCATATCGGACACTTTTGACACTTTTTTTGGACCAATAACATTTATACTGCGATCAGTGCTATAATTGGCCACTGATTATTGTATAAATGTCACTGGCAGGGAAGGGGTTAAACTCTAGGGGGCGATCAAGGGGTTAAGTGTGTTCCCTCAGCGTGTTCTAACTGTGTGGGGGATGGGCTGGCAGGGACAGGACAGATCTAACTGTTCCTGATTACTGGGATCAGTAGATCTCTGCCATGTCCCCTGACAGAACGGGGATCTGCCTTGTTTACATTGGCAGATCCCCGTTCTGCCTCTGTAGAAGGTGATTGCGGGTCGCCAGCGGACATCGTGGCCGCCCGACCCGCGGGCGTGCTCCCACAGTGCGCAGCGCATGCCCACTATCTCCTGTTCAGAGACCGCCGTAGCTATGGCGATTTGCACAGGAGAACCGACCTGCTGCTGCATGATGACGGCGGCTGGTCGGCAAGTGGTTAACTCGGTCGATAGATTGACTTGGGTACAATCAGCCTGGCCATAGATGGTTCGAATTTCGCCCCTGCTGCACCGGTCAAGATTCGAACCATCTGTGGCCAGCTTTAGGAGGAGCAGTTGGATCAACTGCATGTTTTTAACGCCCCCTAATTACAAGTGTAAACATGGCCTAAAGGTTTTTAAGAGGTCTTGGGTACACAGGAGCCACTATCTGCTAATCCAGTGATTGGAACAAGCTTAATAACAAGGTCAGTTGCCCAAAAAATCTTATGGTTGTCCACTGCAATAGAGGTAATATGCTTTCCTTTCCAGTCCACCGGGTCCCCTATTCGTTTGAGCACTTTAGCATTTGACACACCAGGAGGTTTGGATGCCTATATCCCCCGCTGTGCACCCATCCTCCAATCCCTACATCTCTACAGGACACATCAGTGACGTAGGGCTTGGAGGAAGGAACCCCAACACATGGCAGAGTACAGAGGCATCCAACACTTAGGGCTCATTTACACTTGCTTTAACTTTAACACACATTAAAGTGCCTACTGCTCCAACATGCTTTTTTTATTTATTTATTTATTTTTTTTTATGTACATCCTACAGACCTGACAGTGGGGGGTCTCACACACAATCCAATGGCTGCAGCCACTGGGGTTGTGTGTAATACTGACAGGCAAACTCCTGCTTGACAGGTGGAAGCATTCAGGCGGCTGTGTTGCCACCCAATTGCTTCCACACGCCCCCGGTAACGGCGCCCCCACCACCACCATGTATTCAGGGCTCCTCTTGCCTATCTGCGTGCCTGGGACTCACATGGCGGGTGGAGGGGTAGGAGGAGAGTGGCCACATGTCTGTTCTCCTCCTCTTCTTGCTTTTACCTGGAAAGCGACATCTATGACATCACTTCTGGGTCGTCTGTCACTTTCACACAATGTAAGTAATACAAAGAGAACAGAAGACTTTTTCATACAAGTACATGGTACAGCAGGCACATATCAGGAATATAAAATGCTGGGGTAACAAACGCTTTAACCACTTGCTTACCGGGCACTTAAACCCCCTTCCTGCCCAGACCAATTTTCAGCTTTCAGCTCTGTCACACTGAATGACAATTACTCAGTCATGTAACACTGCACCCAAATGAAATTTGAATCTTTTTTTTTCACACAAATAGAGCTTTCTTTTGGTGGTATTTAATCACTGCTGGGTTTTTTGTTAAAAAAACTAAAAAAAGACTGAAAACTAAAAACAAAGCCATTTTCTATTTTGTTATAAAGTTTTGCAAACAGGTAATTTTTCTCTTTCATTGATGTACACTGATGAGGCTGCACTGATGGGCACTGATAAGGCAGCACTGATGGACACTGATAGGTGGCACTGGTGGGCACTGAGAGGTGGCAATGATGAGTGGCACTGATGGGCATTGATAGGTGGCACTGAAGGACACTAATAGGTGGCACTAATGTCCACTGGTAGGTGACACTGACTGATAGGCAGCACTGCTAGGTGGCACTGATGATGAGGCACTGATGGACTCTTATTGGAACCACTGGTGGGCATTGATAGGTGGCACTGGTGGGCATGGATAGGTGGCACGGATATGCACTGGTGGGCACTGATTGGCACTGGTGGGCACTGGCAGGTGGCACTGGTGGGCATAGCTGAGGTGGCTGTGTCCCTTCCTCTTTGGGACCGATGTCCCTTTCACAGAAGCTGGTGATCTGCTTTTTTTGTCAGCTGTCAGCGTGAGGAGAAAAAAAAAACGATTACCGAACTTTTTGCATTACGTGATCAGCTGTAATTGGCTGACAGCTGATCACGTGGTAAGGGGCTGGACTCAGCCCCTTACTCAGATCTGTGATTGGCGCAGGCAGCTCATGCACGGGAGGACGTCTATTGACGACCTCCCGGCAAAGTAGGTCCACGCTTTAGCCGTCATTCGGTATGGCGCGGACACAAAGTATTTAAGGTTTGACATGTTGGGTATCTATTTGCTCAACTGCAACCTCATCTTTTATATTATAGCCACAAATTTGGGTAATTGATTGCGTTTGTTTGCCCTAAAATTCACTTTAGTGTGTTTTTACTGACATTTTTGCGGTAATATCGCGTGAAATAAGAAATTGGAACTACCACTATTTTATTCTCTAGGGCAGTGGTTCTCAACTCCGGTCCTCAGGACCCACCAACAGGCCAGATTTTAAGTATTACCTTGGGGAGATGCAGACTAGAATACTGCAATCACTGAGCAGAAAATGATATCACCTGTGATTTATTTCTGTTATCCTGCAAGCCTGGACTGTTAGTGGGTCCCAAGGTCAGGGGTTAAGAACCACTGCTCTAGGGTGTCTGCGTGCAGAAAAATCTATAATGTTTGAGGGTTTTGTGTAATATTCAGGCCCTAAAATTAATTTTTTTAAACGTGTGCAAAATAAGCAAAAACAGCTCTGGCAGCGAAACGGTTAAACACCTGCGGTGAATGTTTGCTGAATTTCAGATTCAATGCTTTATAAATAGACCTGCACGATTAGTCGTTTTAAAATCGCGATCTCGATTCTCCCCCCCCCCGCGATCTCCATCGGGCATTACCGCAATTTCAGTGCAGTTAATGGAGTCCGACTCGCGGGGCGACTCAGCGCGACTTGACTGTAATAGAAGTCAATGCAAGTCGCCTGAAGTCTCCCCACGAATCTTTCTCTAAGTCGGAGCGACTTGAGTCTCACCTATCTGGGCAGACTGCCAAGTCTGGGCAGAGAGCCAAGTCAAGTTGAAAAAATAAGTAAAAAGATATGTTTAAAAGATCAAAGGGTTTTGTTTAACCATTTAAAGACTAATCTTTTCTGACATTTGCTGCTTACAATTAAATATCCAGTATTTTCTGCTAGAAAATGACTTGCAACCCCCAGACATTGTATATTTTTTTTTTAGCAGAGACCCTAGAGAATAAGATGGCGGTTGTTGCAATATTTTATGTCACACTGTATTTGCACAGCGGTCTTTCAAACGCAATTTTTTTGGAAGAAATACACTTTCAAAAAAAAAAATTAAACAGTGCTGTTGCCCAATTTTTTTGTATATGTAAGATGATGTTACGCCGCGAGAATCGTGATCTTTATTCTAAGCAAAAAAATTGTGATTCTCATTTTGGCGAGAATCGTGCAGCTCTAGGCTGTACCAAAGGAATGGAAGGGAAGTAGAAGACATGGGCCACCGGAGGAGTGACTATAACCCCTCTTCTATTTCAGGGACCTTTCTTTTTTAATATTTTTTATGACAACTTTAGTTTGTGCGCTTGAACTACTTACCTCCTGTTGTCTGGGTCTTTTCCTGTCCAACATTTTGAAGCCCTAATAAAGGGTGCATCTAAGAACCTTCGAAGCGTGTTGGATATTTAGTAGATGCTGTGAACAAATGATATCTAGACTCCGATACCTCTCTGCCTCTCGCCTTCTATACTTCTGATAATAATAGAGGTGTCCTGGTTACATATCTTCCCAACTGGATGTGGCCACATACCATGACAAAGCATGCTGGGAAATGTCATGCCTCAAGAAGTGAAGGACTTCAGGTTGCCTAGTCTTACTGTAGAAGCTGCTAAGGTTCATTAATTTAAAGTTTTTAGACCCAGATGTAGTTTTATTTGATGCTCTCAAGTTCGCGAACTCTTTGAAGCCAAACACAGTGAGAAGAGGCCCGGAGACTCTCAATAATATATATATCTCCTGTCTCATCTTCCAATATGCCAAGGCACTCGCCCCCTGGGTCAAGACAAAGCTCTAGTTTTCTATTTGCCCCCTCCGTGCCATCTTGCTTTGAGCAGTTCTCTCGCCATGCATGCAGGTCTGCTACATATTTCATTACCGGTAACCTCCCGCTGTGTTGGAGGGCAGGATTCTCACAGACAGAGCAAACCTTCTGAACAGCACGTTTGATGCTTCGCCAAGTCACTCTCTAATACCCAGCATGCATCTGCTCTGGGTTCTGGGAAGATAAAATATTTTGTCTGAAAAGCTGCTAATGCATTAGGCAGCTTTATCATTTTAGGTAGACGAAACTGTATTCAACTAGGTGACTGATGTTGGGAAAGGAATTTTGAGAAAGTGGAGCAATTTTTTTTGAGTGGATTGGGGAAGGGTTAAAGTAGCTGTATACCCAATCACTAAAATCTCATATAATCTTTAACACAATATAAAAGTAAATTGCAATATGCAACTTTAATTAGAGAATCTTTGTTTAAGACCACGGCAGTAATGTGCAGAGGAAGAGATGTGGCCTCCCGTAGAAGTTAAAACTCAAAGTTCTGCATATATTTACATATACTCTATGGCACATGTGTCAAACACAAGGCCCAGGGACCGAATCCGGTCTGCCCGGCCATTTCATGTGGCCCTCATGCCTCTCCTGCAGCTGCGGCACCACCTCATCTCTGCCCCCACCTTGTCTCGACCATTGGCAGCAAAGAAGAGGGCAGAACTCCTCCACCAGATCCTGTGCTTCTCCTCGCAGCCACGGAGAGGCTCGTCCATACCATAACCCCATCTCAGCAGTCGGCAACAGAGAGGAGGACTGGAAGGAGAGAGAAGCAGCACCCACTAAATGTAGCATGAAGCACAACAGGTTTATTTAAAAGGTTAAGAACACTCATGTATAAAACCTTGAACATGGCATATTGTGGTGGTGTCTCCCATTGGGTCACTGGTCGATCCTACTGTAGCCTTGGGTCAGCTGCAGGATCATCGGTAGGATGCTGTTGTTGCGCCGGTGGTTCCCGACACTTTCCGGCTTGGTGGGCGGCTGAATGTTGACACTCCATCGACTGCTCGGACGGAGACCCGGAAGTGACGTCGGGGGGGGGGGGCGTGGCGCACGTTCGGAGCATTTGTGCTCCTTCCTCAGACCACAGAGAGGACAGAACTCCTACAGATCCTGTGCCTCTCTGTGCAGTTGCAGCATCCCCTCATCTCCACTTCCCCCAGTCTCAGCATTCAGCAGACTCCAGCTGACTCCAGACTCTGCACTTACTGCTTTCCAGCCCTGCCCCCAGCTTATTTCTGGCAGCACATGTGATAAGAGGGAGGGTGGGGGACTCTTGTCTTCTTATGGGGGGGGGGGGGCTCTTTACATCTAATGTAGGGGGGGGGGTGCTGTGGATATCTAGCCTTACAGATACAACTGGACCTTTGAGGGCAACCATAATGCTGATGCAGTCTGCAATGAAATTGAGTTTGACACCCCTGCTTGATGGTCAAAATTTGTAGACTCTCGACTATCATACCTATATGAGCTTGTTGGACATTGCATTCCAAACCCGTGGAAAATAATATAGGGTTGGCCCCTCTTTGAGGCTATAGCCGCCACTGATCTTCTGGAAAGGCTTTCCCCCAGACGTTGCAGTGTGTCTGAGGGAATTTAGGCACAATTTGTGAAGTCAGGTACTGATGTTGGATGAGAAGACCTGGCTCACAATCAGCGTAAATTTCAACCCAATCTTGTTCAGTAGGGTTGAAATCGGGGCTCTGTACAAGCCACGCAAGTCCTTCCACACCAAACTCATCAAACCGTGTCTTTATAGATGGTGCCAGTAGGGTTGAGGTCAGGGCTCTGAGCTGACCACTCAGATTTCTCCATACCTATCTCCTCAATCCATATCTTTATGGATGGTGATCAGTAGGGTTGAGGTCAGGGCTCTATACAGGCCACACAAGTTCCTCCACACCAAATTCCTTAAACCAGGTCTTAATGGATGGTGTCAGTAGGGTTGAGGTCGGGGCTCTGTACAGGCCACGCAAGTTCCTCCACGCCAAACTCCTCAAACGAGGTCTTAATGGATGGTGTCAGTAAGGTTGAGGTCAGGGCTATGAGCAGACCACTCAGGTTCCTCCACACCAATCTCATCAACCCTCAACCCATGTCTTTACGGATGGTGATCAGTAGGGTTGAAGCAATTTTGGTTCCTCCACACCAAACCCATCAAACCATGTGTGTATGGAACTGGCTTTGTGCATAAGTGCTGGAACCAAAAATAAAAGTCCTAGACATCAGAACAATAAAATGATCCCAAAACCTTTTTATCATTACCTCATGTCTTTATTTTCCTCCTATATAACATCAATGAAAGCATTTGTGCCGCAACAAGAACAGTTTTCAATACAAATCTTCAAAGTTTTTATCTAAAACTGTCTTTGTTGAGATGAAGGTGCTTTTTATTGATGGTTTATGGGAGTGATAAAGAAATGAGATAATGATAAAAAGGTTTCAAGAGCATTTTATTGTTCCGCTGGCAATATCCATTAAGTTCTGTAAACAAGAGTGGAATGGAGGTGTATACAATAAAGGACATAGACAGTGAATTCATAAGCCCACTAAGGTATTAAAGTATACAGTATGTCAAGGTAAAATAAAAAAACATATGCAATACATTTCTGCAACACATGCACATTTCAATATGTTTTTTTTTTTCCTGTTAAGATCCTACAAGCACAGAAAAATACAAATAAACCACTTGGCACATAATTTCCTATTGTGGACTGAGAACGCATAGGATTTTTGTGGTGTCAACCCTATTCAGTTTCCTTTCCCTAAACCACTCAGCTGCTTCCCATTGTATTTAAAGAGCGATGCGTGCTCACATTGCTTTTCAGAGAGAATTTGACAGGCGGCGAGGGGGCTTTGTATCATCTCCTCACTGCCTGTTTTAACCCATTGGACCCCACCCTAGCATATCTCAACTGTGTGCATTGTACGCAGTTTCAGAACGCCCTTTTCACCCGCCAAAGGAGACAGGGGGTAGAAGTCCGGCTTCAGTCAACAAAGCATCATGGCCACAGTATGCATATACTTGGCTGCTGCCTCTGCAGCTAAAGGGGGGGCAACCAGGTTTTTTTTTAATATATAATCCTTATTTTAGACATTTATATAATCACTCACTCACATTAAAAAAGAACCTCATAGAAACCCCACCAAACATCGAACGATACCTCAAGGATAAAAAAGAGGGTGGGGGGGGCGGTCCCCAATCTCTAATACCACAAAGGTTCCTGAATACCCGAAAGGGAACTATCCACTCCTATTCGCTGTAATATAATTAATCCATGGTTCCCATTTAACGAAAAAACTCTTCTGGTCTATTACTATTGATATAAACCTCATTTAAAAATCTCATCATCCATAATTACATTAACCTGTTTCACCCAATGTTGAATAGTAGACGCTTGTGGCTTTTTCCAAAAACTTTAACCACTTCAGCCCCGGAAGGATTTCCCACTTTAGGACCAGAGCCCTTTTTGCGATTCGGCACTGCGTCGCTTTAACTGACAATTGCGCGGTCGTGCAACGTTGTACCCAAACAAAATTTGCGTCCTTTTTTCCCCACAAATAGAGCTTTCTTTTGGTGGTATTTGATCCCCTCTGCATCATTTCTGATCGCCGCTATAAACAAAAAAAAAACTACAATTTTGCAAAAAAAACAAACAAATTTCTTACTTTTTGCTAAAATAAAAATCCAAAAAAAAAATATAAAAAAACATTTCTTTCCATCGGTTTTGGCCAATTTATATTCTTCCTCATATTTTTGGTAAAAAAATCGCAATCAGCGTTTATTGATTGGTTTGCGCAAAAGTTGCCGCGTTTACGGATGATGAGAATTAATTTCTGGGGTTTTTATTTTATTTTTTACTAGTAATTGCGGCGATCTGTGATTTTTAGTGGTACTGCAATATTGCAGCGGACATGTCGGACCATTTTGACACTTTTTTGGGACCATTGCCATTTATACAGCGATCAGTGCTATAAAAATGCACTGATTACTGTGTAAATGCCATTGGCAGTGAAAGGGTTAACCTGGAGGCGGTGCTGTAAGGGTTAAGTTTGTTCCCTGGGCATGGACTGGCCTGGCTGGGGGAAGGGAGTGATCGCGGCTTCCATATACAGGAAGCCTGTGATCACAGCCCTTCCCCCTCTAACCGAACGGAGATCCGTGTTTACTTACACGGACCTCTGTTCTTTCACTGCGGGGGGGCCATCGTGGGTAGCCGGCGGCGATCAAGCCGCCCTACCCGCTCCCTGCCCCCCCCCCCCCCACACACACACACAGTGAAGCGTGCCTCCGGCCGCTCGCGCTAACAGTGAGGGATGTCGCAGCCGCCGTCCTATGGCGGCGGTTTGCGATATCGAGCCACTCTGTCGCTGTCAGTTGGCGGTCGGCAAGTGGTTAGCTGCATCCAGCAGATGTGGCATTATACTCTTCTTATATGCCCTAATAGAGATTTGAGTACCATGAAAGAGGCATTGTACAGGGTCATCCCGAATCGAGATCGTGATTTCAGAAATTACATTTCTGAGCTCAGCCCAAACACATTCCCACCAAATGTGGATATGAGATCCTTGTTGTCCGCAGCCTCGCCAGCATCTGCCCGAGACAGAGGGGTATGCAATTGCCAACATCTTCGGGACCCAGTACCACCTAGATAAAAATTGTATAATTTGTCTCCTGTATTTTTAGTACGTTTTGAGGATGTGTGTGCCAATCTGCCAATGTTCTGTTTCTATAAATCTGTAAAATGGCAATCTAGCTTCCTCTGTTTAATATGTTAAAAATAGATCCACCATGACCCAGGGCTTCTACAACCGTTAACGTATGGGGAGACAGAGCCCGTCTACGACCGCTCCGACGCCTGTTGTTCCTAGAGTATAGGTGTAAACCACCCTTACACAAACCCGACTCGAGTCTTTACATTAAAGACTTTAGTGCTAGAGCTAAGCCCTACTGGGACATGTTACGGAGAAAGTACCATGAGTTTAGAGATAATCCCGTATATTCTTCTCATATTACGGTGTAGACGACCTACGTCGATTGGTGAACGGCTGGCGGTTGACTGTCGCTGTCTC
>BLSH010011673.1:122166-137612 GCA_018402905.1 Glandirana rugosa
GTTCCCCGCTCTGTCAGTGGGGCATGAGAGATCTACTGATCCCAGTGACAGGGATCAGTAGATCTCTCATGCCCCACTGACAGAGCGGGGAACCGCCGTGTTTACATCGGCGGTTCCCCGTTCTTTCCCTGTGGCCGCTCATCGCGTCTCGCCGGCGGACATCGGATCCGCCCGAGCCGCGGGCACACTCCCCAGGAGTGCGGCGGGTGCGCGCCGGCGCGCCCCCTGGTGGCCAAATGCAGATCGCCGCTTATTTACGGCGATTCGCGCAGGGCTCCCCGACTGCCGCTGTGAAAAGAAGGCGCGCGGTGGGGAACCTGTTAAAAAAAGTCCTAAAAACATCAGTAGCTTATCAGTGATTTTTTTCAGCTTTTGTTAGCATTATATTACCAACATTTTTAAAGGGCCAGCGTTTTTTGGGGGTTTTTTTTTTGTTTGTTTTTTCCTCAATTGATCTAAAACGTCCAAAAACATTGGGGGCCGGTGTTTAGCCGCGTTTTTGAGTGTTTTTATAGCTGAAAATCGTCTCTCAGAACCCACTAGTCTTGGGTTTTTTTTTACAGCTCAAAATGCCCCAGCCAAAAACAGTTGATAACAGCATATATGTGCATAGACACATAGGATAACATGATGGGGAGTTTGACTGTAGAAAAAAACATCTGCAGCTAAAAACAGCTGCTGTAAAATCGTTAAAAAAAATGTCCTGAGGCCTAATGGGGAGAGGGTTTCTTGTTGACTAAATCCCAGACCTTTAAAGTATGGGTAGTAAGAAAAGAAACCGTTTTAGAAAGCCCTCTATGTAGGTACGGGCCCAAGGGGCTTGGACTAAATTGCGGCCCGCCAATGTCTTCTCTAGTGTCAATCAAAGCCTTTTGGGTGGTAGGGTGTTTCTAGCTGAAGATTCCGGTTAGGGTGATTGCCTCATAATAAATCCTCAAGTTGGGTAGGCCTAGTCCCCCATCCAGTTTAGATCTCGTAAGGATATAGTATGCAAGTCTTGATTTAGCCTTTTGCCATACAAATTCTGTAAACATACGCCGAACATTAACAAAAAATTAATTTGGGAGTCGACCAGGTATCATCTACATTGTAAATAACATTTTTGGAAGTGCCCCATCTTTAAAGAGTGAACTCTTCCTAACCAGGAGAAGGTAGCTCTATCCCAGTCCGCCAAATCCCCCCCGTAATTTTTTGGAGGAGCGGGATATAATTCTCTTCATATCATTTTGATAGATCTACCATCAAGTTAATTCCTAAATACTTAGTAGCTTGTTTATTCCATGTAAAAGAAAAAGACTGTTTAAGAGAGTCCTCTATAATTTGAGGTATATATAGCGGCAAGATTTCAGGTTTATTCTAGTTTTTTTTAGTTTGACGTGCCCCCAAATTCCTTTAAGTCCGTCATTGGGTTAGGTAACGTTAGTAGTGGATCAGAGATACAAAATAAAATATTGTCCTCTTCTTGTGTAAGGAAATGGCAGATTTATATGTTGTTCTGTTCTGATGGTTACATCAACTTGTCTCTATCAATAAAGAATTTGAAAAAAAATTAAATATTGTCCGCATATGCGGAGAGTATGCTGTACAGGGCCCACTTTAAACCCATGAATATTTGGGTTTTCTCTTACTTTACATAACAGTGCAATCAGCAAGGGTGACAACGGGCAACCCCACTGAGTCCCGTTCTTTATCTCAAACGAGGAATACATAACACCATTGACCTTGACCCTGGCTGAAGGCTTCCCATACAGAGCCATGATCCAGCCTAACATTTTTGGCCCCAGGCCAAAAGCAGTCAGGACCTCTTCAAGAAATACCCAGTCTGCTCTGTCAAATGTTTTGTCGGCATCTGTTGACAGAAGCAGACTGAGAAGTCCAGTGTACCAGATGCAAGACTCTTATTGAATTATCCCTGGCTTCCCTACCCTTGATAAACCCGGTCTGATCCGGGGCAACAGGGTTTTATCTCCCTCCAGCCGATAGTGTGAACACGACCTAAGTACTCTTTCACACAGGCATTGAATCAAGAAGCAGACTTTATCATTTGTTAACACACCCATAGCATTTTTGATGGTTTTGGATGTGTTGCACATGCGTTGAAGTCACGTCAGGCAATGCTCCTCAAAGTGGTAGACCGGCGACTCCTGGGAAGGTTCACTACTGTTCCAAGTTTTCTCCATTTGTGGATAATGGCTCTCACTGTGGTTTGCTGGTGGCCCAAAGCCTTAGAAATGGCTTTGTAACCCCTCCCAGTCTAATACATGTCAATTACGTTTTCTTATCTGTTCTTGAATTTCTTTAGATCGCAGCATGATGTGTAGCTTTTTGAGACTTTTTAGTGTGCTTCACTTTGTCAAACTTGTATTTAAGTGACTTCTTGATTCAACAGGTCTGGCAGTAATCAGGCCCGGGTTGTAGCAAGTGCAATTTAACTCAGTTTTCCAGTTTGTTCATTCATGATATGGGGGAGGGGCGATAACTTTTTCGCATAGGGCCTGGCAGGTTTGGACAAATTTTTCCCATTAATAAGTGTAATTACACCATTTTAAAAGCTGCATTTTGTATTTACTCTGGTTTATTTTTGTGTAATATTAATTTTTTTTGATGATCTGAATTGCTTCATGTCACCAATATGCAAAAAAAAAAAAAAAAGGAAAAAAATCAGGAAGGGGACAAATACTTTCACAGCACTGTATAAACTGTTGTTGAAATAAATGGTCTGGTGAAAGGGTCTCTAACTAATGAATAAACTATGTCTGTATTGGGCTGGGTTTGTACAGGAGAGGCTCTTCCTCAAACTGTTATCACATAGTAGGAAGACCACAATTGTCTAAGGCTGGGTTCACACCTATGAGAATTGGATGTGGGGTTCTCTGCATCCAACTTGTATGACAGGAGATTGTGACCGGCTCTCTCCGTCATGGCTGCGGAGCGGATTGCACAGGAGTGCTGTGCGTCTTTGGCTTTATTTCAGGGTCGAATGCAGCCAAAAAATCGTCCCTGATTCATCCTTGAAACGGAGAACAGAGATGCACCGGGCCCCTGCTGTGAGCCAAACCCGTCGGAGGTGTTAACCCAGCCTCCAATGTCTTTGTATGCTGTAACATAGTCATTAACCTTCGTTGGTAACACTTCAACACAAAAATTTGGAGAGATGTCTATATACACCGATTATTACAATGGCATCTGAAAGTGGGTGGGATATATTGGTCTGGAAGTGAACATGTTGTCCCTGGGGAAGAGATGGCACCAGGATGCAATATGGGAAGTAGCCATTCGGAGGCAGTGTAATGCTTTGTCTAGTGGAGTCCATGGCTCAATGAGTCAGAGTGTTTTTTGCTGCAAAAGGAGTACCTGCTCAATATTAGGTGGCTGGTCATGGTTTGGCTGGTCGGTATATAGCAAGTATGGTGGTCAAGGGTCCTTAAAGTTGTGGTCATATAGTGTATTTGGTTTGACAAAAAGACACCTGTCCATTGAGTTTAGCCAAAAGACAAAGGGAGATCAGCATCCTCAGAACCCTAAATGACGGTAGATCCGACTATCTGTGCCTGGCAGTTCAAGACATATCATAGACTTTACTCTACAGAATGGCTCATAGTTTTTCTTCTGCAATTCCATTGATTTATGTTCTGTGATCATTTCTGATGTGCTTTTATAAGTTCTGAGCATTCTGATATATTGAATTTTTTTCTTCTCTTTCAGGTTTGGCTCTCTGAACATTGAGGATTAATTTCCAACCATTGAAGAATACCGATGTGCCTTATATTTTTTTTTTTTGTTATACTCTTTACGCTTCTGTCTTATGGTGTCATTTTGCTAACTTGAATGTAAAGAGAATTACCTTTAATATTAATAAGGGTTAAGATGGTGACAGTATATTTCTGATGGGAAATTACAGCTTCTGAAAAGCTTATAAGGAAAATAATCATATTTGGATACATGAGGTATAGCAATCAGGATCTGGCCTAACTTCTAAGGTTCTCAGCACCTAGTCTGATGTGTTCCCTATTCCTTCTTATGAGGGGTCAGGCCTTATGAGTAGGGATGGCCTCATTCTGGTTCTTGGTAGAAACCTCACTGGTAACAGAATACATTTGGCTCCAGCACCCAGAAACTGGCAAAGTCTTCATTTGCATGCATGTGATCAGGACTTTATAGCTTTTCTTAACAGTGGATCGTACACACAATATGCTTTTGCTGAGTTGCACTTCACTGTGTATGATATAGGTTGTTGAACCCCTGACTACTTTACTTTTCTGTAAAGGACAAAAAGAGGCATTAGATCTTCTACTATTTTTTTTATTATACAGTATTTAAAAGTTCATTAAGAATATACAATGCATGTTGTAATTTCTTTTTGCATTCCTTGTAGAATATGCATTTTACATTGTGTGAACTTTTATACTGTATATATATTTACATGTGTTGTAGCCCTAATAAAGGAGGCCAAACTCCCAAAACATGATGGCATTATTTCTACTGATTATTTAATGACGTTATTTTGGACTTGTTTATCATTAGTCTTACATTCTTGCTGCTTCTTATATGGCTGGAAGGCTTGCTTGCCAGATGCTCACCCAACCACTCATATTCTCCTTTCATAAGCTCCCTCATCACTCTTTTACTGCAATAGAGCCTTCAGTAAATAGTCAACCCTCCTTGGTATGGAGGAACACGTGACCTTCTCCCGAGATGCAGTACTCGGACCTAAATGGCACAAGCACTGTCACCTGACTGGTAGGAGAAAGAAATATCTGCAAGTGGAGGTTTTTCTTAGAACCAAAGTTTTAATGGGCAAAGAGTCTCTGTAAAGTCCATTTTTAGTAGAGTTGGGAAGGGTAAAATCTCTTTTAATTTTTTTTGCTGTCTGTGTCCCATTGGGAAGAGTTTCTTCTCGTAGACCGGTTTCACTGGAACCCATTGGGAAGAGTTTCCTCTTGTCACCGGAACCCATAGGGAAGAGTTGCATCTCATAGACAGTTGTCAGCAGAAACCATTGGGAAGAGTTGGCTCTCGTAGACAGTTGTCACCAGAAACCATTGAGAAGAGTTGCCTCTAGTAGTGCGTTGTCACCAAAAACCATTGGGAAGAGTTGGCTCTCATAGACAATTGTCACCAGAAACCATTGGGAAGAGTTGGCTCTCATAGACAATTGTCACCAGAAACCATTGGGAAGAGTTGGCTCTCATAGACAATTGTCACCAGAAACCATTGGGAAGAGTTGACTCTCATAGACAATTGTCACCAGAACCCATTGGGAAGAGTTGGCTCTCATAGACAGTTGTCACCAGAGCAAGTGCCGTGATTGGAAGAGTTTCCCTTTAATCTTGGTGCTAGCTCTAATTGTTTGACTTTTCCTCATTATCTGTCCTGGTGATAATGGTCACTAGGTCAAATGTAGAGGGTGATCCTTCCCAGCGGGGACACAGACTGCAATATATACCTGACACGGAGTTTAGACACTTCCTTACTCTATAGAAAATGAAAAAAAAATATTCGGCTTTAGATACAATTTACATTCTCATCATTGTGCGGGCTTACTTATGAACTTTTTGCATTTGCACCAATATTTAGCTTTACTTGAAGGGATCAAATGTTACTTGAAGCCTGACAGCCTGGCCTCAAACCTCATCTCCCAACACTAGAGAGTGCATAACAGGGTTAAATATCAGAGCTTTGTACTACGAGAGCAGGGGTCTCCAGACTTTTCAGTCTGAGGGCAAATATTGTATACTTTACAGATATTCACGAGCCAAAGAAAAATCTAGTTTTATAAATAAAGTAATACAATTTAATTGAATTTAATTTAATGAATGAACACACCACAAGAAACAACTTTTATATCAGAAGCCTCTTGATGAAATCAGAGGCCCCCTTCCAAAGTTCTCAATCACTTCATAGCTCCCCTTACATCATGGTCCCCATCAGTTACCCCATTACATTGGAGTCCTCTTTTCACATCAAAAGCTCCCTTACATATTAGAGTCCCCCCCACCCCCCCTTAGATCAGGGTCCCCATCAGAAGCAGAAACCAACTGATCGGAATCCTCATCTGGGGATACGCCACTGACTTTCGCTGAGGCCCGATAAAGTCTCCTAGCGGGCGAGATGTGGGCCACAGAATGTCGTTTGGAGACCCCTGGACTAGAGAATTCAATATTGATATGCATATTTTGTTTTTAATGAGGAAAGTTCTGTAGGTGTAGCTTTTTCAATATAGAGTTATTTTTTGTACTGTTCTGACATAAAGGAGCACTCCAGACAGATTTAAAAGATACAAAGGAATGCAGCTCTACATCATGAAATGCGTTTCTTTAAAGTGATTGTAAACCCTAGTTTTTTTTTTTTTTTAAATAACCTCCTCTGTGCAGTGGTTTTGCACAGTGGCCCCGAACCTCCTCTTCTGGGGTCCTCCTCCGCATCCAGTGACCCGTTAGGGGCCTGCTGTTTGCGTGTATTCGCCCCGGCCCCTCGCGTCACTGGACCTGATTGACAGCAGCGGGAGCCAATGGCTCCCCTGCTATCAATCCAGCCAATTAGGACCCAGGACACTGGCTGGAGCAGAGTGCTCATAGCCGCCGCTGGAACGAACGGGCTCAGGTAAGTAAAAGGGAAAATAGAATGCATTAAGGTGAAAAACCATTAGACTTTGCAACCCCTTTAAATACAACCGGTGCAAATTATCTGAATGTAATCTGGTATCAGTCTCTTGCAGACCCTGTACAGCAGAGCTGGAGTGTGAGAAGAAGAAGCAGCAGAAATAGACAATCCGTTCATGTGCTGGCAAAACCTACTGATAGGAGAGTGCAGAGTGACAGAGAAATTAGCTCTTCATTGTGCTACTTCTGCTTTCACTGTCCATTCACGGGGTGTAGGGTGACCTGGGCTCATAAAGTGTAATGAATGGCCATCAGATTAAGGCCCTCTCTTGGTACTGCGTGGAAATTCTCTGTGTTGAAGGTGAATATTGGAGCAAAATCTGGTTTTGTTATTTCATCTTTTAATGACCTATTCATTTTCTCTTGCTACGTTTGTCTGGAGTTCTGTTTTAATTCTGTTTGGTTGAAATGGCTCCATATTCAGGTCAGCTAGTCAAACTGTAGTACAGTCAGATTACTTGGTGTTTCCTCATAACACTGCTTAGATTGGGAAACCTCTTTAAACTTACCTCATCAGCTTGTGCCAGAAGAACACTTACCTCATCAACTTGTGTCAAGTTGTCTCCTGAAAGAAAAACGGAGCAAGTCTTCCCTTGACAGTTGTTTTTATGATTCTATTGTGTTGTAATGGGTTACAAAAAAAAACAGCAAGCAGTACACTTATTATGAAGAAAGTATCACGAGTAAGGCTCGGTTCGCGCTGATGTGGTGCAAATTGATGCAATTTCATAGTGCGATTTTTGCTTTCACAGGAGCAAATTTAATGCAATTTCTGAGGGCGCTGGGCATAGCTGGAGATTAAATTGGCACAGCGCCCACACTAAACTCGCACAGGACCCTTTTTTTTCGGATCAAAATCGCACCGCATCGATGTGAATGGCCTTCATAGAAAACCATGTATTTTCAGATAACATACGAATCAAATAAATTCCCATCACATCAAATTTGCATCAGTGTGAACCGACCCTAAGGGAGGAATTGCATTGTAGTGTGTTGCTTTTATTCATCTTGAACCTAAGCACTTAATCAATATTTTTAATGATCTGAAAATGTTAAAACATTTGTATGTGTGAGATTGCGAGAAATTGATTGATTCGAAATTTCAAATAAATATATCTTAATACGAATTGCAAGTTTGCTTGTTGTTGAATCAGATGCAAAGCTAAGTTATGTATAGTCCAAATTCAAAGTGAACCTGTGGCCAGGCAAAGGATGTTCAAATATCTATATATTATCATCAATCACTATTATAAGCCCTTGCTGACCTCTGTAACAAACAAATGGCTCTCATGAACTTACAAGAGTTAGAACTGCAGAAATATCTGGGTGCCTTGCAGTGGCTCTGCAGCTTACACATGTATTTGCAAATGTGTGCTAACTATACCCCTGTTTTTAACTCAAACTGTTAGACAGGATAATTTGGTTGGTAGCAGACTGGTTGGGGAGTTGAGCTGTGAATTTTCTTTGGTTTTGTTCTGACCTCTGTAGCTGCAGGCACTGTGGAACAATTCAGTTCCCAGAAGTGACTCCCAGGGACTTGATTGTTACATAATGGCTGGCACCTGAAAATGTCAGAAGATGAAGATAAGTAATGTATACATTGCCAAAACTGTTTTTACAGGTTTGGAAAATGTAAAGCAAGGTGCCATTTTATCTATTTTAATAGGCTAGTATATATATATATATATATATATATATATATATATATATATATATATATATATTATATACAGTGTGTGTGTATATATATATATATATATAGCGATGTAGGGGTTTCTGAAAGTAGTGGTTCATCTGTCACCTCTGCCCAGCATACATGCCTTAGTCACCCTTGAGCCCATGAACAGATCTGTGCTTTGTTTTGTCTTTTATTGAGGGGAATTCAACTTGGATGGGTAGGGAGTTTATGGGATGCCCAGTAAATCAGAACAGTTCTTTGGTGGGACACACTCATCAAACCATGTCTTCATGGATGATGATCAGTAGGGTTGAGGTCCGGGCTCTGTGAAGGCCACTCAGGTTTGTCCACACCAAACTCATCAAACCATGTCTTCATGGATGATGATCAGTAGGGTTGAGGTCAGGGCTCTGTGAAGGCCACTCAGGTTTGTCCAGACCAAACTCATCAAACCATGTTTTCATGGATGATGATCAGTAGGGTTGAGGTCAGGGCTCTGTGAAGGCCACTCAGGTTTGTCCACACCAAACTCATCAAACCATGTCTTCATGGATGATGATCAGTAGGGTTGAGGTCAGGGCTCTGTGAAGGCCACTCAGGTTTGTCCAGACCAAACTCATCAAACCATATCTTCATGGATGATGATCAGTAGGGTTGAGGTCAGGACTCTGTGAAGGCCACCCAAGTTACTACACCAAACTCATCAAACCATTTCTATATGGAGCTGGCTTTGTACACCGGACAGTCATGCTGGAACAGAAGAGGACCTTCTCAAAACTGTCACCACAAGGTCAGAAGACCCCAATTGTTCAAAATGTCTTTGTATGTTGCAGCACTAACAGCATCCTTCAGTGGAAATGCCTGAACTTATCATCTGGAGGGGGGTGCTATCTAGTGATGGTCATATATTTTTATATTTTGCCCATATACTGTAACTGATAAGACATGATGGATCTTGTAGTCCGACAGATTAACGGCTTTAAATTAGCCATGTTTGCCTTGAACTGCACGAAGGAGGGCCCATAAATAGCTTCCCCCGGCTGTTCCTTCGAAAGAGCCGGTGTCCGATATTAAAATAATATTTATTTCTATTTCCCGATGGTGAAGATTGTGTGTCGGCACCGCTGGAGAGCATGTGTCATCTCCTCGTCCCCTGGAAAGAGGAATGTATCCTTTCTGTCATTATTAAAACTTCATTTCACTGCACACAATACAGCGCTACACGGAATTGTCAATAGCGAGTGTAATCTCAGTGGCATCGCAGCCATTGATTTCAAATCCTCCTGTGGCTTGCGGTGACTGAGTATCGATTGGGCGGCTCTGGATAGTATTTATTTTCTTTGTGTGCTTGCGTGTAGCGTTGTAATTTTTCGGGCTCGACTCAATGGAAGCAGAACGCTGTAAAAATGTTATTTCACACTGACTAGGCTGACCCTACCCTGCAGAGAGGCTCTATAGGGCACACCAGATGACGGAGAACTACAAGTTCCCATATTATTACTATACCTCCAGGACAGTTAGTGCAGGGGGGGTTCTTAAAGATGAACTCCAAGTGGGGCCTCTCCTGCATGGCAAGGGTTAAATACACTTTTTTGTGTAGGAGAAGGTTAAAGTAGAATAAAGGCAAAACTTTTTTATTTTGCATAGAGTAAGGCTACGGTTAGACTGGTGTCTAAACCGCCACGTCTCTGAGGAGCGATCAACTTTTCAAAGGTGTTTGACAGGCAGTTGGGGTTCTACCGCCCCTTAAATGCTAATGTGGATGAACCATAAAAGTCAGAAGATGAGCATGGCAAACTGACAGCTAGTCTTTTAAAAGGTTAGTTTAACTTTCCAGGAAAAAATGAAAAAGGTGAATTAACACCGCACAACACCCCCCTCCGGTCCCCGCTGTACTTAGCTCTATGGGTGATGAGCTGTCAGTGCCCACGCAGCCGGGGTAGCATTCCAGGGCTTTGAAATCCTCGCTATTTTCCCTCCTCTTTCTGCAGGTCTTCCAAGGACATCTGCCCTACTAAAGAGCAATGTGTTTCTGTGTGTGTCAAGATAGATTGCAATTTTTCTGCAAGTTCCCGGCATGCACAAATGGAACCTGAAGGCTTAGAACCAGCCCTCTATACATTTACAATCCCTTTCCAAAGCGTTTTGTCAGGAATCAGCAGCAGGAATGGCCAGATCTGCATGGCTACACTCAGGAAATTGTAACAGATTATATTTGCTTTAAAGGGATTGTAAATGCAGAAGGTTTTTTTTTTTTACCTTAATGCATTCAGATAAAATCCTTCTGTGTGAAACAGCCCCCCTCAGCACCCCTAATACTTACCTGAGCCCCATCTCGATCCAGAGATGTCTACAAGTGCTTCAGCTGTCCTGGACTCTCCCTCCTGATTGGCAGAGAGACAGCAGCGGTGCCATTGGCTCTTGCTGCAGTCCATCAATCTCAGCCAATCATGAGAGGGGGCGGGGTCAAACCGCAGCTCCATATCTGAATAAATACACAGAGCTGAAGCTCGGCCCAGGTACCCCATAGCAAGATGCTTGCTGAGGGGGCACTCAACAGAAGGGAGGGGCCAGGCGCACCAGCCAGGGATCTGAGAAGAGGAATGTTGCACCCTCTAGGTAGTGAGGTGCTACAGTGAGTATTTTCTCTGGCAGGGTAGGTAAATTTATGCAGGCCTGGCTGGTTGCAAGGCCTGTTTGTTTTCATTCTGGGCTGGGAGTGGCTCAAGGTAGCAGCTGGTGACTCACAGGTGGTGTCACTTCTCGGTTACCTCCCCTTTTCTTCTAGACAGTGGAGAAGAGAGGTGGAGCTGTCTGGGGTATCTTAAAGAGCCTTAACCAATCCCCAACTTGGATTGGCTGGGGGCAGGCCTCCTTAAAGTGGATGTAAACCCTCACATATACCCAGTGAAGGGAACAGCCTCAGATGATACACAGAGATGACGCAAACCTCCCTATATAAGTCTTACATGTATATCTTCTGTCTTCGCTTTGATACACTGTTTAGAAAATGCACATTCTGATTTTCCACTTCCTCCTTCCTATCTGGGAAGTGTTGATAGCTACACTTTGTGAGAGACTGTGAGAAAGCTGGTTGGAGGAAAGGCACACACCCCCTCCCCATACATGCAGAGCTCTGACTGTGTTATGTTTAGGAGCCTGCTAATCTATTTTTAGCAACCTCCCACGACTCTAATTTCTCTGTCCTGACTAACCAGAGCCAGTGAGAAATGATCAGGCTGATAACAGAGTTACTGAAGAAGAGACAGCTACGGGACATAGCTATTTGAAGAGAGATAAGAAAACACTACAGACAGATATGCCCAGCTCATATTTCATGATTCGGGTTTACAACCACCTTAAATACCTGGGGTCAGCCCAGCTGGGGAGGAGTTGTCGGGTGAAAAAGGTGGAGTGAGAGAGTGTGGAGGCTGTCTGGGCCCACGGGGAGCTCCCCAGTCGGGGGGGGGGGGGGGTGGCCCTGGGCCAGGGCTCGGGCAAAGATATCCTGGAAGAGAGGCACACGAGAGAGCAAGTAGAGGACAGCAGGCAAGAACACTGCTAAGAGTCTCCAGGGAGGACAACTGGTTGCAGCAAGTGAAGCGCTGGTGAGTGAGGCACAGTCAGGAGGACTGGGGGGGAATGCCTGAGAGAACTGGGAGATTGCAGTTTGAGAGATGGGTGCAGAACCAGACATGAGGACTGTGGAAAGGGCAGTGGAGAGATGTCATTGCAGCCAGGCTGGCTGGCAGGGCCTGAAGTGAGCTGTCTGGGAGTGGTTGCTAAGTAGAGGACAACTAGCACCTGAACTATTCTACACAATAGGGACCCGAGGTCCCTGCCTGCAAAAGGCAATCCACTGAGGCCTGGCTGAGTCAGCGTCAGGCCTAACCATGCGATGCTAGCTAGTCTGGAGGAGAAACCGTGTGCAGCAAGGGAAGTGCTGGGGGAGGAAAGGAAAGAGGTCTTAAGCAAGAATTGTGCTGGAGAGAAGTCTGGAGTGTATATACTCAGGGCCGGCCCTACCATGGCTCCCAGTGGGTCCATTTGACCCAGGCAGTACTTTGAGAGGGACAGCAAATTGAACCACAGCTGCCTCTCCTTCTCTTCTATTTACCCAGCAGATTGGCAAACAAGATTTCTTTTCCAGCAATTTTGTGTGTCAGGATGACTACTGCCCCATGGGCTGCTCTGCCTGCCCCTACACTACCCTAGCCCTTCCTTATACTGCCCTAACCTGTCTATATTCTACCCTAGCCTGTCTATATACTACCCTAGCCTGTCTATATACTACCCTAGCCTGTCCCTATACTGCCTTAGCCTGTCTATATACTACCCTATCCTGTCTATATACTACCCTAGCCTGTCTATATACTGCACTAGTCTACCCCTATACTGCCTTAGCCTGTCTATATACTACCTAGCCTGTCTTTAACCACTTCCCGACTGCGTGCCGTGTTTTCACAGCGGCAGTCAGGATGCTGAGCGCGAATCGCCGTAAAAAGACGGCGATCTGCGAACAGCCGCTAGGGGGCGCGTGCGTCCCGCCGCACTCCTGAGGAGTGTGTCCGCGGCTCGGGCGGACCCGGTGAGTGGCCACAGGGAAAGAACGGGGAACCGCCAATGTAAACATGGCGGTTCCCCGCTCTGTTAGTGCACGCATGGGAGATCTACTGATCCCTGTCACCGGGATCAGTTAGATCTCTCATGCCCATGTTAGCCCAACCCCCCCCCACAGTAAGAACACACCCAGGGAACACACTTAACCCCTAGCTCTCCCCCTGCAGGTTAACCCCTTCACTGCCAATGACATTTATACAGTAATCAGTGGACATTTAAATTTCTGATCGCTGAATAAATGTCATTGGTCCCAAAAAAGTGTCAAAGATGTCCGACATGTCCGCTGCAATATCGCAGTACCGCTAAAAATCGCAGACCGCCGCCATTACTAGTAAAATATAAAAAAAAAATGGAAACCCCAGAAATTAATTCTCATCATCCGTAAACGTGGCCACTTTTGCGCAAACCAGTCAATAAACGCTCATTGCGATTTTTTTTTATCACAAATATGAGGAAGAATATAAATCGGCCAAAACCGGAGAAAAAAAATTTTTTTTTTTTTTTTGGATTTGAATTTGAATTTTAGCAAAAAGTAAGAAATTTGGGCTTTTTTGCAAAATGGTCGCTCTTCTTTTGTTTATAGCGATGATCAGAAATGATGCAGAGGCGATCAAATACCACCAAAAGAAAGCTCTATTTGTGGGGAAAAAAGGACGCAAATTTTGTTTGGGTGCAACGTCGCACGACCGCGCAATTGTCAGTTAAAGCGACGCAGTGCCAAATCGCAAAAAGTGCTCTGGTCTTAAAGCTGGAAAACCTTCCGGTTGGTAAGTGGATATACTACCCTAGTTTGTCTATATAATACCTTAGCCTGTCCATATACTACCCTAACCTGTCTATATACTACCCTAGTTTGTCTATATAATACCCTAGCCTGTCCCTATACTACCCTAGCCTGTCCCTATACTACCCTAACCTGTCCCTATACTACCCTAGCCTGTTCATATACTACCCTAGACTGCCCCTATACTGCCCTAGCCTGTCCATATACTGCCCTAGCCTGTCCTTATACTACCCTAGACTGCCCCTATACTGCCCTAGCCTGTGCATATACTAAAATAGCCTGTCCATATACTGCCCTAGCCTGTCCATATACTACCCTAGACTGCCCCTATACTGCCCTAGCCTGTCCATATACTGCCCTAGCCTGTCCATATACTACCCTAGCCTGTCCCTATACTACCCTAGCCTGTCCCTATACTACCCTAACCTGTCCCTATACTACCCTAGCCTGCCCCTTGGAATTGAACATAATGGTATGTCATATAATTTTGCATATAAACAAAGGTGCGGTTGCATGTAAATCTGACTCCCTCATAAATTTAATTTTAGTTTTAATTATCATAATATAAAATAATGGATGTGGGGGGCCTTTTGGTGGGCATGATTTTTTTTGGGGGGGACAGCATTTCATTGATGGACCCAGGCAGCACAATGTCTTGGGCCAGCCCTGTACATACTAGAGATGTATATAGAAGTCCCAAGCAAGTTTGCATTGAATTGTCTTGGTCATCCCATATATCCAATCCCTATCCAAGTTTATCCCCTCAATAAAATACAAAAAAACAAGTGTATGGGCTGTTCAATGACTGGGTGCTTGAGAAGTTGAATGCCTGGCTGGGCAGGGTGTCAGACAAACCACTACATTCAGCAACCCCTGTGGGGGCTTGGCTACAGAAGGATCTGGGCTGCCCTGTGCAAAACCACTACACAGAGCAGTTAAGTATCGCGTTTTTATAGAAAAAAAAATTAGACTTTACAATCACTTTAAAGCCAGTTCATCGACAATGAAACAAAACGCATCCAAACAGCAGCAATCAAAATACACAGCAAATGTGAAAATTCAAGTGAACCGTACACAGAGTGACAGCCTAGTTGTGACAGTGCAATGAACAAGGTGGGCCATTTATATGGATACACCTTAATAAAATGGGAATGGTTGGTGATATTAACTTCCTGTTTGTGGCACATTAGTTTATGTGAGGGGGGAAACTTTTCAAGATGGGTGGTGACCACGGCAGCCATTTTGAAGTCGGCCATTTTGAATCCAACTTTTGTTTTTTCAATAGGAAGAGGGTCATGTGACACATCAAACTTATTGGGAATTTCACAAGAAAAACAATGGTGTGCTTGGTTTTAACGTAACTTTATTTTTTTCATGAGTTATTTACAAGTTTCTGACCACTTATAAAATGTGTTCAATGTGCTGCCCATTGTGCAGTGTTGCCAACCTCCCGCAGCGTTTTTTACTGGCAAAACATGGCAAATTTACTGGCGGAGCACATTTTTTACTGACACCTTGAAAAATAACAGAACTCCTATAAAAAACAAACACCATTGATATTTAAACACAACATAGAAATACTGATAATACCCATATCAAGTAATTTGCCTGGTTTACACTTAAAAAATCAGCACAACATGACAAATTATCAGACCCACACTTTAAGGGTTATTCAAACTACACAGTGTACTGGGAGAAGGAT
>BLSH010011673.1:143630-154837 GCA_018402905.1 Glandirana rugosa
GCCATGACGCTATAGCCCCGCCTGTACAGCCTGCAAGTGTCAAAAACGTCCGACATGTCCGCCCCGATATCGCAGTACCGATAAAAATCGCAGATCGCCGCCATTACCAGTAAAAAAAAATAATAATAATAAAAACGCCATAAATCAATGTCCATAGTTTGTAGACGCTATAACTTTTGCGCAACCCAATCAATAAACGCCGATTGCAATTTTTTTAACCAAAAATATGTAGAAGAATATATGTCGGCAAAAACTGATGAATAAATTTGTTTTTTATTTTTTATTTTTGGATATTTATTATAGCAAAAAGTAAAAAGATATTGTTTTTTTTCAAAATTGTTGCTCTTTTTTTGTTTATAGCGGCGATCAGAAATGACACAGAGGCGATCAAATACCACCAAAAGAAAGCTCTATTTGTGGGAAAAAAAGGACGCCAATTTTGTTTGGGTGCAACGTCGCACGACCGCGCAATTGTCATTCAAAGAGCGACAGCGCTGAAAACTGAAAATTGGTCCGGGCAGGAGGGGGGTTTAAGTGCCCAGTAAGGAAGTGGTTAAGCAGAACTTCTACTTTGGGGTAAAGGGGAAGTTCCACTTTAAATGTCCAATGTGCATTTGAAACAAGACCCATCTTCACTTAGATCAGGGGTCAGCAGGCCATATCCAGCCCGCAACTAGGGTCAGTGGCATATCCTTAATATGCACCTTGAGGATTAAGGTCAGCAGAGGCTGCCTATGGTCTCCTCTTTAACCACCTCACCCCCATGTAATGGGGGACTCCGATGGGGACCCTGATGTAAGAGGAGACTGATGGGGACCCTGATGTAAAAGGACACTCTGACAGGGACCCTGATGTAAGAGGAGAATCTGGCGGGGAACCTGATGTAAGAGGAGACTCTGATGGGGATCCAGATGTAAGAGGAGACTCTGATGGGGACCCTGATGTAAGAGGAGACTCTGACGGGGACCCTGATTTAAGAGGAGAATCTGGCGGGGACCCTGATGTAAGAGGAGACTCTGATATGAGGAGACTCTGACGGGGAACCCTGATGTAAGAGGAGAATCTGACGGGGACCCTGATGTAAGCGGAGAATCTGGCGGTGACCCTGATGTAAGAGGAGACGCTGATAAGGACCATGATGCAAGGGGATTACTCTGATGGGGACCCTGATGCAAGAGGAGACTCTGATGGGGACCCTGATGCAAGGGGAGAACTCTGATGGGGACCCTGATGCAAGAGGAGACTCTGATGGGGACCCTGATGTAAGCAGAGAATCTGGTGGTGACCCTGATGTAAGAGGAGACTCTGATAGGGACCCTGATGCAAGGGGAGAACGCTGATGGGGACCATGATGCAAGAGGAGACTCTGATGGAGACCCTGATGTAAGCGGAAAATCTGACGGGGACCCTAATGTAAGAGGAGACTCTGACGGGGACCCTGATGCAAGGGGAGAACTCTGATGGGGACCCTGATGTAAGAGGAGACTCTGACAGGAACCCTGATGCAAGAGGTATCTGACAGGGGCCCTGATGCAAGGGGAGAACTCTGATGGGGACCCTGATGTAAAAGGAGACTCTGACGGGGACCCTGATGTAAGAGGAGAATCTGGCGGGGAACCTGATGTAAGAGGAGACTCTGATGGGGACCCCGATGTAAGAGGAGACTCTGATGGGGACTCTGATGTAAGAGGAGACTCTGACGGGGACTCTGATATAAGAGGAGATTCTGACGGGGACCCTGATGTAAGAGGAGAATCTGGCGGGACCCTGATGTAAGAGGGGACTCTGATGGGGACCCTGATGTAAGAGGAGACTCTGATGGGGACTCTGATATAAGAGGAGACTCTGACGGGGACCCTGATGTAAGCGGAGAATCTGGTGGGACCCTGATGTAAAAGGAGACTCTGACAGGGACCCTGATGCAAGGGGAGAACTCTGATGGGAACCCTGATGCAAGAGGAGACTCTGATGGGGACCCGGATGTAAGCGGAAAATCTGGCGGGGACCCTGATGTAAGAGGAGACTCTGACGGGGACCCTGATGTAAGCGGAGAATCTGGAGGGACCCTGATGTAAGAGGAGACTCTGACGGGGACCCTGATGAAAGCGGAGAATCTGGAGGGACCCTGATGTAAGAGGAGACTCTGACGGGGACCCTGATGAAAGCGGAGAATCTGGAGGGACCCTGATGTAAAAGGAGACTCTGACAGGGACCCTGATGCAAGGGGAGAACTCTGATGGGGACCCTGATGCAAGTAGAGAACTCTGATAGGAACATTGATGCAAGGAGAGAACTCTGATGGGACCCTGATGTAAAAGGAGACTCTGACAGGGACCCTTATGCAAGGAGAGAACTCTGATGGGAACATTAATGCAAGGAGAGAACTCTGATGGGACCCTGATGTAAGAGGAGTCTCTGACAGGGACCCTGATGCAAAGGGGGACTCTGATGGGGACTCTGATGCAAGAGGAGACTCTGGCGGGGACCCTGATGCAAGAGGAGACTCTGACAGAGACCTTGATGCAAGGAGAGAACTCTGATGGGACCCTGATGTAAGAGGAGATTCTGACAGGGACCCTGATGCAAGGGGGGACTCTGATGGGGGCCCTGATGCAAGAGGATATTCTGACGGGGACCCTGATGCAAGGGGGAACTCTGATGGGGACCCTGATTTAAGGAGAGACTCTGATGGGGACTCCGATGTAAGAGGAGACTCTGACAGAGACCTTGATGCAAGGAGAGAACTCTGATGGGACCCCGATGTAAGAGGAGATTCTGACAGGGACCCTGATGCAAACGGGGACCATGATGGGGACCCTGATGCAAGAGGAGAATCTAATAGAGAAATGTTTCAAATTCATATTTAGAAAATATACAAGGTGGCCCTCTTACTGAAATGTTTGGAGACCCCTGCTCTACTGTATATTCGTAGATAAAATGTCTAGATGGAGAGATATAACAAATTGATGACCATTGTGAACTGTCTCACATTTTTTTGGACTTGTGTATAAACTATTTTATGCTACAATTTTTATTGAAAATATACCAATCTGCAGGAAGAAAAATATCTTATGAATAGTCTGCTTGTTGTCAATGAGAAGCTATCCATTAAGGACTCTCAACCCTCATTTTTTAAAGTTGGGAATCCTTGTTCGATTATGCTATTCCCTCTTTGAATCTTTCCACCCTCACTTATAAAAATGATTTGCTGAACTTCAAACCCAGAGCCCTTGGAGGATACCTTGTCCCACCCCTGTACGATTTCTGGCAACATAGTGTAGCGCTACCCCAGTAGGAGTCACTGGTATTTTGCCCAGGTCTTCCTGACTTTTGCTCCGCAGCCAGGCACAAGGTAGATTCACACAGCCAGGTGCACACACTTTTGCTCGTTATCTTCAATGATCAGTCTAGGGGTTGTTGTTTTATTTTTGGAAAACTTGGATAGGGAAGGGGATTAGAGTGGAACACTCCAGAAATAGAACTATTCACAACATCTGAAGTTAAGATCATTGCTGATGGCAGATAGAAGACTTCTCCTTGGCAGTAGCAACAAAGTAGTTTCAGGACTGAGCAAAGTCCTTTAGTAGCAGTATTAACTGGACAAAGCTCTTCAAAACATCAGCCAGCATTCCCTTGTCTGGACCCTTAGCTGACTATATAGCTCACCAGAAGGGGTTAAGAGAAAAAATCTATAGATCCTTTTGGTTTTCTGTACTCACAAAATGTCCAGGGAGAGCTGGTTGCCTCCTTCCAACTTCCAAGTGATAATCTATACCAGTGATACCAGACCAGATCTTCAATAGAGTAGACAGCCCCTCAACCAGCTCTCTGTAGAACCAGGGTCACTCTTTCTGACTTCAGGCCTTTAGGTTGTCCACCTGAGGCCGCATGGCAGCAGGTGCTTGGGAGAGGCTGCATGCGTCCTCCCAGACTGGATGCACACCAAGGATTCCTCGGAAGGGTCCAAAGCTTTATTCACATGGTCACACGGTACACATACGGCAACGTTTCAGAGTCATGCAGGGCCCCTTCATCAGGCAAGTGACCCTCCCAGACTGGAACTCTACACTCCAGGAAAGACCTCCTGCTCAGTGCATCCAAAGAATAAATACCCTCTCCCAGCATCCTTCAGGGGGCCATCCTCCCTGGGATTGGCTGGAGTGGCATTAATATTCATGCTGTGTTCTGCATAGTGTCCACCTATTCATCTAGAACTTTCCTAGGTTGCTTGGATACAGAGGAGACCAGTGGCAGAACCAAACAGCAGCTGAACACCCTGAGCAGACTAAACTAATCAATCTTAACCAGAGAGCTAGGTACATTTCTCTAGCAGTTCTCCTGTTAAGCAGGAACAAAACTATATTACACGAATCCTAGCACCTGCCTAGGAGGGTGCTACAATAGGATAAACAAATAAAAAGGTGCAAGATTTTATGTGGGCGTTAAATGTGAGGGAATTTTGAACTGAAACAAGCCCAGCTGCTAAAGCCACACTGGAAATTTATAGTAACTGTACTACAAATGTTTCTTATGAATTGATAAGTGTATGGGTTTCTAAGCAGAGCTACACGAGTAGTTAATTTCTCATGATTGCACAGTCCTCCAGTGGTGTGCAATTGATCAATGCTGCGTGCCTTTTCCGTAGCTTACACCTTAAGCTGCCATTTGTTCCATAGGTTTACTACTAACTACTCCTAGTAATTAATGGCTGGTGATATTAGTAAAGCACTAGCACTAGGAATTTTCCTGTTGCTCTAGCTTTATGCTGACCATGCACTTAAAGTGTATGTAAACCCTAACAATGAACTTCTCTTATTAGCCCCCTTTTGGTTTGATAAATATACAATTGAAAGTGTCTTGTTATATTATATTAATAAGTGCAGAAGACTGTTGATTTGCCAGAAATATTGTCAGTTAATGATTTCCTGTGCTGTGCCTGTACACAAGATAGGATTATGGAGATAAGGAACAAGAAAAGGACGAAGAGATGGGGTTATGAACATGAGGAGCAGTTAGATGATGAGAGAAGGTTATTGAGAAGAGGAGAAGTTACGGAGATGAGAAGATGTTATGTGCATAAAGAGGGGTCATGGAGATGAGGAGAAGTCATGGAGAAGAGTAGCAGGGAGGAGATGAGGAGAAGTCATGGAAATGAGGAGCAGGGGGGAGCTGAGGAGAAGTTATGGAGATGAGGAGCAGAGAGGAGATGGGAGGAGATTATGGAGATGAAGTGGGGTTATGGAGATAAAAAGCAGGGAGGAGATGAGAAGGGGGTTAAGGAAATGAGAAGCAGGGAGGAGATGATGAGGGGTTAAGGAGAAGAGGAGCAGGGAGGAGATGAGGTGAGGTTATGGAATTGAAAAGGAGTTATAGATATGAGGTGCAGGGAGGAGATGTTATTGAGATGAGGAGGGGTGCATGGAGATGAGGAGCAGGAGAATATGAAGAGGGGTCATGGGGATGAGGAGATGAGGTGAGGAGAGGAGATAAGGGCGGGGTTATAGAGATGAGGAGCAGGGAGGAAAGGTTATGAAGATGAGGAGAGGTTATGGCGATGAGGAGCAGGGAGGAGATGAGGAGGGGTTATGGAGAAGAGGAGCAGGAGAAGATGAAGGGGGGTCATGGGGATGAGGTTCGGGGAGGAGATGAGGAGCAGGGAGGAGATAAGGAGGGATTATGGAGATGAGGAGAGGCTATGGAGATGAGGGGTCTTGAATAGGAGAAGAGGTTATGGAGATGAGGAGAGGTTATGGAGATGAGAGGTCATGAACAGGAGAAGAGGTTATGGAGATGAGGAGAGGTTATGGAGATGAGGGGTCATGAACAGGAGAAGAGGTTATGGAGATGAGGAGGTGTTATGGAGATGAGGTGGGGTCATGGAGATAAGGAGCAGGCAGGAGATGCAATGAGGTTATGGAGATGAGGAGGGGTCATGGAGATGAGGAGCCGGGAGGAGATGACGTGAGGTTATGGAAATGAGAAGGAATCATAAAGATGAGTTGCAGGGAGGGGAGGAGGAGGGGATGAGGAGAGACCTTTGTATTCCATCAAAATGAAGTAGGTAGGGCTGACACCATGTGCGTAAGAATTCAAAGTGTGAAAGAAGAAGCTCGGAGCACACTATGATTATGACACATCAGCAGTTTTTTTCTGTACTTGTAGCATGTTTAATGGGATAAAACATGGGAAATTTGCATTTCAGAGATATAGTAATCATTTGTTTTTGTTTTTTTTTTTAATCTTGCCTTCAACGAGTTTATCACAAAAAAAAAACCTAATACAGCCTATCACCAATAAGTCTTATCAATACCATGAATCAGTTTTATAAGTAGGTAATAGGTATGCATTGATCATTTATTTTATTTGCTGTTGAAAGTAGATATAATTGCCAATGACATGTATGTTGTCAGCATTAGGCCTACTGTTGATACATATCTCCTGACTTGGATGGCTAAAAATCTTCAAATATTCACAGTTAAGAAATATTGGTTGCATTCTTCTAAATGAACACTAGATGGCAGTCACGTGTGGGGAAGTCATTTGAAATCATTCAGCACAGTGTGTAGCAGAATAATGTTACTTCAACCAATGAGATTTTTCCTTTTCATTTTATAGATTCAGCCTGCAATATAATGCAGCCCATATAAGAAGAATGGATTGTTAGTTTTTCCCTCTAGAAAAGGGAATTCGTGCCATCCTACATAGATATTTTTAGCATCTTTGTATGTTTCAGGGTGTAATGAAGAGGCATTTGACACTCAAAAGTGCTTGTCATTGTGATTAATAATCCCTACATGACCCAGCCATTGCAAGTGACACTGGAATCTGTCGGTTGATATTATAAGGACATACACATGGGATTTAGGCTGTGTATGGGGATGCATTTTAGCTCCTGCAATAAACCGGGAGGACAGTGCAATTGGTCAGAGCCGTGCAACTGCTTGTCGCTGCACAAGGGAGGATGTACCTGTCGGTAATCGGTGTCTAATGGAGCTATGCTAGTACAGACCATGAAAATGGGGCTCATTCTCTGTACCGCTTGCAATCCTTACTTATGTCATTTGGAGGGATATCAGGCCAGAGCTACCTTACTTAGGGCCCTATGTCATGAGACTTCTAGGATGTATATCTCTTGTAAATATACTATACCTAGGTTACCATTGTCTTTTAACATTTTAAAGGAAAACTGTGGGTTCTCCTTACCTTATAAAGTGGTTCCCGGGTCCATAAAATAATAGAGTAGGAGCTTGTATGGATATGGAACGTACAGAATAAGGACAAATGCCATGAATCCCTTCCAGAATGCGGGAGAAGTGGTACTGTGCAGTGTCCATACATGCAGAATAAGAACAGATACTAGGAATTACATTCAGGATAAAGGAAAAGACAAGTACGACTATGCAACGTCCATGATAAAGAATAAGAACAGATTCTGATGAAGCCACGCTGCCCCGTTCAGTTAGGCTCCATTCACAGCAGGCAGGTGTGATGGAGCGTGTGCACTTTTCTGCGTGTTTTCCCACACATCGCATGTAGAGAAGCTCATTTATTTCAATGGGCTGCCCTACACGTGGGAATGAACCGTATTGCAAAATTGTGCCGTGTCGTAACCCATGGTTAGCAGATTCATGAGGGTCCCATTAATAATTGTGAATCTGCTAAAGGGCAGCGCGTTTCTGTGCATGCTAGGAAATCGCATGATTTTGCATGTTCCCGGAATGCACAAGTGTGAATGTAGCCTAATGCATTTAGAATTTGCTGCTGCTAAGCTATAACCAGCCTGAGCTGATTTTCTTCTGTTCTGCATTCTATGGGTTTCCCCTAAGCCTGCTGGGTTGATTGCTTCAGCCTGATGCTGGAAGGAGGTTCCAGTAATGAGTGTGATAAGGATTAACTGCTAGGTTATGAACATGTAGCACTAGCCCCATAGGAGATGCAGATGTCAGGGTTCCCCACTGCTGCACAGCCAGTCACACAGCATTTCCTTCTTGCATCCAGACACAGAAATCAGTCCTTTGGCTTGTTTTTGTTGGTTTTTTTATTAGGGGATGATAACTTGGATGGGGTAGGGATTATGGGAGGCCCAACTTGACAAATGTCCAACAGAACAAGGGACAGCTTCCTCCCTATTTACAAATTCCTCTTCTTACTCCTCAGACACAAACGTTCCTCCTTTGGGAACTAACAGTCTCTCATTAGCTCAGTAACAGCCCATTACAGGCTAGGAACTCTCAGTCCCTTAGTAAAGTCGCACATGTGGAGTGAACTGCATTTTGCACCACCTTCTGCTTCCCCATAGACACTGATCCCAGCTCTACTTCTTGCAGAAATGCTAACCCACCTGGCTGCCACCAGCCCACTTGGCTGCTTCTCCTTCTTGGTCCTCCTGACTGACATACACTGGAGATTTCCCAGGGAAAGCTTAAATGATGACTTGGCCAACCACTGTCTTCAAGAGAGACCTGCTACAGCTGGCAGTCTCTCCCCTTGTCCCTGTCCCTACTGATCTACTCACTGTTTGTGCTTGTGCCCATGCTGCCTCTCCGGAAAGTGTTCCTCCAACTGCCTCCTGTGGTGGGATTCTTCCAGACCAGCCTCCCAAGCTCCAGTCCGAGGTAAAACACCCTCCCCGACAGAGGTCCCTCAAGGGCCCTGACATCCTCCCTAAGCACTGCTTCTCCATCTTCCACCCTACTCCCTGTCTGGCATTGCTCATTGCTATTTAAGAGCTCCTTAGCTCCCTGCCAGGTCCCCAACCTGGGTATTGGCTAAAGGCCCCTAAATATTCAAGGTAACCCCTCCTAGCTTCCACCAACTAACTTCTAATATTCTCCAACATTCTAGAATCAGGGGGAGGCACCAGAGATCTGCCCGAATGAGTCATGAAGCCCTAACCTCTAATAACCCTGACCCAGATTCAGTGACTCAGGTTTATCCCTGGGCCAGCTAAATTTTCCTGCACTAACCTAGTAGCACAGTAGAGGGTGCTACAAAGATTTACCTTGGAAAGGACCGCCAGACCAAAACTGGATAAACGAGTTTTAATTGTTGGTAAAAAAAATTTAAAAATGTCATACAAAAACATCCAACACATTTCACAGGGCAATATCACTCCCCCTTCATCAGGGCTCGAAACCTTGGATGGACTTAGAAGCAGTATTAACCAGGAAGCCTCCACTGTTGCTCAACAACTGCTGTCAAGTTGTTAAATAATGAGGAGATTTTGATACTAGTTCTAATACAAATCTGTGAAGTCGCTGTTTTCTCTGAGTCTATCCAAGTTTTATCCTTTTTACATGGTACCTTTAACTACTTGCCAACTGCTCGCCCACAGTAAAATGGGCAGTTGGCAGCTCGTACAGGCACAATCACAGGCCTGTACGTTGGCACCATCTTCTGGGTTCAGGGCACGTGCAAAGCAGAGAGAGGGAACAAACAGATATTTAGTAAACAACAGCACACATTAATACTTGTTAGGCACACAGTTAACCCCTTGATTACCCCGAGATATTAACACCTTCCTAGTCAGTGTCATTAGTACAGTGACAGTGTATAGTATTATCATTGATCACTGTATTAGTGTCACTAGTGATGTCAGTTAGTGTCAGATTGACCACCGCACTGTAACACTCTATAAGTTGCTGATCACCACCATTACTAATATAAAATAAATAAATAAACAAATAAATAAAAATTCCAGTATATATACCATAGTTTGTAGATATTTTACACTACACCAGTTAAAGTAGCACAGTGCTAAATAGGAAAATATGGCCTGGTCATGAAAGGGGTAAAACCTTCCGGTGAACAAGTGGTTAAAGTCCCACCTCATTTGAGGGTTTAAATGTATTGTTGGATATGGTAAATGAGGGATGTGGTGCCTTGGTCACCCCTCCTACCACAAATGTAATATTGTGCTGTGTTGAGCCCTGATGAAGGGGAAATGGTGTTGCCCCCAAAAGGCGCTGGATGTTTTAAGTGATATTTTTTACCATAAATTTCAATTATCTTGTACTCTATTATCCAGTTTTGATCTGGCATTCTTTGATGCTCTTGCCTGAAGAGGGTCGCAGAGGAGCTGGGTTGGAGCTGTCATCTGGACATTGTAGAAGGGATTTACGGAAACACTGCGACTGCTCTCAAAGGGTCACAGGGCTATCTGGTTGTCCTCTGTCCATCAGCGTCTATTTTTAAGGGTCGCTCTTATGCAGTACTGCAATAAATGGTAAAAAGACCCTAGTAACTCGAACCTAACTATTGTTGGGGGTTTGTTGGTGAGAGGTTGATCCAGATACAGGGTACTAGCCATGGGACCTGTGGTGTCACTACAGGGGGGCAACTGCCCCACCTAGGTTATTTCTTGTCCCCCGCTAAATTAGGCTACTGGGCAGTGGCAGAACTACCAGGATCACAGCGAGTGAGCCCTGGTATTCTGCCACTTAGGGGGGCCCTTACAAGTGGAACAGGACCCTGCTGCCATCATAGTCAGTATCGGAGCCCCTCCTGCACACCCAAGCACCCATGCACCTTCTTTCCCAAGTGCACGGCGAAACCAGGTGCTGAAGGCAGAGTTATCCATCCCTGCTAACCTCTGTTGTGCGCCAGGAACTTTGCACAGCTTAAAAGAAGTTCCCATGCGCAGCAGATAGTAAGGGAGCAGGGATCAGCCTGGACATTCAGCCGAGCCGACTGATCCACCGCTGCGCTCCAGGGAACAAAAGTGAATCGGATTATTAACAGCGAGTTTGAAGCACGTTTCACACTTTAGCTTGAATACAAAAAAACATTTGGCCTTTTTTTTTTAACAGTGCGAAGGAGAATCAATTGCCCGAGGTTCAGTATTATGTATAATGATGAGTGTAGCTATGGGGCCCACCATCATTATGGATTAATTGTGTAATTGTGTAATAAAATATCTTGACATAAGGTGCATGTGGGCAAACAGGAGGGGGAAACCTGTTAATGACACATGGCAAATGACTGGTGGCCTCTTTTATGTACAATAGTGCATACCTGAGGACCAGGTACTTTCATATTTTGTAATCTAAATTAAATATTTAAATATACTTATTTAGTTGTTTTTCAGTGGTATGATCTAGTGGTGAAAATTATTAGTGGGGGGGGGGGGGGGGGGGGGGGGGGGGGGGGGGGGGGGGGGGGGGGGGGGGGGGGGGGGGGGGGGGGGGGGGGGGGGGGGGGGGGGGGGG
>BLSH010011673.1:154847-167756 GCA_018402905.1 Glandirana rugosa
CTATGGTATCAGTTTTGACCCCCCCCCCCCGTGATTATTAAAAGTGGTTCTAGTGGTGAAAATTATTAGTGCCCCCCCCCCCCAGTTTTGACTATGGTATCTTATGTGACCCCCCCATATATTGTTCCTAGCGTCGCCACTGCATGGAACAGATAGAAGAACCCAGTTATTTTCAGGGGCTCCCTAGGGAGTGAGCAGTGCACTAAGGATTACACCCAGCATACAGGGCAGGAGAAGTAGTACTGTGAAGAGTTCATACATACAGAATAAGAACAGATACTGAGAATTACAAACATTCAAAAAACAATCATTACATCCAGCGTGTAGAAGGGCACTGGTCACCTATGCCAGGAAGAGGCCAGTTGGGTCTCTGGGGAATGAGAGCAATCACAGGAGATTCGTACATCAGCCTGGAGGAGCCAATGAGAGGAGTGAAAAACGGGGTGACTCCCAGAATTTTATGATGAGTTGACTGCCAGTTTTTGTTTAGAGCCACATTTCAAGTTGAACTTCAAGCAAACACCTAAAAGCATTAAAGTGGTTAGAGTACTAACCAATTACCTCTAACCCTAACAATTACCTCTAATCCTAACCCTAACAATTACCACTAACCCTAACAATTACTGCTAACCCTAAATATTACCTCTAACCCTAACAATTACCTCTAATCCTAACCCTAACAATTACCGCTAACCCTAACAATTACCTCTAACCCTAACAATTACCTCTAACCCTAACAATCACCTCTAATCCTAACAATTACCACTAACCCTAACAATTACCTCTAACCCTAACAATTGCCTCTAACCCTAACAATTACCGCTAACCCTAACAATTACCTCTAATGCTAACAATTACCACTAACCCTAATAATTACCTCTAACCCTAACAATTACCGCTAACCCTAAATATTACCTCTAACCCTAACAATTACCTCTAATGCTAACAATTACCACTAACCCTAACAATTACCTCTAATCCTAACAATTACCTCTAATCCTAACACTAACAATTACCGCTAACCCTAACAATTACCTCTAATCCTTACAATTACCACTAATCCTAACCCTAACAATTACCTCTAACAGTAGCCCTAACAATTACAGCTAACCCTAAATATTACCTTTAACCCTAACAATTGCCTCTAACCCTAACAATTACCTCTAACTCTAACAATTATCGCTAATCCTAACAATTACCATTAACACTAACAATTACCGCTAACCCGAACGCTAGCCCTAACACTAACCCTAACAATTACCTCTAACCCTAACAATTACCTCTAACCCTAACAATTACCGCTAATCCCAGCCATTACCTTTAACCCTAACAATTGCCTCTAACCCTAACAATTACCTCTAACCCTAATCCTAACAATTACCTCTAACCCTAACAATTACCGCTAATCATAACCCTAACAATTACCTCTAAGTCGAACCATTACCGCTAACACTAACAATTGCCTCTAACCCTAACAATTACCTCTAACACTAACAATTACCTCTAACCCTAACAATTGCCGCTAATCATAACCCTAACAATTACCTCTAAGTCTAACCATTACCGCTAACTCTAACAATTACCGCTAACCCTAACAATTACCTCTAACACTAAAAATTGCCTCTAACCCTAACAATTACCTCTAACACTAACAATTACCTCTAACCCTAACAATTACCGCTAATCTTAATCCTAACCATTACCTCTAACCCTAACAATTGCCTCTAACCCTAACAATTATCGCTAATCCTAACCCTAACAATTACTATTAACACTAACAATTACCGCTAACACGAATGCTAGCCCTAACACTAACCCTAACAATTACCTCTAACCCTAACAATTACCTCTAACACTAACCCTAACCCTAACAATTACCTCTAACCCTAACAGTTACCGCTAATCCCAACCATTACCTTTAACCCTAACAATTGCCTCTAACCCTAACAATTACCTCTAACCCTAATCCTAACAATTACCTCTAACCCTAACAATTACCTCTAATCCTAACCCTAACAATTACCTCTAAGCCTAACCATTACCTCTAACCCTAATCCTAACAATTACCTCTAACCCTAACAATTACCGCTAATCATAACCCTAACAATTACCTCTAAGCCTAACCATTACCTCTAACCCTGACAATTACAACTAACCCTAACAATTACCTCTAACCCTAATCCTAACAATTACCTCTAACCCTAACAATTACCTCTAACACTAACCCTAACCCTAACAATTACCTCTAACCCTAACAATTACCGCTAATCCCAACCATTACCTTTAACCCTAACAATTGCCTCTAACCCTAACAATTACCTCTAACCCTAATCCTAACAATTACCTCTAACCCTAACAATTACCTCTAATCCTAACCCTAACAATTACCTCTAAGCCTAACCATTACCTCTAACCCTAATCCTAACAATTACCTCTAACCCTAACAATTACCGCTAATCATAACCCTAACAATTACCTCTAAGCCTAACCATTACCTCTAACCCTGACAATTACAACTAACCCTAACAATTACCTCTAACCCTAATCCTAACAATTACCTCTAACCCTAACAATTACCTCTAACACTAACCCTAACCCTAACAATTACCTCTAACCCTAACAATTACCGCTAATCCCAACCATTACCTTTAACCCTAACAATTGCCTCTAACCCTAACAATTACCTCTAACCCTAATCCTAACAATTACCTCTAACCCTAACAATTACCTCTAATCCTAACCCTAACAATTACCTCTAAGCCTAACCATTACCTCTAACCCTGACAATTGCCTCTAACCCTAACAATTACAGCTAACTCTAACAATTACCGCTAACCCTAACAATTACCTCTAACACTAACAATTACCGCTAACTCTAACCCTAACAAAATTACCTCTAACTAGGGATGGGCCAAATACCCCTCGGTTCAATTCGCACCAGAACATCTCGAGCAGGGAAAAAGTTCTAGCAAACATGCAAACTCTATTAAAGTCTGGGACACAAACATGAAAAATCAAAAGTCCTCTTTTTAAAGGCTTATATGCAAGTTATTGCCATAAAAAGTGTATGGGGACTCGGGTACTGCCCTAGGGACATGTATCAATGAAAAAAAACATTTTTAAAACAATCGTTTTTAAAGGAGCAGTGACTTTAATGATGCTTAAAGTGAAACAATAAAAATGAAATATTTCTTTAAATGTCGTGCTTGGGGGGTCCCCTTAGTCTGCCTGTAAAGTGGCCATCTGTACAATGTATAGAACCTGCCACAGCAATAATGACATATCTTAAGGAAAAAATGTCATTTAAACTTGCTCGCGGCTGTAATGTATTGCCGGCTCCCGTGCCCACGTTATGGTTGTTAAGGTTAGGGTTAGGGTTAGGTTACATGACCAAACACTTCCCGGCAATACAGATTTTAAAAAAATGAAAGCAAGACGGCGTGTTGCCCCCCCAGTCCATGCCAGACCCTAATCCGAGCATGCACCCTGGCAGGTCAGGAAAAGGGGACGAACAAGCGAGGGTCCCCCCCCCTCCTCAACCATACCAGGCCACATGCCCTCAACATGGGAGGGTGGGTGCTTTGGGGGGGGGGGCTATGCCTTGGCTCTACCTGGTCCCCATGACTCAAACATCAGTCCCATCACTACCTCTAATCCTAGTAATTGCCACTAACCCTAAAAATTACCTCTAACCCTAACAATTACTGCTGATCCTAACCCTAACAATTACTGCTAACCCTAACCCTAACAATTGCCTCTAACCCTAACAATTACCTCTAACACTAACAATTACCTCTAACACTAACAATTGCCTCTAACCCTAACAATTACCGCTAATCTTAATCCTAACAATTACCTCTAACCCTAACAATTACCTCTATCCCTAACAATTACCGCTGTCCCTAACCATTACCTCTAACCCTAACAATTGCCTCTAACCCTAACAATTATCGCTAATCCTAACCCTAACAATTACTATTAACACTAGCAATTACCGCTAACACTAATGCTAGCCCTAACACTAACCCTAACAATTACCTCTAACCCTAACAATTACCTCTAACACTAACCCTAACAATTACCTCTAACACTAACCCTAACCCTAACAATTACCTCTAACCCTAACAATTACCGCAAATCCCAACCATTACCTTTAACCCTAACAATTGTCTCTAACACTAACAATTACCTCTAACCCTAATCCTAACAATTACCTCTAACCCTAACAATTACCTCTAACCCTAACAATTACCTCTAATCCTAGCCCTAACCCTAACAATTACCTCTAACCCTAACAATTACCGCTAATCCCAGCCATTACCTTTAACCCTAACAATTGCCTCTAACCCTAACAATTACCTCTAACCCTAACAATTACCGCTAATCATAACCCTAACAATTACCTCTAAGTCGAACCATTACCGCTAACACTAACAATTGCCTCTAACCCTAACAATTACCTCTAACACTAACAATTACCTCTAACCCTAACAATTACCGCTAACCCTAACAATTACCTCTAACCCCAACAATTACCGCTAACTCTAACAATTACCGCTAACTCTAACAATTACCTCTAACACTAACAATTACCGCTAACTCTAACCCTAACAAAATTACCTCTAACTAGGGATGGGCCAAATGTCCCTCGGTTCGATTCGCACCAGAACATCTCGAGCAGGGAAAAAGTTCTAGCAAACATGCAAACTCTATTAAAGTCTGGGACACAAACATGAAAAATCAAAAGTCCTCATTTTAAAAGCTTATATGCAAGTTATTGCCATAAAAAGTGTATGGGGACTCGGGTACTGCCCTAGGGACATGTATCAATGAAAAAAAACATTTATAAAACAATCATTTTTAAAGGAGCAGTGACTTTAATGATGCTTAAAGTGAAACAATAAAAATGAAATATTTCTTTAAATGTCGTGCTTGGGGGGTCCCCTTAGTCTGCCTGTAAAGTGGCCATCTGTACAATGTATAGAACCTGCCACAGCAATAATGACATATCTTAAGGAAAAAATGTCATTTAAACTTGCTCGCGGCTGTAATGTATTGCCGGCTCCCGTGCCCACGTTATGGTTGTTAAGGTTAGGGTTAGGTTACATGACCAAACACTTCCCGGCAATACAGATTTTAAAAAAATGAAAGCAAGACGGCGTGGAGCCCCCCAGTCCATGCCAGACCCTAATCCGAGCATGCACCCTGGCAGGTCAGGAAAAGGGGACGAACAAGTGAGGGTTCCCCCCCCCCTCCTGAACCATACCAGGCCACATGCCCTCAACATGGGAAAGTGGGTGCTTTGGGGGGGGGCTATGCCTTGGCTCTACCTGGTCCCCATGACTCAAACATCAGGCCCATCACTACCTCTAATCCTAGTAATTGCCACTAACCCTAAAAATTACCTCTAACCCTAAACATTACTGCTGATCCTAACCCTAACAATTACTGCTAACCCTAACCCTAACAATTACCTCTAACCTTAACAATTACTGTTAATCCTAACCCCAACAATTACCGCTAATCCTAACCCTAGCTGTTACCTCTAACCCTAACAATTACCGCTAATCCTAACCCTAACAATTACCTCTAACCCTAACCATTAACGCTAATCCTAAACATTAGAGATGAACAACCCCGAACAGACCCTTATCCGAGCATGCAGCCCTGGCCGGTTAGGATGGGGGCGCGAGCGAGCGCCCCCCCCTCCTGAACTGTACCAGGCTACATGCCCTCAACATGGGGAGGATGGGTGCTTTGGGGGAGGGGGCCCCCCACCTCAAAGCACCTTGTCCCCATGTTGATGGGGACAAGAGCCTCTTCCCCACAAGCCTGGCCAGTGCTTGTGGGGGTCTGCGGGCGGGGAGGGGCTTATCAGAATGTGGAAGCCCCCTTTAATAAGGGGGCCCCAGATCCTGCCCCCCCCATGTGAATAATTTTGGGGTACATTGTACCCCTACCTATTCACCAAAAAAGGAGTGTAGTGTAAAAAAAAACAATAGGCAGTTTTTGACAAGTCCTTTATTTTGTAAAATAGCTCTGTTTTTTAGAGCAGGCGGACAGCTATCCATTGATAACAGCCGATCTGGCTCGGGAGCCGCTTGGTCGTTATCCCAGGCAGCGGGAGGGGACATCCCCCCCTCGCGACACCGTCCGCCGCTCTTCTCCAGCCTCCCATCCCACCGGGAGACTGGAGCTCCAATCCGGCATGTCCGCCGGCTGTGTGGAGTCCCTGTGGAAGCCAGAATCAGCTTCGATCGGAACTCCTTCGTACATTTCTGTAAACATCGTCAATTCTGGTTTACTCAGCGGCTAACGGCGCCGGTTTTAAAAAAAATTACATTATTCAGAATCACCGTTTTTGGTGATCTGAATACTGTGAAGTGTAAAGGAGGGATGGGGGGTCTTTTTCGACCCCCCATACTTCCATAAAGAGTACCTGTCACCATATATGACCATCACAAGGGATGTTTACATTCCTTGTGATAGCAATAAAAGTGATCAGATTTTTTTTTTTAAGGAACAGTGTTAAAAGAAAAAATATAATAAAATAAAGAAATTAAAAAAAAAAATTAAAGCTCCACCGTCCCTGCGAGCTCGTGCAGCAAAGAAAACGCATACGTAAGTCGCGCCCGCATATGAAAACGGTGTTCAAACCACACATTTGAGGTATCACGATCGCCAGAGTGTGAGCAATAATTCTAGCAAAAGACCTCCTCTGCACCTCTAACTTGGTAACCGTTAAAACATTTTAAAGCATTGCCTATGGAGATTTTTAAATAATCAGAGTTTGTCGGCATTCCGCAAGTGTGCGCAATTTTAAACCGTATCATGTATGGTATCTATTTACTTGACGTAACATCCTCTTTCACAATATACAAAAAATTGGGCTAACTTTACTGTTGTGTTATTTTTTAACTCAAAAAAGTGATCTTTTTTCCCCCCCAAAAAAAGCGCTTAAAAGATCGCTGTGCAAATACTGTGTGACAAAAAGTATTGCAATGATTGCCATTTTATTCTCTAGAGTTTTTGAAAAAAAAAATATAATGTTTGGGGGTTCTAAGTAATTTTCTAGCAAAAAAAAAAAAATGATTTTAACTTGTAAACAACAAATATAAAAAAAGGCTCTGGGGCTTAAGGGGTTACAAATTGTATATATTTTAATACACCGCGTCAAGTGTACTATATACCGTATGGACAGATATATAGTGCACACTGTGTGTGTATATATATATATATATATATATATATATATATATATATATATAGTCATGGCCGAAATTGTTGGCACCCCAGAAATTTTTCCAGAAAATCAAGTATTTCTCACTGAAAAGTATTGCAGTAACACATGTTTTGCTATACACGTGTTTATTCCCTTTGTGTGTATTGGAACAAAACAAAAAAAGGGAGGAAAAAAAGCAAATTGGACATAATGTCACAAAAAACTCCAAAAATGGGCTGGATTGTTTCAAGCATGTGATGCTCCTTTAAACTCACCTGGGGCAAGTAACAGGTGTGGGCAATATAAAAAATCACGCCTGAAAGCAGATAAAAAGGAGAGAAGTTCACTTAGTCTTTGCATTGTGTGTCTGTGTGTGCCACACTAAGCATGAACAACAGAAGGAGGAGGAGAGAACTGTCTGAGGACTTGAGAACCAAAATTATGGAACCCATGGCACTGTAGCTAATCTCTCTGGGCGTGGACGGAAGAGAAAAATTGATGAAGGGTTGCAACGCAGGAGAGCCCGGATGGTGGATAAGCAGCCCCAAACAAGTTCCAAAGAAATTCCAGCTGTCCTGCAGGCTCAGGGAGCATCAGTGTCAGCGCAAACTATCCGCCAACATTTAAATGAAATGAAATGCTATGGCAGGAGACCCAGGAGGACCCCACTGCTGGCACAGAGACATAAAAAAGCAAGACTACAGTTTGCCAAAATGTACTCGAGTAAGCCAAAATCCTTCTGGAAAAACATCTTGTGGACAGATGAGACCAAGATAGAGCTTTTTGGTAAAGCACATCATTCTACTGTTTACCGAAAATGGAATGAGGCCTACAAAGAAAAGAACACAGTACCTACTGTGAAATATGGTGGAGGTTCAATGATGTTTTGGGGTTGTTTTGCTGCCTCTGGCACTGGGTGCCTTGAATGTGTGCAAGGCATCATGAAATCTGAGGATTACCAAAGGATTTTGGGTCGCACTGTAGAGCCCAGTGTCATAAAGCTGGGTTTGCGTTCGAGATCTTGGGTCTTCCAGCAGGACAATGACCCCAAACATACGTCAAAAAGCACCCAGAAATGGATGGCAACAAAGCGCTGGAGAGTGGAAGTGGCCAGCAATGAGTCCAGATCTAAATCCCATTGACCACCTGTGGAGAGATCTTAAAACTGCTGTTGGGAAAAGGCGCCCTTCCAATAAGAGAGACCTGGAGCAGTTTGCAAAGGAAGAGTGGTTCAAAATTCTGGATGAGAAGTGTAAGAAGCTTATTGATGGTTATAGGAAGCGACTGATTTCAGTTATTTTTTCCCAAGGGTGTGCAACCAAATATTAAGTTAAGGGTGCCAAAAATTTTGTCTAGCCCATTTTGGAGTTTTGTGTGACATTATGTCCAATTAGCTTTTTTTCCTCCCTTTTTTTGGTTTGTTCCAATACACACAAAGGAAATAAACATGTATATAGCAAAACATGTGTTACTGCACTACTTTTCTGTTAGAAATAATTGATTTTCTGGAAAAATTTCTGGGGTGCCAACAATTTCGGCCATGACTGTATATATATATATATATATATATATTTACCAGGCTGTATATACTTTAATACACCATGTCAAGTGTACTATATACCTTATGTACAGTGTACACTGATATATAGTACACTGTGCGTATATATACAGTATATATATATAAATTAGACTATATATATATATATATATATATATATATATATATATATATAGTGTGGCAGAGCGTTGCCCTGCCTGGGTTTAGAGAAGGAAGATGGCCCAGGATTCTCAACCTGGCAGGTTGAGGGGCTCCAGATGAGTTGCATGTTTAAGAGGAAACTGGCTTTTCAGACTCCTCAGTGTTTAAAGTATGTTTCGGGATCTGGAGCCCGGGGATCTCTTAGAGATCCGGGTGGGATGAGATTCCCAGTCCTGGGTCCAGGATTTGGCTTTACCCAGGACACTGATTGCACAACTGGGTGGAGGCCTGTTAAGGCAGTCAGGCCAAGGCTTTGGTGTCACACACACTGGGAGACAGGTGGTCTCCAGGGGTTGAAGATTGCAGAAGGTAGTCTGAGTGTCCACCTCTGCAAGGAGGCAGAGGTGACCCTTGATCGTGCAGTGGCCGATCGCTTATAGCCAGGAGAGCTATTGATCGCTTATAGCCAGGAGAGCTATTGATCGCTTATAGCCAGGAGAGCTATTGATCGCTTGTAGCCAGGAAAGCTACTGAACCATATAGCCAGGAGAGCTATTGTTCAGTGATGAGCCAGGAGTCTAAGTATATGCGTTTATGTTTTGCTGCATATGGATGGTGACAACCCCCTGCGAGGGAAACCCTGTGATTTCTGTTTACTTTTAACTTTTATTTTAATAAACATGGGCTACCATGCCCTCAAACAGAGATCCTGGCTGTCAGAAACTCATTGAACACGCACCTACCACAAGAGCTAAAGACCCCCTTGTCCCAATAGATAGATAGATAGATAGATAGATAGATAGATAGATAGATAGACTATAGATAGATAGATAGATAAATAGATAGATAGATAGATAGATAGATAGATAGACTATAGATAGATAGATAGATAGATAGATAGATAGATAGACTATAGATAGATAGATAGATAGATAGATAGATAGATAGATAGATAGATAGACTATAGATAGATAGATAGATAGATAGATAGATAGATAGATAGATAGATAGATAGATCTTTTTATTTATTTATTTATTTATTTTTTCCCCACACTAACCTATCTGCACCAACTGACAGATAGATTTTAGATTTCTAACTATCTATCTAGTTAGCTATCTATTTTTTTCTTTTTTTAACATATTTTAAAATCTAGCTATCTAAACTGCCTGTCTTCAGGAAGCTACACTATCTCTGTAACAAGGCCAACACATTACATAGAGCCACTGTACAAGCGGCTTTATATAGCGTGGGGCGTGGATTGAGACTGCTGTGCAGTGATTGGCTAAAGGCATCCTGCCTTTGCCAATCAAAGCTCACAGCAGGCCGCCCGCTGATTGACCAAAGCACGCAGGTCATGTGCATGCTTTGGCCAATCAGCGGGCGGCATTCTGACGCCATTTTAAAACATTATGGGGTGCGCGAAGTTGCTGCGAACGCCCCATAGTGTTCAGGAACACCCGAACAATCAAACAGCCGATGTCCAACTCGAAGCCCATCCCTACTAACCATTACCGCTAACCTTGCTCCTACGTACAAAATGTCATTTAAGTTACACATTACATAATGTGCACACCAGAGTGACCGCAATAACTCTAGGCCTGCTATTCAGTTACCTCTACCCTGATGACCTGCAGGGACTTCTAAAGCATCACCTGAAGTTTTAGAAAATGTTCAACTTTTACCTTTAACTACTTGCTCACTAGGCACTTTTACCCCCTTCCTGCCCAGGCCAATTTTCAGCTTTCAGCGCTGTCGCTCTTTGAATGACAATTGAGCGGTGATGCAACATTGTACCCAAATAAAATTATCATTTTTTTCGAACAAATAGAGCTTTCTTTTGGTGGTATTTAATCACCACTGGGGTTTTCTTTTTTACTAAACAAACAAAAAAATTAACATTTTGAAAAAAAAAAAAAAAACACTTTTCATAGTTTGCTATAGAATTTTGCAAACAGGTAATTTCTCTTCTTCACTGATGTGCGCTGATGAAGCTGTACTGATGGGCACTGATGAGGTGGCACTGAAGGGCACTAATAGGTGGCACTGATGAGGCTGCACTGATAGGTGGCACTGATGGGCACTAATAGGTGGCACTGATGGGCACTGATAGGTGGCACTAATAGTCGGCACTGATGGGCACTAACAGGTGGTACTGATGGGCACTGATGAGGCTGCACTGGTAGGCGGCACTGAAGGGCACTAATAGGTGGCTCTGATGGGCACTGATGAGGCTGTACTGATAGGCGGCACTGATGAGCACTAATAGTCGGCACTGATAGATGGCACTGATGGGCACTGATAGTTGGCACTGATTGTCGGCACTGATGGGCACTGATATGTGGCACCGATGGGTACTGATAAGTGGTACTAATAGTTGGCACTGATGGGCACTGGTAGGTGACACTGATGGGCACTGATAGGTGGCACTAATAGTTGGCACTGATGGGAACTAATAGCTGGCACTGATGGGCACTGATAAGACTGCACTGGTAGGCGGCACTGATGAGCACTGATGAGGCTCCACTGATAGGCGGCACTGATGGGTACTAATAGTTGGCACTGATGGTCATTGATAGGCGGCACTGATGGGCACTGGTAGGCAGCACTGACGGGCACTGTTGGGACTGCACTGATAATCAGGACACTGATAATCAGTGCCCTGATTATCAGTGTAGATGTTTCTTTACCATAAGCCGGTTATTGGCTCTCCTCGCCCTTCCTCATGCCAATAACCGACTTGTGTTTACATCCGTGATCAGCCGTCATTGGACACAGCTGATCACATGGTAAAGGGCCACTGTGATTCGCCCCGATGCGTGATCAGCTGAGGATGTCCATGGACGTCCCTGTTAGTTTGGCATCTTCTTTAATATGGATTATAAGAGAGAATATAAAATAGATTTCAATTATTTATGCTAACCTTATGACATGTGAAGGACGCCATAACTGACCTTTCCTTCTGAAAATACAAACTGCCTGGCTGTAATGGGAATTCGAGAGCTTTAATATTATCCCAGGCATATACATGGGCTGACCTCACTTCTGATCTGCTCTCTGGTTCTGTTCAGTGAACTTATTAAAGACGATGACAGCCAGGAAAATGGTATTTTTAGAAGGAGGTCTGTATTTTTTGCACAATAGGTTTCCTTTAGAATTCTTTTTAAGCTTTGTTTCAGCTGTGGGAGCACTGAAGGCTCAGAGCATGCTAAAGTGGCCACTCAGCCAGTAGGATGTCCTTTTTGCATGCCTTAAGTGACCCTGTGACTATACTTTTTTATTTTTTTAATGCACCCTGCAATAAAGAATGTTTCACACTTACCTCCATGGGGGGTAGGTGGGGGGTGCTGACTCTGATCTCTGCTTTAAAGATCTACAGCTGACAAAAAATCAGGCACTCTTCCAGGTGTATGGATGCCACGTCCCCCACTGAACGCTGTGGTTCCTCCTGCCAATACCTGCTGTGTCATCATATATATAAATATACTGTACTGTACACTGTGTGCAGAATTATTAGGCAAATGAGTATTTTGACCACATCATCCTCTTTATGCATGTTGTCTTACTCCAAGCTGTATAGGCTTGAAAGCCTACTACCAACTCCTACTACACCAGTTTTATGAGTAAACGGATTATTAAGACGTGTGTCACATGTCATGTCATATAAATATATATACTACTGTGTCGTCCATAACCGTCCTCCTTGGTGTCGCAAGTCACCCCCTGCACCGTAGGTATGTGGACCTTCTCACGGACTAAAAAACAGTCGACATCTAGAAATTTCGTCTCTAGTCTCAGTCGTGGGGGGTGGATGGGGGGTACCTCCATTCACACTTTGTAAGAAATAACGTCCCACGTAATTTTTTTATTTTTTCATATCAGTGTCCCAGTGAATTCCGTACGTTTTTCCTGTAGGATGACCGACTCACCGGTGAAATCGTACGAGACTCGGAAGTCACGAGGGTGTCGACTTTGTTTCGAATTTTTCTT
>BLSH010011673.1:168095-200325 GCA_018402905.1 Glandirana rugosa
AGGTGACTTCCGTACGGTCGATTACGAATCTTAATGGGAGAGTGATCTATATATGTCCCTCACGTCTTAATAATCCGTTCAACATAAAAACTCCTTATTAAAATAATAACTTGTTGTTGGTACAAGAGTTACTAAGGTTTTTGATTGATGGTGAACAGATCAAAACACTGACAGAATCCATGGATGGCAGGCTTTTGAGTGTCCTTGCAAAGAAAGGTGGCTATATTGGTCACTGATTTGTTTTTGTTTTGTTTTTGAATGTCAGAAATGTATATTTGTGAATTTTTGAGATGTTATATTGGTTTCACTGCTGAAAATAAATAATTGAAATGGGTATATATTTGTTTTTTGTTAAGTTGCCTAATAATTATGCACAGTAATAGTCACCTGCACACACAGATATCCTCCTAAAATAGCTACAACTAAAAACAAACTAAAAACTACTTCCAAAAATATTCAGCTTTGATATTAATGAGTTTTTGGAATCATTGAGAACATGGTTGTTGTTCAATAATAAAATTATTCCTCAAAAATACAACTTGCCTAATAATTCTGCACTCCCTGTATATATCTAGTGAGAGGGTAATTCTAAGCATTAGCTGGCATGCCTTCAGTGGAATTGCAGCTTCTTCAGGGCATTCAAATATTGTGTGGTGACAACAAACGTTTCTGCTCACGGTTTTTGATGCACAATTTTGCGTCACACACAGGACATCCCATTCACTACAATGGGCCTTCCCTATGCACATTTCTCACCCAAAAGAAACTTCTGCTCCTTTTTGGGGGAAAAGGTTAGCGTGATTTTTCTATGCGCGCTTTGCCACGATTGCCGCAAGACTCTGTCGCAATCACGCCTGAAGGGCACCAGGTTTGGAGTGCAATTAAGAATGATGGCACCCAAATGCGCGTCATGTGTTTTGCAAGCGATTTGGAATTGCGGGCGGAGTCCCTCTGGGAGGGATATTTTGTTGCTGGGGAGATTTACTGTCGCTTAGGGGATGTATTGTTTCTGGGGGTCTATTGTTGCTGAGGGGATCTATTTTTGCGGGGGGTCTATTGTTGCTGATGAGATCTATTGTTGCTGGGGAGATGTATTGTTGCTGAGGGGATCTATTGTTGCTGGATGTCTTTTGTTGCTGGGGAGATTTAATGTTGTTGCTGGGGGTCTATTGTTGCTGAGGGTCTATTGTTGCTGGGGGGATCTATTGTTTCTGGGGGTCTGTTGTTACTGGGTGTCTATTGCTGCTGGGGAGATTTATTGTTGCTCGGGGATCTATTGTTGCTGGGGAGATTTATTGTTGCTGAGGGGATCTATTGTTGCTGGGCGGTTTATTGTGGTTGAGGGGATCTCTTGTTGTTGTGGGTCTATTGTTGCTGGGGATATTTATTGTTGCTGAGGGGATCTATTGTTGCTGAGGATCTATTGTTACTGGGGAGATTTATTGTTGCTGAGGGGATGTATTGTTGCTGGTGGTCTATTGTTGCTAAGGGTCTATTGTTGCTGAGGGGATCTATTGTTGCCTGGGAGATTTATTGTTGTTGAGGGGATCTATTGTGGCTGGGGGTCTATTGTTGCTGGGGAAATGTATTGTTGTTGAGGGGATCTATTGTTGCTGGATGTCTATTGTTGCTGGGGAGATTTATTGTTGCGTAGAGGATCTATTGTTTCTGGGTGTCTGTTGTTGCTGAGGGTCTATTGTTAATGGGGGATCTATTGTTTCTGGGGGTCTATTGTTACTGGGTGTCTATTGTTGCTGAGGAGATTTATTGTTGCTGAGGGGATCTATTGTTGCTGGGGAGAGTTATTGTGGCTGAGGGGATCTATTGTTGCTGGGGAGATTTATTGTTGCTAGTGGTCTATTGTTGCTAAGGGTCTATTGTTGCTTGTGAGATTTAGTGTTGCTGATGGGATCTATTGTTTCTGGGGGTCTTTTGTTGCTGGGGAGATTTATTGTTGCTGAGGGGATCTATTGTTGCTGGGGTCTATTGTTGCTAAGGGTTCCATTGTTGCTGGGGGTCTATTGTTGCTGGTGGTCTATTGTTGCTGGGGAGATTTATTATTGCTGAGGGGTTCTATTGTTGCTGGGGGTCTATAGTTGCTAAGGGGTCTTTGTTGCTGGGAAGATTTATTGTTGCTGGGGAGATTTATTGTTGCTGGGGGTCTATAGTTGCTAAGGGGTCTTTGTTGCTGGGAAGATTTATTGTTGCTGGGGAGATTTATTGTTGCTGAGGGGGTCTATTGTTGCTGGCTGCAAGGGACCTATTTTACTGCCTTTCATTAGCAAATTCCAATTGCTTGGAGGTGGGAAGGGGGTGGATCCAATGGGCGGTGCTCAGAGGTGGGAAAGGGGTGGAACCAATGGGCGGTGCTCGGAGGTGGATAGGGGGTGGAACCAGTGGGTGTTGCTCAGAGGTGGGTAGGGGATGGAGACAAGGGGCGGTGCTCCGAGGTGGGTAAGGGCTGGAACCAAGGGGTGGTGCTCGTAGGTGGGTAGGGGGTGGAGCCAAGGGGTGGTGATCGGAGGTGGGTAGGGGGTTGAGCCAAGGAGTAGTGTTTGGAGGTGGGTAGGGGACGGAGACAAGGGGTGACACAGAAAGGGGGAGTACCTGCACCTATTAAAAGCCCTGCTAATGACATTATTAATAAAAAGTTTTCCATTTTCATGATATACCTTATTTTAGTCCTATGATGTCATCACTAGGTCTATGTGCTTCTCTATGTGAAGCAGGTGGGTCATGGCTGGTGGGAGGGGCCAGCAGGTGCAGAGCTACCTGAAAACATCACAGCACCGTCTCAGTGCTCCTCCCAAGGTCCCTCAGCCCTGATGCAAGCAGTGGGCTGGCTCTTGGGAGGAGTTATGCAAATATCAAAACAACTTGATGGGTGAATGTCAGTCTGGAGGAGGGGGCATTCCTAGACAGGCTGTATTTGCATGCAGACCGCTCTATGTGATGCTGAGGCTCCATGATTGAAAGAATTAAAAGCCAATGAATGAAAGAGTCAGGTTAAGGACAGTCAGGCCGGGGAGGAAAGGGCTAGATGATGATGGATGTCCTTCAGCCAGGAAATGAGGTGGGTTCTATCTGACTCTGCCTTTACACGCACATGAAATTTAATGGCATCCCAGTCTTAGTCTGTAGGGTTCAATATTGAGTTGGCCCACCCTTTGCAGCTATAACAGCTTCAACTCTTCTGGGAAGGCTGACCACAAGGTTTAGGAGTGTCTATGGGAATGTTTGACCATTCTTCCAGAAGTGCATTTGTGAGGTCAGGCAATGATGTTGGATGAGAAGGCCTGGCTCACAGTCTCTGCTCTAATTCACCCCAAAGGTGTTCTATCGGGTTGAGGTCAGGACTCTGTGCAGGCCAGTCAAGTTCCTCCACCCCAAACTTGTCTATCCATGTCTTTATGGTAGTCTAAGTATATTTTATGGTAGACTAAGGATACATTTATTTTTTTGGAGTCACACTTGTAGATGAATTTGTGATTGGAGTCGACAAGAACTGTGAGCTTCCTGCAGAGAGCGGTGAGGAGCAGAGGCAGTGACGGGCAGCTCGGTGGTGGTTGGGTTTGGTTTGTGTATCAGTTACTCAGCAGCGAGACGTATAGAAGTTTTCTTAGATGTTCCACTTCCTGTGCAGCACAGCGGAGGAACTGAGACAGCCTGAGCTTCTGCTCTGAGAAGGTGACAACTCCAAGAGAAGAGCAGGGACCCACCCTGAACCACCATGAAGTCCAACTGGATCGCCCTATCTGCGTTCCTTCAGGCTCATGTCCTGGCGGCAGGTAAGACCTTCACCCCCGACCCTTCAAAGAGGCCCTCCTCACCGCACTCAACTATGGCACATCATAGGTGTAACATGAAAGACACAAAATCCGGTCAAGATTTTGGTGGAGAGATAAAACTTACATTTCAAATACGGCGACTGCTGGGATCAACACTTTTTATATAAATCCACGATGGTCCATTTTCCGATATATTGAAGGGAGATTGTGGATCCCTGGTGTCCGCATTGCGACATAGGAACCACATGTGGCCCTTTGCCTTCTATTCCTTGGGGCCCAATGCACACAGTAGTCTGTGTTTTTATGTTGACTTGAGTCAGTGAAGGAAATGTATTCTTCTTTGTTTCTTTCACCCTGCTGGGCTTTTTCTGTGTCGTCCATTTTATTTTTTTCTGTTTTTTATTTTCTCAGATTTTTTATGATACACGCTACACTCTGACTATCCCTCATGTTCCATGTCTGCAGTCTCTGACAATCTCCTGTAGCATTTCCACAGTCCCTGATTATCTCCTGTAATATGTCTGTAGTCGCTAACTATCTCCTGGAGCATGTCTGCAATTTCTGACCATCTACTGTTTCAAGTCTACACTCTTTGACTATCTCCTGTTCCATGTCCATAGTCTCTGACCATCTCCTGATTCATGTCTGCAGTCTCTAACTTCTCCTGTAGCATGTCTGCAATCTCTGACAATCTACTGTTCCTTGTCCACAGTCTCTGACCATCTCCTGTTCCCCATCTACAGTCTCTGAGCACCTCCTGTAAGATGTCTACAGTCTCTGACCATCTCCTGTAGAATGCCCAGAGTCGCTGGGCAACCCCTGTAATATGTCTACAGTCTTTGACCATCTCCTGTTCCATGTCCACAGTCTCTGACCATCTCCTGTTCCCCATCTACAGTCTCTGAGCACCTCCTGTAAGATGTCTGCAGTCTTTGACCATCTCTTGTTGCATGTCCACAGTCTCTGACCATCTCCTGTAGCATGTCCGCAGTCTCTGACCATCTCCTGTAGCATGTCCGCAGTCTCTGACCATCTTCTGTAGTATGTCCAAAGTCTCTGGCCATCTCCTGCAGCATGTCCACAGTCTCTGATCATCTCCTGTTCCCCGTCTACAATCTCTGAGCACCTCCTGTAAGATGTCTACAGTCTTTGACCATCTCCTGCAGCATGTCCGCAGTGTCTGACCCTCCCCTGTAGCATGTCCGGAGTATCTGACCATCTCCTGTAGCATGTCTGCAGTCTCTGGCCATCTCCTGCATCATGTCTGCAGTCACTGAGCACCTCCTGTAAGATGTCTTTGACCATCTCCTGTTACATGTCTGCAGTCTCTGACCATCTCTTGTTCCATGTCTGCAGTCTCTGACCACCTCCTGTAGCTTATGTGCAGGCTCTGACCATCTCCTGTAGTAGATCTGCAGTCTCTGACCATCTCCTGTTCTCCATCTACAGTCTTTGACCATCTCCTGTACCATGTCTGCAGTCTCTGACCATCTCTTGTTCCATGTCTTCAGTCTCTGACCATCTCCTGTAGCATGTGGGCAGTCTCTGACCATCTCCTGTTCTCCATCTAACGTCTCTGATCATCTCCTGGAGCATGTCTCTGGTCTCTGACCATCTACAGTTCCATGTCTATGGTCTCAGTCAACTTTCTATAGCATTGCATTCACTAAAATCCATGTGTGGCCCTTGGGTGATTTCAAGGACTGTTTCTGAGGCCCTCCATTTTAAGTAAATTGGCCACCATACTGTTGTAGATTAGAAGTTGCTTGTTGAATGTGTATGTGAGCCAATCAATTTTAAAGCCACTGTGAAGCAAATGACCCAAGTGATCAATGCAATTGTCCTATCATCACATCTTTGTCCGTATCACATCTGCTTCTGTGTTTTTTCAACCTGAGTTTGTCCTGGCCAAGGAACAAGCGGGGCATTCAAATCTACCCTTCCCAGTCCCACAACCTCTACACAAACCTGGCCGATCAAACCAGATCACCATTTTTTCCTTTATTTATTTCCAAATATACACCTTTAAAGTGACAAAAAAAAGCATGGGAGCTACCATTGCTGATCTTTAACCACTTGAAGACCAGGCCTTCTGACACTTTTTATTTACATGTAAAAATCCATATTTTTTGCTACAAAATTACTTATAATCCCAAAACATTATATTTTTTTTATGCAGAGGCCCTAGAGAATAAATTAGTGGGTGTTGCAATTTTTTATGTCACACGGTATTTGCACAGCAGTTTTTAAAACGCATTAAAAAAAAAAAATGTAATGCCCAAAAACACAATATAATACCCAATTGCTTGATAAAATCTAAAAGATGATGTTACGCCTAGTAAATAGATACCAAACATGTTACACTTTAATATTCCACACACCCATGCACTGTGCACAAACAACGTAAATGTTACTATCCATAGGCGACACTTTAAAAGCCTTTACAGGTTACCAATTTAGATTTACAGAAGAGGTCTAATGCTAGAATTACTGCCCTCCATCTGACGTTCATGGTGATGCCTCACATGCGTGGGACGATCGTTATTTGCATGCGTGCGAGACTGACGCATGCGTTTGCCTTTGCACGTGAGAACAGTGGGATGGGGGCACTTTACTTTTTTTTTTTCAATTTTTATTTTTTATTTTTACACTGTCACTTTATTTATTTATTTTTATCACATTTATTGTTATCAAATGGAATATAAATATCCCCTGTGATGGCAATAGGCAGTGACAGGTACTCTTTATGGAGAGATCTGGGATCTAGTAGACCCCAGATCCCTCCTCTTCCCTTAAAAGCATTTGGTCACATCAAGATTAGTGTGATCAAATGCTTTCCATTTTTAAAAATGGCGCTGATTACACCCAGGGAAACTAGACGTGATGTATACTCATCGATTCCCGGTTCCTATATCATAGAGTTGATGCGGTCTCTGTTTGCCTCTATGATCAGCTAGCGGAAGCGCTGGCTGGTCGATCAGGACTCCCGGGGGGGGATGAGAGATCCTGGGAAAGCCGTGGAAGGCGGCAGGGGGGGGAGGGTGGACATCCTCTCCCACTCCTTGTAAAAGCAATCCAGTGGCTAGTTAGCTGCTAGGATTGCTTTTATAACAAAGCTGACCAGCAGCTCTATAAAATAATACTAGGATGACGCCTGCAGTATAACCACTTGAAGTTCAGCAACGTTGCTGGGCGTCAAGGCAAATTTTAATTTTTTTTTCAATTTTTGAATAGAGTGGGGAGGGGTTAAACCCCCTGTAAAGTTTTAATTGCTCTCCCCAGTTGGGGAGATTCAACCCTCTATTTGTCCTGGTGACCACTGCCATCTTGAAGGAAATTGAGTGGAAACCCCAGAAAACTTTGTAAGGCTAAATCTTCCAAAGGGGACACCCGTTCCAGGGACAATTGTCTAATAGGGAATTCCCCTCACTTTTGGATATTTCCTCTAGCTTCCTGTTGTGTCTGTGGAACAGGAAGTAAAGGAAAATTTCCCAAATGGTGCACATGCCACGAAAAATAAACTGGAAGAAGATTTAACTCTTCTTCTATTCTATTCAAAACTTTTGGCCTTGCATAAATGTTAAGAATGCTAGTTCCCTGGCTGCCATGCTGATGCTTTGTCTTCAGTGCTTTCTGAGTTCCTGACCTGGAGCAAGTATAGAGATACCGTGTATTGACACTTTTCTAAATCATTTACAGTTTGCTTTTTCTGGTTTTCAAAAAAATTTAAGCCAGACACAGCCAGGTAGTTATCATTAAAAAAAAGCAATGGCAGCTCCCATTCTTTTCTCGTAACAGAGTCATTTAAAGAGAAAAAATATTTTCTTTAGATTTTGGTGAACTGATCTCAGTCTTTTGTGTTTCCTGTGTTGATATTTTATACACATTTATAATGTTTTGCTCATAAGGCTGAACATACATGTGCAGATCTGATACAGCAAAAGACATGCCATCCAACAGAGGTTGCATTGACCATTGGGGCTGGAAACCCAAAATGTGTTTTGCGCGATATTCCCCTGGAGTGCAGTTTTTCACACTGGATTATATAGATCAACGGTGGTCAGATTTCTAGATATTGGGGCCCTGACATCACCAAAGGGTCTGCACATAATGTTCAGTAAATATCAGATACCACGGACAAACAACAGTACATGGTCAAAGGCTTTCGGCATGACACAAGAGATGGTCGGAGACTGCAGGCATGCTGCAGGACATGGTCATAAACTTTGGACATGTTGCAGGACATGGTCATAAACTTTCGACATGCTACAGGATATGGTCATGAACTTTAGACATGCTAGAAGACATGGTCAGAAACTTCCAACATGCTACAGGACACGTTCACACAATTTGAACATGCTACAGGACATGGTCAGAAACTTCAAACATGCTACAGGACATGGTCAGAAACTTCGGGCATGCTACAGTACATGGTCATAAACTTAGGGCATTCTACACGCCATGGTCATAAACTTAGGGCATGCTGCAGGACATGGTCATAAACTTTGGACATTTGCAGGACATGGTCATAAACTTTCGACCTGCTACAGGATATGGTCAGAAACTTCCAACATGCTACAGGACACGTTCACACAATTTGAACATGCTATAGGACATGGTCAGGAAATTCAAACATGCTACAGGACATGGTCAGAAACTTCGGGCATGCTACAGTACATGATCATAAACTTCGGACATGCTACAGGACATGGTCATAAACTTCAAGGATGCTACAGGACATGGTTGTAAACTTCAGGCATGCTACTGGACATGGTCATAAACTTCGGGCATGCTACTGGACATGGTCATAAACTTCGGGCATGCTACTGGACATGGTCATAAACTTCGGGCATGCTACTGGACATGGTCATAAACTGCGGGCACGCTACAGGACTTGGTCCTAAACTTCAGACATGCTACGAGGGATAGTTAGAGACTGCAAACATGCCATAGGTGATGTTGAAGACTAGGAACACACTTCAGGAGTCATAGACTGAAGACACAGAGCAGTGGCTGTAGGGGCCACACATAAAATGCCAAAGTTCCGCATGCATCTCCTGGGCCACATGCTGGGAGCCAGGGTAATAGAAGATATAGGGGAATCCAAGCATGCGTGGAGGCCTTGTGTTGCTAAGTTTTACTCATTGTTAACTCCTGTACTGCCAGATTATCACATGTGAACTAGAATCACTATGAAAAATCATATAGTATACATCAATGTGAAAAATGTCATTTCAAAGAGTGCCCTTTGATACTGGAGGCTGTTATAGTAAACAACAAGCGATAAGATATGTTATCCTTTTTTTTTTATGTTTATACATTTTTTTTTAAGTTGTTATTTCCGGATTAATTACAACTTGTTACTTTTTAGTGATAGCGATGTTTGACAAATGCTCCAATTTCCACAAATGCAATACATATCATATCGTACATTTAGCAGTCTTTTTCTACATTGCCGTGTTTTTTTCTTTTACTGTACTATGAACACCTCCCTTGCCGTGGTCTTTGTGTAGCAGTACAGTTGTGTTGAGTCTCTTTTTTCCGGTTTGATACAGTATGGTTGAATGGTGAAGGCCCCCGACCTCTTATCAGGCTCCGCATGTACAAAAGATTTAAATGTAAATATATGTAAAATGTATATCCACTCTCATAAATCATTCCACGGACGGATGCAGGCCTTTATTTACTAAAGGAGTAGAGTTCACTTAGTGAATACGGTGAAGATGGGTTCATTTTAGACACCCAATCATCTGAAAAGGGAAATAAAAAATTAAACAGGATTTTGCTTGCGGGTGATAGAAGTGAATGTAGCGTGTCTTTATTCCTTCTTCTTTAGTAAATCAACTCTACCCACTTGATGGATATCAAGAAAATATTGTTTTTTTATCATTTTTATAGGCTATGTATTGTTTGTCTGTTTGGTAACCGAATTGGGGCTTGGGTGAATCTTTTATTAAACTATACACACGGCAGCCTTGTAGTGCAATCTCCTACCATAAGATACCGTGACTGCACATACATCATTTCTAGGTGGAATGAAATTATCAGTGGAGGGTTACATGATGTTCACAGATTAAATTGACCCCAGACCTGGTCTGCGCTAAAGATGCGATTAAACCTGTTTTTGGCAGGGTAAATGTTGTATGTATAATGTGTTCACTGTTGAAAATAATTATATCTGATGTAACTTTACACTAGAAATTAGTTGCAGTCACCGATGGACCAATTATACTTTGGGCCTGGGGCTGTTTTTAATTCATGAGCCCAATGGGCAATGGATGGATGTTTTAATATCATATATATGGTCGGGCATTTATGTTCTACGTTTGTGGGGCTTTGTAGTAGATTTAAAATGCAGCATATGAATTTTGAATTGCATCGTCTGCAGAGGTATACTCTTTGCGAATTACACATGTGATGGTGGCAAATGATATTGAAACAACGTTTCCAGGTATCCTGGGTACGTATTGTTTATGATCATTGGATGATCTTAAAAAGAAACCTACAAAGGACGCCATGGATGGGTTTCTTCAGAAAAAAGTTGAAACATTTGCAAAGCTTAAAACGAACAAACTATAAATGGCAATGAAGTGCAAATGTTAGCATCCCCATGGAGAAAGTCTGGTGCCCTGAGCATCCACCTATTATTATTATTATTATTATTATTATTATTATGATAGTACAGGATTTATATAGCGCCAACAGTATGTGCAGCGCTCTGTAAAATTAAAGGAGACGGTACAATTACAATCCAGTACGAGAGGGTTCAGAGGACTCGACTCATGACAGCTTACAATCTAAAGGCGCCCTGAATATAATGTTTCTACCCTTGGTCAACATACAAATGCCCAACATCATTGTCCTATGCATGTCCGTTAATGGCTGATAACTCTAGTGCAGGGGTCTCCAAATTTTCTAAACAAAGGGCCAGTTTTTTGTCCTTCCGACTTTGGGGTAGCACTGTGGCCAGCGAGAGTAGACATTTTCCTGGCATCAGTGGGAGTAAACATCACATTTGGTAATAGGTGGAGGAACAGTGTCCTATCATTGGTATCATTGGGAATAATAGTGCCCCATAGTTGTTGTCAATGGGAGAAATGGTGCCCCATTGTTGGTGTCAATGGGAGAAATGGTGCCCCATTGTTGGTGTCAATGGGAGAAATGGTGCCCCATTGTTAGTGTCAATGGGAAACATGATGCCCCGTTGCCACTGTCAGTTGGTAGAATAGTGTCTCATATCAGTGGGAGGAATAGTGTCCCAAAGGCCAGGTAAAGGCAAGAAAAGGGCCGGATGTTTGGAGACCACTGCAAAAGTAATTTCTGGAAATTCTACAGTTCTCCCATCTTGGAATAAGTACGGACATGTGCTTATGGATCTGTTTAATCACACTATGATTTTAGGAAGTGTTACTACTATTACTCTAAACAGCTTTATTTAACCTCTTGGCGCTGACGGTATGCAAATATGCGGCTTCTTGGCCTTGATGCCGTGCGGCTGCATATTTGCATACCACATTGCCAACACAGCTGTGCCAAAAGCATGCCCTGCACGCTCCCAGCACAGTTACCCACAGCCAACAGCTTTCCAATCATGTGACGGCCATGACATCCAATCATGACAGTCACATGACCATAGATCCTGCCTTGCTTCGAAGCATCTTAGAAGCCTTAAGGGACTGGGAGGTGCTGGCGCCAAAGAGTTCATGTAGAACTATGGACAAAACCTTTTTTTGGATAGAGTCAGAGTGAAGATAGAGTGAAAATTTCCCTTCACTTCCTGTCCCAAAGCCAAAACAGGAAGTGAGGGAAACCCTGCAAATTAAGGAAATCTTTTGGGGCCGTCCAGGTAACCAGAATGAGTGTCCCAGGTGGAAGATTTCCCTTCTGTTCTGGGGACAACCCAACATGTGGTATTTTCTTTTAATTTCACTTTCAATGATAATCCTTTAAAGGATAAATAGAGGGGGTGAATCTCCCTAACGGGGATACAGACAGTGATAAAAGACTGATAGGTATTCCAATCCATTTCCACTCTATCCAGTACAAAAACAAAAAGTTATGCCTTTAGTTACATTTTAAAGTGTATCTATACCCAAGAACTAAGATGTAATCAATTGCAGCTTGCAGTCTATAGATGTGCTGGTTGTGTTAGTTCTCAGAAAATACAGAAAATCCCTATTGATCCTGCCATAAATACTGTGTCCCTGTCACATCCTTTGAGCTTCTCTGAAAAATATCATCCTTCCTAGCTATCCTTTGTAACATACCAATTGTCCTGATCCTCATGTGATTGGGCCAAATTGTGGCATGTCAAATAAACATAGTGGATTACACACAGGCCCATGTTCGTGGAAAGGCTGTGTTGGCTGGTGCCTAAGACCAGTACCAGGACAGGTTTGTCTAGCGCCCAAGGCAAGGATGTGGAACTGCACCCCCACCCCCCCATTAATGCATGCTGTAGAATGGGTTTTACTGCCCTGTGTCCATTCTCTGCCCCCTTACTCAGCTGTGCCCGGGACAGCTCCCCCCCTGCCCACTCCTTGTCCTGGCCCTGCCTAAGACAGCACATATGTGAAGATTCTCCTTTATCCAGGTCATGGTATAGCTAGTAGTAGTTAGTCAAATTCAACTGGACTTGAAGAAGTGTCTTTGAGAAGCTACAAAAACCTTTCAACGATACAGAACAAGTCCATGAGGCTATTTGAATGAGGCTAACTACTACTATCTAATACCACAGGATCTTGTATATTATTAGGAGATGTATTTCTTAGGTAAGCCTACAAGGACTAAATAATACTGTGTCAGGCCTGGTTCACATTAGTGTGATGTGGGAACCCTGCGAGCTCACACTGCCATATGCGAACTGAGGGAGGTGTCAATACATTGTTAACGACACCCCCATTTCAGCTCGCATATCGCACTGCGGACTGACAGTTCAGACATGAATCGGATCGCATTGGGTGTTCAAACCCATGCGATCCGATTCTGGTGCGGACCAAAAAAAGGGTCCTGTGCGAGTTTGGTCCGAATGCAATGCGATTTCAGCCGTACTATCTGTATGGCTGAAATCGCATCACAGGGACATCACATGTGAGTTGCAGTGCGGTGCGAATGACATGCGATATGGCAGAGCGCACTAATGTTTACTCAGACTGCTTTTTTATTTGCATGGTGTGATTATAAAAATGGTATGGAAAGCATTTTTTGCCTTTCTTTTATTTTATTTTATTTATTTATTATACATCTTCTTTAGCACATGCGATTTCTAACATGGTGACTGTGAATGAGACCTAAAGGACACAAAGCTCATTAAGTACTTTAGTTCCCATATTCAGTGCAGCGCTTTCAGGGTTCGGAACTATTAATGAGTTCTCCTTTTAAAGGAAAATGTATTAATAGTTCCATACCCTGAATGCAATGCATTGAAAATGGAAACTAAAGTACTTAATGAGCTTCATGTACTTTAAGTCTCATTCGCAGTCACCATGTTAGAAATTGCATGTGCTAAAGAAGATGTATAATACAGTAAATAAAATAAAATGAAAGCAAAAAAAATGCTGTACATAGCGTTTTTGTTGAGTGCACGGTAACCAACTTGGCTGACCCCATAAATACCACCAGCCAGCATAACCCGATGTCTTGATGCACTGTGCATTCCCAAAGAGAAGCATATCATTAAAATGGCAATTGTTCTCTATTTTCACACCTGACGTGCATTGTATAAAAAGATCTGGTAATCACCAAAAACAGCGAACCCCAGCAATGTTCTAAAGCACATTGCAGCCATCAAATTAAAAAAAGTCAGAGCCTTGCACACAGAACCATGGTGGTCACAAAGCCTCTGGTCCTGATGGGGTTAATTAACTGTTGCGCTGCACACATTCGGTTCGCTGCCATGCCGTCTCTAGCGGCACATTGTTGGCAATAGGCTTTCAGATGTGTTTGTTCTCTCTTTTTTAGAGGTAAGGCCTGGTGCTTAGAAGAATTAAAGTGCAGCACATACACTGATGGAAAAGGTTGATTAAATACACTTTTCTGTAACGACGTACATCCTGTTTTTTTGCTGTGCCAGTCTGCCAATATCATAAATGATAAATAAAGTAAAAACATTCCTACAAAAAAAAAATGGGGAAAGAAAGAAATAAATTATAAATGGTGAACCTAAGGTTGATATATTATGTTGTAGGATATATTTTAATACAATATAATATAATAAAATGTATTTTATTGATCTTGGTATAGCAGCCGGTGGGGTAGCGTGGGGGTTTTCATTTACTCTTTATCAGGAGTTATTTTAACTTTGCAATTTTATGTAATAATTCTTTTACCAATACTCAAAATGTTTAACAACTTCAGGACCGCCCGCCATCATTTTACGGCGGCTGTTTGAAGTTGAATGCCGTTGCTATGATAGCAGATAGCTACCAGAACCCTGTATCTTTTTTTTCAGAAGGTGATTCTGCACAAGATAAAAGTGGTCTCAGCGGCGGATTCGCCGTGAGATCACTCTTATCAGCGGCGGGAGAGGTGCCCCCTCCTCCCACCGGTTTCCGGTCATCTCCGCCATTTACCAGACCCGCCGGCAGTGGCGGAGATGATCGGTTCCTCTCCCCCCAGTGTCCGTGAGCTCCATAACATGGCAGGGCGGTAGCGACGTCACAATTCACTTCCGCCCAATGCTCTTAGAGGGCCCATTTTTTTTAAACTGTCATTTTTTTCAAATTATTATTGTTTTTTTTTTTTTTTTTTGCATTGTAGTGTAAATGTGAGATTTGAGGTCTTTTTGACCCCAGATCTCATATTTAAGAAGTCATGGCATGCTTTTTTATATTATAAGGAATAATTACATTTGTTGTAATAGGAATAAAAGTGATCAAAAAATGTTTTTTTTAAAAAGAACAGTGTAAAAATAAAAAGTAAAATAAATAATTAAAAACAAAAAAATAGTAAAGCACCCCCGTCCCAGCTCGCGTGCAGAAGTGAACGCATACCTAAGTCCAGCCCACATATGAAAACGGTGTTCAAACCACACATGTGAGGTATCGCCGCGATCGTTAGAGCTAGAGCAATAATTTTAGCACTAGATCTCCTCTGTCACTCAAAACTGCTAACCTGTAGAATTTTGTTAACGTCGTCAATGGAGATTTTTAAGCTGCAAAGTTTGTTGCCATTCCGCAAGTGGACGCAATTTTGAAGTATGACATGTTGGGTATCATTTTAATCAGCGTAACATTATCTTTCACAAAATTAGCCTAACTTTACTGTTGTCTTATTTTTTAACTCAAAAAAATGTTTTGTTTTTTTTTAAATCGCGCTTGGAAGACCGCTGCGCAAATACAGTGTGACATAAAGTTTTGCAACAACCGCCATTTTATTCTCTAGGGTGTTAGAAAAAATATATATAATGTTTGGGGGTTCTAAGTAATTTTATAGCAAAAAAAAAATGGTTTTAACTCATAAACACCGAACTCCAAAAAGAGGCTCGGTCTAAAAGTGGTTAAACAGCACGCTTAGATATCACACAGTTGTTCCATGGTTATTTGTGAAATAGCTTTTGTAATTTATAATTATTGCAAGCGTTGATGTCTCATGAACCCGTATCTTACCTCCATTTGTTTCTTGATAAACACATAACAAAAGCTCACAATTAGTGCAAGTCAGGCATAAGAGATATATATATATTTTTAAATCAAGTAAAGTTTTATTGAGAAATAAAAGCTCACAAACAAAAGTTTACAACAAATTCACGTAAGAGATATTTTAATCAAACAAAAAACTTTCTACCGTTGATTAATTGCCTGTTTCAGATAACAAAAGACAATGAGAAGATTATCAGATCATACTATATACTAGAGCAAATTACAGTGAAAATATCCAAAAGCAGAAAAAATAAGTCGTAGAGCCAAGTAAAGGCTTCTTCTGAAAATATAATATATGAATATTCGAACATTTTCACTAATACCATGAGCTATAGATATCATACTGTGAGCTCTAGATATATTTTTTCACAAATACCGTGAGCTATAGATATCATTTTAGTGGGGGTTCCCTGAGACTTAAAAAAATGTTCAAGGGTTCATGGTACCTCAAACCCCCAAACCTTATTGATCAAAGTGTTTTTGGTGTCTCAAGTACATAGAACAGGTTTCAGGCTCCAGTTGTCATCCACCAACACCAATTTTCACAAATATCTTACAAAAGTGAAATGATAGCATATGCTATTGTTATAGAGCAGGCTTTCTCACCCAGGGTTCCTCCAGAGGTTTCCAGGGGGTTCCTCGAAGAGAGGGCAGTGACAGATTGATCTTTTGCCTACACTTACTACCAGGGGAGTTGCTAGGGGCTGGCTATTGGGGCTATAGCCCCGAGTCTGGGGCCCATAGCCCCGAGTCTCTTACCGAGTGGGTGCAGTTCTGCAATTAGCAGGTTTGTCCCAGTCCGGAATGCAAGAGGCAGGGGCAGACTGAGCCGCTGTAGTGCTGGCTCTGGCGCCGCCCTCATCTACACCTGACTCTACTCCTGGCCACTGGTTGCTAGAGTTGCCTAGAGTCTAGCAACCAGTGACATCACAGCCACGACTCCTTCCCTGCCCAGCATTCAAAGCGGAGGATCTCTGGGGACCCTGATGTAAGGGGGATCTGCACTCAGATATGTAACAATATTTATATTTATACATATATATATATATATATACTTAAGCATATGACTTTCTTTACTTCACTGCTATGGGCTCTAGCCCCAGATCTTTTGGAGACCTAGCAACGCCCCTGCTTACTACTAATGTAAGGTAAGGGGTCACTACAACTTCCACTGTGTTTTTTTTTTCTGGGCATATTTACGATATGTTTCTTTTTATAACTATGACGTTTAAGTGCGTCCTATTCTTTTTGAAACTTTCTACAACCGACTGATCATGCAAATGTACTGTGAGCTATAATATTTAGTGGGTGTTCCCTGAGACTTGAAAACGTTTTCAAGGGTTCCTTTGTGGTAAGAAACGAAATGCTAGTTTAGAAAATTGACAACCCCCCCCCCCCCAAACCTTATTGATCAAAGTTTGCAAAACTGGAACTGCTTTTGGTGTCTCAAATACACAGTTTTCAGGCTTCCATTATTATGCACCAACACATGTGGCTCTATGGAAACACTCTTATGACCAAGATTCATACTTGTAATTTAACATTTTAATTTAAAAAAATTGCATACTTGAATGTGAAGATCAGTGTACAGCAGGGGTGTCTAACCTGCAGTCCAAGATGGCTATGAATGCGGCCCAACCCAAAATCATAAACTTACTCATACACACGGACGTTTCTAAAAAAATAAACAAAACATCGGGCCCGACGTCAAGGAAAAAAAGTCGGCGTTTTTCGGCGTTATGCATCGGCGTTTTTGAGCGTTAGTGAGCGCCGGCGTCAACAGGCGTTTTTTTTTAAAAAATCATCCCTCTGCTATTTTTCAAAAAAACGCCGGAAAACACCGGTACAATATTAGGTGGCGTTTTGTGGCGTCGGCGTCAAAAAATGCCAAAACGTTACAGCCTCAGAACGCACTGGCCGTGGGTTCTAGTTTCAGCTCACTAGCGCCGACGCCATCTACAGCTCAAAAACGTCAGCGTTTTTATGGGGCCATTGACTAACATGGAGAGCTGCAAAAAACGTCTATGTGTATGAGGCCTAAAAGGTTGATTTTTTTGGGGGGGTGTAAAAATGCGTTTACACTTAGTGAACACATGCAACCAAAGAAAATTTTGACAATGTCTCTTTACTGGACTTTTCTAAGTTTTATCCTCCAACAGAAAAATACCCCTCTCGTCACAATCACACCTTATTCATGTGTAGCGCCCTCTACCAAAGGTAGGTGCTTAGAGAGATATTTTTGTGTTAGGTAAGGTAAATTTGGTCAGGCCTGATTTCCAGTCAGGCCTAATTGTTTTGATTCTGGGTCGGGGAGTGGCCTAGGGAGTGACTGGTGACTGCAGGTAGTGACACCCCTTGGTAACCCCTCCTTTCTGGTTCAGAAAGTCCTGGAAGAAAGGGTGGCAAAGGAGGTGAAGCTTCCTGAGGTATGTTAAGGAGCTCTGACCAATCTTCAACTTGGATTGGCAGGGGGCAGCCCTCCTTAAATACCTGGGGTCAGCCCAGTCTGGGAGGAGAGTTTTGGTGGAAGAATTGGAGATGGAATGGTGTGGAGGCTGTTGGGGCCTGGAGGGAGCTCCCAGTCTAGGGGGTGACCTCAGCCTAGGAGAGCTAGGAGGTGCAGCTAGGAGGAGAGAGTGAGATCCTGGAGGAGAGGCACAAGGGAGAGCAGAAGAGGACAGCGGGATTATCGGAGAGATCTCCAGGTGAGGAACTACAAGTTGCAGGCATTGGTGAGTGATGTACTCCCTGAAAAGCTTGAAGAGGTACACTGGAGCAGATTGGGGTGAGAGACAGTCTGAGAAGGGTACAAGAGCCAGTTTGGACTGTGGTATCACTGTGGCAGGGGAGAGGGTCGTTGCAGCCAGGGGGGCTGGCAGGGCCTGGAAGCGGATGGTCTGGGAGCAGTAGTCCATCAGACTAGCTATCACATTATGTACTTTGCTAAACTTTGGGGGCCCGTGGCCCCTGCATGTAATGGGCGGCTCGGAGGCCGTGCTAAAATTACTGCAGGCCTCACCATGAGCTAGCTAGGCTGGAAACCAACTGTTTGTGTAGGAGAGAGAAACAAAGAGTTTACCCTTGCAGCAAGTGTTTATGCTGGAGTGAAGAAGGAGAAGTGTATATACTGAGATGTATATAGAGGTCCCATAAAATAACTGTTGATCCGTGGGCATCCCATAATCATCCCTACCCTATCCAAGTTCAATCCTCTAATAAAAACACAAAAAAACAAAGTACCAGCCTGTTCAGTGACTTTGGATGTGAGGAAAGAGTGTGACTAAGGGCAGTGTGACCAGGTGAACCACTACAATCAGCAACCCCCAAGGGGGCAATGGCTACACATGTCATCAGTGTTTGGCAGCAACTATATTTGTGAGCAACTATTTTCAGGGATGAAGCACATGAAAAGCAAAAATTAGAACCAAAATATCTGATAAGCACCTTGAGAATTCATTGAGAAATGCTACCACATCCATCCAACCAGATATTGATGCGTTTGTTTATCGAAATCGGTGTCAAATATTGCACTACTTTTATGTTGCTGTCTTTTACTTTTATAACGCAAAATTAAGTTTTATTACTCAGATAGGTACATTATCTATATCAGTGATCGTTACCTTGTGATCTGCCTGACTTTTTCTGCTCATCAGCTATCCATATTGTTAGTGTATTTTATGTGCGCCCGAGACAATTCCTCTTCCTCCAATGTGGCCCAGGAAGGTCAAAAGGTTGGACACTCTTGGTGTACAGAGATGCGTTTTAATCATTAGGGGCCTATTTACGAAAACAACATTTTCCATTCCTTGCACACTTTTTGCAAGCTTTCGCAAGTCTCTTTTTCAGTTGTTATTATTAAAATATCAATATTAAAATTCTAAACCATGTTAAAAATGGTGGTAAAATTGTAAAAATGGTCCATAATTGGTGGAAATAGGGTTAACACTGGTAGATAGAGGGAAGGGTACCATTATTTAAAAAAAAACAAAAAAAAAAAACGACATTTTGGAGCTGAGATCAGGATAAAAATTCTGCTGACCATTTTTGAAAAGGTTTCACAGTGACATTGATCCAGGGTTGCCAACCGTCAGTAAATTTACTGACAGTTTGTAAAAATCAGTGATTTTTACAACTGTCTATAAATATCAGGGTCTGATACTTTGTCATGCTGTGCTGACTTTTTAAGTGTAAACCCGGCAAATTACTTGATTTGGGTATTGTCAGTGTTTCCATGTTGTGTTCAAATATCAATTGTCTGCGTTTTTAATAGGAGTTCTATTATTTTCCAAGTTGCCAGTAAATATTGTGCGCCGCCAGTAAATTTTCTATGTTTTGCCAGTAAAAAATGCTGCTGGAGGTTGGCAACACTGCATTGATCTGATAACAAAATTAATAAAGACAGAGTAGTGAAAAAGATTTTCCATTTTTATAAGGTGGGAAAAAGTGGACAACATTTTAATTTGACTGCTTTGTAAATTAACATATTTGCAAACATGCCAAGTAAGACCTGGTTTATTGAGTGGTAATAGATAGAGGAATCAACCAGCTGTGAGGTCGTGTTTGATGAATTTCATAGTTCAGTAAGATTTTATCCATTGGAAGTTAATGGGTGCAGTTAACTGAAGAATGTTCTGGAGCTGCGAACAAGTGTAGGGTGCATGGAGAACCTGAAGTCCAAAGGCCATGTGACCAAGACCAACTTGGGTTTGACAACCACAGCGAACCACTTCAAGGGTCTCATGAAGGTCCAATGAATACAACGTTCAGATACTGCTACACTGTGTTCTCATTGATACTTACCCCATGTTCACCAAGTGTTCACCATAGTCCATGTAAACCATGAACACCATGTTCACCACCATGTTCATCATAGTCAGCCTTGAGTACTGACCACAGAAATGTAATACTTGAATAAATTGTAAGGGCCAGCCTACACAAAAGTGATATTTTCTTTACGAGTAGAAGCTAGTAAAATGAGTCAGTCCTTGGCTTCTTATATGTCTTGGATATTCCAACATCGATATCTCCCTGACGCTTCTTTTCCTGTCCACCTGTGAGATGTGGGTGTTCCCCAAGCTCCCTAATAAAACATATGAAGTTAACCTCAACCTAACATAAAAAAACGATTTTAGATTAAGATACATTTTGAATATATATCTATGAATGCAACATAAAACTGATGGGTTGAATCAACTAACCACTGGTCTCTGATATTGCCCAAATGAAAATTAGTAAGACTTTATGGCCAACACTTAAAGGATATATCTACCAAAATCCACCAAAAAGTGATATTTCAGCTAAGGTTGGAGACTGGTTGGATGAGTCAGTCCCTGGCTTCTTATATGTCTTGGACACAGTGTTGCCAACCTCCAGCAGCGTTTTTTACTGGCAAAACATAGAAAATTTACTGGCAGAGCACATTTTTTACTGGCTATTTGAAAAATAATAGAACTCCTATTAAAAGACAATTGATATTTAAACACAACATGGAAACACTGACAATACCCATATCAAGTAATTTGCCTGATTTACACTTAAAAAGTCAGCACAGCATGGTAAATTATCAGCACTGATATTTATAGACAGTTGTAAAAATCACTGATTTTTACAAACTGTCAGTAAATTTACTGGCGGTTGGCAACCCTGCTTGGACACTCCAACAGTGAGATCCCCCTTTGACTCTGTTTCTGTCCACCTGGGAGTTTTGGGTGTTCCCACTCACCTTTCTGCATTCCCAACTCCTCCTTTTACATTTTGCATCCTATAAAAAAAAAATCTTAAATCCTGAAGGGATGGTGGGAGACCGGGGAAAAATATCATCAATAGAGTCCCTGAGCTACAGAAGAAATAATCAGCTGCTTTACCTCTTCAGCATTTACCAAACACTGAAATATTACTTTTGAATGGACTGACCCTTTAAGTGAATGATCAATAATAACAGATGGTTTGCAGTGACATTATTTGACTTCAGCTATTAGCAGCAGCAGATAAAGATTTTAAGGTCCCGAAGCAGTTTGTATTGACTTCTTGTGTAAATGACAGTTGGCAACGAATACGTTTCTTGCAAAACAATCATTATGAGTCGTTAACAATTGTTTTTGTATTTAGAATGTTATATTTGGTGAATTTCCTGAAAAATCAACCTAACTGTAGTTGGCCTGATACTCAAGCAATGGGTGATGTACACCTCTGCCTGTGCACCTCTGCAGACTCTACAATGAAAGACATCTCTGTGTGGCTTATATTTATAGCATACATATTAAACCTCTAGCAGACCGGCCTTCTCTAATCCTTGCATCATCTATAGATCATTACAGACTGTGCTGTATATAATGGGGGAAGGGGGGTCTTCCAGTCCCTGCTTGTAGTTAAACATCCTCCGGGATTTATTTTGTCTTTATTGGGCATTATAAAATATATATTGGCCTGTGGTCAAAAGCAGCCATTCTGCATTGTTAATTAGGCTAGGTCTCTATTATTATCATTATTATTCAAGATTTGGCCAGGCACCATATGGGAAAGGAGATTTGCTGGCCCTCCTGGGTGCTGCACCATGTGAATGGACAGGACTCTTGTGCTGCTGCTGCCGTTTCCGGGTCCTGGGCAGGTCTAAACTATATCAGTGACTGTGGTATCTCTCACGGGGGCAATGAAATACTTTTTTGATCAACACAAGAACTTTGGAGACATGTGTGGAAGTTTGACCTTTGGGGGATGCGCCCATCGCGTTCCTTTGTGTATCTGAGTTAGGTTAATAAACAACAAACATTTTGTCAAGAGGTGTAGAGCCTGAGGAAGCTCCTTATTTTGGGAAACACGTTGTTCCATTTTATGCCATTCAATATATATGTTTGCTGATATGGGCACCTGGCACCGACTTTGCAGTATTTTTTATGTTTTAAACGTTGTTAATAAAGAATGATGTTTTACATTTACAGTATATTGACTGTATTCTCTCTGACGGCACATTTAAAGTCCCATTTTATCTCTCTACCCCCTCCTACCTCCTTTGGTAGAGGCGAAGGGGGACATTTTCTAGTTACTATAGGGTAACAGGGTATAAGGTTACAGTAGGGATGGTGCCCCATTGAGACAATTGAGTATATACATTGTATGGGTTCCACCATTATTTTATGTTATTCAAGATTTATGCAGAGCCAACAGTTTGCACACTGTACAGTTCAATACAGAAGGATTAGGAGGGCCCTGCCCATGGAGATTACATTCTAAAAGGGAGGGGGTAATGGCACAAAAGGAATAGTTGTGGGGGATGATGAAGGTGGTTAAAGTACAGGTTTTTGGTGGAGGTTGGGTTTTCAGGGATTGCCTAAAGGCAGACAGGGTAGGAGATAACTGGACATACTGGGGGGGGCAGTTTGTGCTTATCAGAAATGCACACAAACTTGCGCTTTCCCAACATGCACAGGAATGCTCTTCCCTTTAGCAGATGCATGGCAGTGCCTTCAATTCTTAATGGCACCCCCCCCACCACGTTTGCTACTGCGCACATTCAGTGAGGTGCAATTTTGTAAAAGGGTCAGGGACTTCTTTCTGCGTTTCTCGTGCATAGGGCAGCCCTTTGATACGAATGGGCCTCCCTACATGCGGTGCTCGGACGCTTGCGGAAAATGCACTGGTATGCGCGCTCACTCCATTACACCTTGCATGGTGTGAACAGAGTCTGAAGCTACATGGGTTATTTTTAATCAGGTTAGTAAAATTGCACAGTGTTGGAATATCTTTTCAACAAATTTGGAATACTCAGTGTTCCCGGGATTCCACATTAAGCTAGGCTTTCCTATAGTGTACATCCAAAAATGTGCCTAAGCAAGCCCCCTAAATGTTTTTTTTTTCTTGTGAATAAGTGCCTAGGTACTCCTGAGCCTCACAGTAGAGAAGATGTTTGAGTTTGAGGATGTCCTGGGTTTGAGGGGAATCCCCGGAATTTGCAAACTTCACAAAATCACAAACTCTTGGTCCAAAACATTGGCCGGTTCACTGCCGGAAATAAGAAATGATCTAAAATACAGTGCATAGCCTTTGCTTTGGTCAGCAGAGTCAAAAGAACCAATTATTTAAAGAAATTAAAAATTTAGCCCCCGTTCTATAAAAAGTGGGAATCAGGGCAGCCAAATTGTCAGTGTGTGTTGGAAAGTTGAAAATTCTCTGTAGGGAGAGTTTAATTTTGGCATTGGTACATGTGCCTTATTGTAGTGTGTGGCATCCCATGCCTTTGGTTTGACAATAGATTGCTTTTTAGCTCTACAAATGGCCAGGACTACAAAACACCCCCTCCCCATAGACTTCAATGGGGTTTGTCGCAAAGTTAACAAATAAGATTTGTGAACCCATGCAGATTCACTTATTCGTATGTCATAGCTGTATATCTGCAGTGTGAGATCTTCTAAGGCACTGCTGCTCACGGCTGCCAGTCTTATCAGATTTGGTGATGTCACTACTGTGCTGCTCACTGTTCTCTTTGCTTGAGAGGAAGCTGTACCCGAAGACCTTCAGTGCCAGGATCTCCCTGCTTCTGCTTCATTCATTTTATGGATTGGGGCCTTCTCCAACTCTCGTGCTACATCAGATCACCTGTCTAGGGGTGCAGCTCTGACGTAAAGAAGCAAAGCCCTATTCCTCTATCAAGATGTCCTCCTACATATAGAGGCAAAATATATATCAGTATTTCCCAACCTTTTTTCAATCAAGGCATTCTGTAACCACTTCAGCCCCGGAAGGATTTCACACTTTAGGACCAGAGCACTTTTTGCGATTTGGCACTGCGTCGCTTTAACTGACAATTGCGCGGTCGTGCGACGTTGTACCCAAACAAAATTTGCATCCTTTCTTTCCCACAAATAAAGCTTTCTTTTTGTGGTATTTGATCACCTCTGCGTCGTTTCTGATTGCCGCTATAAACAAAAGAAGAGCGACAATTTTGCAAAAAAAAATTTTTCTTACTTTTTGCTAAGATACAAATCCAAAAAAAATATATAAAAAAACAGTTTTTTTCATCGATTGTAGCTTATATTGGTTTATATTCTTCCTCATATTTCAGGTAAAAAAAAATCGCAATTGGCGTTTATTGATTGGCTTGTGCAAAAGTTGCTGCGTTTACGAATGATGAGAATTCATTTCTGAGGGTTTTATTTTTTTATTTTTTTTTACTAGTAATGGCAGCGATCTGCTATTTTTAGCAGTACTGCGATATTGCGGCGGACATGTCGGACCATTTTGACACTTTTTTGGGGCCATTGGCATTTATACAGCGATCAGTGCTATAAAAATGCACTGATTACTGTGTAAATGCCATTGGCAGAGAAGGGGTTAACCTGGAGGGGCGCTCTAAGGGTTAATTGTGATCCCTGGGCGTGTCCTAACTGTATGGGGGCTGGGCTGGCAGGGGGAGGACAGTGATCACGGCTTCCATATACAGGAAGCCTGTGATCACAGCCCTTCCCCCTCTGTCAGAACGGAGATCCGTGTTTACATACACGGACCTCCGTTCTGTCGCTCTGGGGGGGATTGCGGGTAGCCGGCGGCGATCGAGTCCATCCTACCCCCTCCCTGGTCCCCCCGGAACACAGTGAGCATATGGGCGCACCTCCGGCGGCACGCGCGCGCTCACAATTCTAGTTATCGCAGCCGCCATCGGGTGACAGCCGTTTGCGATAACGAGCGACTCTGCCGCCGTCATACTGCGGCGGGCGGTCGGCAAGTGGTTAAGATTATCGACAATTCTGAGACACCCTCCAAAATTATGGACAGTCTTAAGGCACCCCATTCTAAACTGTGAAAACTATTCTACAGTTATAGTTTTACATAATGCAGCAACATTAACACATGTAGGACACCCAACTTTAGAGGTGATTTATTCTCTCAAAGCAAATACACGTTTGCAAGCTGGCACTGATTAGTATTCCAATGCTTAATTTCTCCCTCAGTTTTTCTCCATCACTCAGCTAATGAGACCCCAAAGCTGATGGGGAGGGGCAAGGGAGGGTCAAACAAGGAAGCTATGCAGGCAACTGACATCCTCTTCATCAACTGATAATGTCATTGGTCATTAGGAAGTTGGCAGCTAGAAGGTTGTAATGGTATATAATGAAAACCTGTGGCTTTGTGTAACTAAAAGGCAGGTTTCCCCCACCCACTGGCTTGTAGACAATTTTGGAGCAATTTTTAGGCACTTTGCCAAGGTACCCCTGAAGAAACCTCAAGGCACCCCGGTTGATAAGGCTGGTATAGATTAAGGCATGGTGAGTCAGTAATAGGGAGAAAATTAGCTACAGATAGCCCATAGGCCATACAAGCAATGCACTCGCATTTAGTAGATCAAAAGAAGGCATATCGCAAGGCGAGGGTGGTCATCTCAGGGAGCCCAGCCGAACTCCAGAAACCTAACGTAAGGTAGTGTAGTGTAGAGCCGCCAGGCTACAACAACACCAGAACCAGTTTGACAGCATGGGAACTTTCCAGGATGACGTCAGAGGCAATGGAAGAGAGTGTGGCTACGCGTTTTGAGGCAGTAATGCCCCTTTATCAAGCTGCTTCATCCATTCTATGGATCTGGGTCTTCTCCACCACTTTTGCTGCATCAGATCACCAATCTTTACGGGTGCAACTCTGACTTAAAGAAGCAAAGCCCTATTCCTCTATCAAGATGGCCTTCTATAAATAGGGGCATAGTATAGATTAAGGCATGGTGAGTCAATAATGGGGAGAATAATGGGGAGAAGATCAGCTACAGTTAGACCATAGGCCATACTAGTCCTTTGCTCTTTGAATGAACACCGGAGGGCACATCTTAGTGCAACAAGTTAGTACCTATTGAATACAACAGCAAGTAATGCTCCCGCATTTAGTAGAGTGAAAGAAGGCATATCATAAGGCGACAGTAATCATCTCAATGATCCAAGCTGAACTGCAGAAATCTAGGGTAGTGTAGAGCAGAGCCACCAGCAGCTTAAAGGGCTACACAAGAGCCAGTTTGACAGTGTGGGAAAGTTCCAGGATGATGTCAGATACTGGGGGGCATGGAAGGAGGTGTGGCTACAAGTTTCGAGGTGGTAACACCTCTTTATCAAACTGCTTCATCCTTTCTATGGCTCTTGGTCTTCTCCACCTCTTTTGCCGCATTAGACCACTAATCTTTATGGGTGAAACTCTGACATAGAAGCAAAGCCCTATTCCTCTATCAAGTTGGCCTCCTACATAGAGGCATAGTATAGATTAAGGCATAGTGAGTCAGTAATGGGGAGAAGATCAGCTACAGTTAGACCATAGGCCATACTAGTCCTTTTCCTTATGAATGCCTTCATTTTGAGCGCAGCTATCACAGTCCAGGTCCTCTTTAACTTTGCTTCTCTGGGGGATGCATGGGGAGGGGGTTCTGCTAGCAAATTAGCAAGCCTTGCATTTTCATGTAAGGTTCACATTAGGTTTTGGATAATATGGGGGAAGAGAAAGAGCCCCTGTCAAGTTTTTAATTGCTGTTCATGTCCCCTTCTGCTAGGCAATAGGGTACTTTTCTATACAGAGTTTTACGATACGATATAACGATCACCCTATGACTACAAAAACATTTAACTTCTTGTCAAGACGTTCCATGACAATGGCGCATAAAGAAGACCGCCCGGCGTTTTCTACAAAGCACATAATGGTACATAGACAGCAGTAAGACGTGTCTTTATATATCAGCTTCCTGCCAGCCACCACACGTAGAGTTTTTCTATAATGCTGTGTGTTCAGAGAACCCCCATGGCCAGCCTCCTACCCGTACCAATATTACAAGGGACCCTTTTTGTTGTGCGAGGTGAAGTGCCAACATGGAACCAGGGGGTGGGCCGTGTCTGCCTGCCGGAAGAATCCATCGCAGGCTGGCAATCAAAACACGGATGAGCGCAGTGTATCATTGTACTTGTGTCCCTTTGATATGGCGCTCGGCGTGCGGTGACACAGAACAAAGTACGATACGACTTATAGAATATGCGTGCAACGGGATACGGCGTCTTCACTTCTGAAAGGCGAAAATAAGAGTGCTCGCAGCAGTTCATTCATTAAAGTAGTATGCTTCCACTGCCAGGATTCCGGGAATGTTGCAATTAAAGGAAAAAGGAAATCGGTGCAATGGAAATGTTCTGTGCGCCATGCACATCCAGATTTGGGGAGGATTGCGCCAATGTTGAACCCTGATTGGCTGTATTCATTAATTGCATGACCTGCCCACCTCAAAATATAATGGTCCATATAATGCAGAATACCGTGATCTCCACTACCAGTAGCTTCCTGCTGTAGAGTTATACATTTAAAGTGACACTAAATGGTATCCTCATTCTCCAAAAATAATCCATACACATCCACTAATTAAAGTGGTTATAAAGGCTCAAGGTTTTTTACCTTCATGTATTCTATGCATAAAGGTAAAAAAACCTTCTGCAGCGACCCCCCAAATACTTAGCTGAGCCCCACCACAATGTCAGCTGTAATATTTTTAGAGTCATTCATCTTTAACAAATACGCAGAGAAAGTTAGAACTCCTTTTCTACATACTCGTTCCAGGTCAGCGCCCAAAAGTATTGAAACCGGAGGGTGACCATGACAGCCAGGCAAGGCCCACAGTGGCAGCTTACATGTTTCTTTTATAATTGGCTTCTTTTAATAAAAAAGGGGATCCAAATAACTGATTTTCAATTGCTACTCTAGCAGTATTCATTTCTTTTCATTTCTTCTTTATTTTCTTATTTTTTTCTTCCTTTTTTCTTTTCTCTTTCTTTTTTTTCCCCTTTCTTTTCCTTTCTTTTTCTTTTATTTTAAAAAGAAAGGGGATTCAAATAACTGGTGTTCATGTTATTTGAATCCCCGTTTCATTTCTTTTTTCTTTTCCTTTATTTTACCTTTTCTTACTTTTTTCTTTTCTTTTTCTTCCTTTCTTTTTTTTTTTCTTTTTCCTTTTTTCATTTATTTTTTACTAGCTTTTTCTTTCTTTTTTCGTTTCGTTTCCTTTCCTTTATTTTTTTTTCTTTTAAAAAAGGGGGCTTCAAATAACTGATTTCAACTGCTACTATAGCATGAATATTTTCTTTTTCTTTCTTTTATTTTTTCTTTCTTTTCATTTCCTTTTTTTTCTTTTCCTTACCTTTGTTTTTTCTTTTCTTTTTGTTCTTAAATAAATGATTTCAACTGCTACTGTTGCATGACTATTTTCTTTTCATTTCTTTTTTTCTTTTCTTTTCTTTTTCCCTTTCTTTCTTTTTCATTTTCTTTTTTTATATTTTTTTGTTTCTTTTATTTTCTTTTCTTTTTCCTTTTGTTTTCTTTTTGTTTTTACTTTCCTTTCCTTTGTTTTTGTTTTCTTTAAAAAGGGGGGCTTCAAATAACTGATTTCAACTGCTACTATAGCATGATTATTTTCTTTTCCTTTCTTTTATTTTTGATTTCTTATCTTTTCCTTACTTTTTCTTTTCCTTTCCTTTATTTATTCTTTTCTTTTTTTCCTAAATAAATAAATAAATGATTTCAACTTCTACTGTTGCATGACTATTTTCTTTTAATTTCTTTTGTCTTTTTTTTTCCTTTTCATTCTCTTTCTTTTTCCTTTTCTGATTTTTTTTTTCTTTTATTTTCTTTTCTTTCTCCTTTTGTTTTCTTTTTGTTTTTACTTTCTTTTTTTCTTTTCTTTAAAAAAAAAGGGGCTTCAAATAATTGATTTTCAACTGCTACTGTAGTATGCATATATTTTATTCATTTAGTTTTTCTTTACTTTTTCTTTTTCCCTTTCTTTCTCTTTTCTTTTCTTTTTCCTTTTCTTCTTTTTCTTTTCATTTTCTTTCTTTTTCTTTCTCTTTTTTCTTTTCTTTCTTTTTTTTTTTTACAGAAATTTAAGAAATGAAAAAAATTCTCTGCTTTAGTCTACCACATAACACAACACAGACTGTCTGCATCTAGGGTCATGCGTCGTTATTCATACACAGATTTACGTGGCGTATGCCCGCATACAAGTTCATGCAGCTTTTGGTTTCTATGAGCGGTTGTACATAGCACCTGTGACTCTCAGGTGGGGAAAGAAATCCCATTTTTTTTTTGTTATATGGCCCCAGGTGCCTGTGTGCATGAAAAACATTCACATTAGAGATGGACACTTTATATCCATTTGTTTGTTTGTTTGCTTCAAAATAATGAAATGCGTTTCTGAATACAGCTAATATAAATGTCCAGATTTGTCTTTGTATTGGTTTTCTAAAATCCCCTGCACAGCAGGACTCTGGTGGGGCAGCACTGTGAACAGCTAATCAGGTTCTACCACATTGCACAGTGCTGTCAATCTAACACTGGGAGCCTGCTGACAGGTGGAAACTATATAATAAGTGCTAAAATTACCTCATCAATTTATGAATACTGCTAGTATAAATGCCCTGATTTGTTGTTGTATTCATTTTCTCAAATCCCCTGCACAGCAGGACGACTCACATTTGGAGAGGCAGCACTGTAGACAAATAATCAGGTTCCGCCACATTCCACAATGCTCTCACTCTAACACAGTGAGTCTGCCGACAGGTGCAGATGACCTAATAGTTGACTTCATCAATGTAGGAAGAGTCGGATTCTTGCATAGCTCACATGGCCGTGACCAACCTAGAGTGCCAAGAACCATTTTGCTGTTTGACAAACTTAAAGTATAACTAAAGGCAACATTTATTTTTTAGTTTTAAATAGAGTGGGGAGGGATTAGAACACCTGTCAGGTTTTTATTGTTGTCTGTGCCCCTGTTAGGGCTCTTTCACACAAACGGAGCGTTTTGACAGGCTCTGCTGCTCAGCGGGGATCCATCCGTTTATCCACGCTGAGCCGGCGGATGACAGGAGTGCAGAGACTGGCCTGTCACAGCTCCATTCTCCTCTATGGAGGATCGGATGAAGACGGACCGTCTGTCCGTGTTCATCCGATCCGATCCGCCTGGCAGATGGAAAATAGGGTTCATCCCTCTGGTTTTGGCGGAGCGGATTGGATGTTAGTGGACATGTCACCGCTGACACCCGTCGCTCCATAGCGGACAATGGAGCGTCCGTTCGGGTCCGCCTGAAAAACTGACAGGCGGACCCCGAACGATCCGCCCGTGTGAAAGAGCCCTTAGGGAGATTCACCCTCTCTATTTGTCTTGTTTACCATTACCATCAAAAGTGAAAGTAAAAGAAAATGGCAAATTTTGAGTTGTCCCCATAACAGAATTAGAGGGGGAATCTTCCAATGGGAACACTAGTTTAGGTGACCTGGGGGGTCCCAATGGATCCCCTTACTTTGTAGTAGAGCTGTCTTAATGCATGGTCACTGCCCAGGGGCCCCAAGTGCATTGGAACCCAATGATAATATTGCATTACATTATAATTTCCAACTGTCCCAGATCTGCTGGGACAGCCACGCTCTTTACTAAACCGTCCTGGGATGGGAGCATCCCAGAACCTGTAATGTGCCCTCCTGATCCCTGTATTTTGCTCTTCTGCCCCCCCCCCCCCCATTGTGCCCTTTTTATTGATTAGTCTTTGATTTATGGCATGTTTTCTTATTGTTTAACCACTTGCCGACCGCCCGCCGTCGTCTGGCGGCGGCAAAGTGCCTCGATATCGTGAACCGCCGTCACCTGACGGCGGACGCAAGATTGCGGCTGTTCCGGGGGAGCCAGGGAGTGGGTAGGGCAAACTCGATGTCTGCTGGCTACCAGGGATTGCTCCCCCGCAGTGACAGAATGGAGGTCCGTGTATGTAAGCACGGATCTCCGTTCTGACGAGGGAAGGAATGTGATCACAGGCTCCCGTGATCACTCTCCTCCCCAACTCAGCCCAGCCCCCATACAGTTAGTAACACACAGGGAACACAGTTAACCCTTAGAGCGCCCCCTGCAGGTTAACCCCTTCCCTGCTATTGACATTTACACAGTAAGCAGTGCATTTTTATAGCACTGATCGCTGTATAAATGCCAATGGTCCCAAAAAAGTGTCAAAATGGTCCGACATGTCCGCCGCAATATCGCAGTCCCGCTAAAAATCGCCGCCATTACTAGTAAAAAATGAAAAATTAAAAACCCCATAAATTAATTCTCATCATTCGTAAACACGGCAAGTTTTGCGCAAACCAGTCAATATATGCTGATTGCGACCTATACTGTAAACCCATGGCGGCCGCGGTAGTCCCTTCCCCTGAGTTGGCACTACTTTCCATTTTCCCAGGCTCGCTGAAATCAGTTAAAAAGGATGTGTTGCGTCACTTTTTAGCTGCAGCCAGAGTGGTTATACCTAGACATTGGAAGTCTGAGAGTGTGCCCTCCCTTGGAGACTGGGCGATAGAGGTGGATAAGATTAACGGGATGGAACGACTATTGGCGCAGGAGACGGATAATCTGGAACAATTCTCCAAGACCTGGACGTCTTGGTCTGTATTCAGACACTCGGAGGATTTTGCTCCATGGATAGAAGGGAACTTCACTGCCCAATTGACTTAGCCTAGGGTCCATGCCTCCTTGCCTTCTGCTTTCTCCATATGCTCTCTGATCTACTGCTTCCACCCTTGCCTCTTCTATCTCTATTCTCCTATCCTCCCCCTTGACTTACAAGATTTTTCTCTGCCCTCATCCTATCCTATTAATTTTGTTATTTAAGGACATTTCAAGTTTAAGGTGTCCCCAGTCTATTTGCGGTTTCTGTATCGTACTCTTGTACCACGCAGTGCAGGATTAATATTACGCACGTATATGGACCATAAAGTAGTGAACACCGCTCAAATTGCAGAAAGCGGTGTGCACAAATACCA
>BLSH010011673.1:209601-266394 GCA_018402905.1 Glandirana rugosa
ATCGTACGTTTTTTTTTTTTTTTTTTTACCTGAACGGACAGATGATTGTCCATTTTTTTTTTTTTTTTTTTGCATGCTAGTCGCATATCAAAAATGAATAGGTTCCCAGATAGCAAGGATAACTTGTCACAAATTTGAGGCAGCGTTGAATTGTAAGTCTGTTAACTTACACTGGCACGTTGTACACTTGCATAGCACTTCAAGAACAAGTTCTAATTGACACTTTTCCAATTTGTAGCAAAATTTGTGTGGCAAGTTCCTAGCAAGAGCAAAGCTGCAGTGTTGAGTCTACAGCCTGGGTGCTCAACTTGTGGCCCTCCAGCTGTTGCAGAACTACAAGTCCCATCATGCCTCTGCCTTTGGGAGCTATGCTTTTAACTGTCAATGGCTTGCAATGCCTCATGGAACTTGTAGTTCCGCAACAGCTGGAAGGCTACAGGTTGAGCACCCATGGTCTACAAGAGCTCTGCAAGTCTACAGCATGAAAATTCAGCCACAGTGCCCCCTGTGGTGGGAGGACTATTGCACAACATAACTGAACCAGAACTTTCAGCAGACTAGCAGAATGTTTGCAAAGAAAGTTGATGTGGAGTCATGCAATGCGGACTTGCTGCAATAGTGCAACAAACTCCTGAAGCCTGGCAAGTCTAGCAATAGCTTAGCAAGTCACTTTCAAAATTGCAGCTCAATTGTTTGCTATCTGGGTTACTAGAGTTACAAAGATTCTCGCAATACAGAATACAGCTTTCCGAGATGATGTATTGTATTGCATTGTAATGTAATCTTTCCTTTCCGAGCATGCACGGTCATGGTCACTATTTTTTATGAATATTGTACTGATTAACCTCCCTGGCGGTATTCCCGAGTGTGGCTCGGGGTGGAATTTCAGTACCAAGAGCGGTAACCCCGAGCCACACTCGGGATTGCATCGCTGGATCCAGGCAATGTTACTTGCCTTGTCCCCTGGATCCAGCGATGTCCTCCCGCGGTGTCAGCTTGTCTCCCCGCGGCCAGATGACTCCTGTGTGCCGGGCTCCGTTCCCTGCGAGCGTCGCGTCGCACGGGGACGGAGACCGGCGGGAAATTCAAAAAGTTAAACACACACAGCACATACAGTACACTGTAATCTTATAGATTACATTACTGTATGAAATCATTACACACCCCATTTGTCCCTAGTGGTTTGCCCAGAGCCCTGCATGCACTTTTATATTATAAATGTCATTCTTTCTGCCTGGAAACATGAGAATGTCCATAGCAACCAAAAAGTGTCCCTTTGCGTCAAAAGTGGTTTTTGATCAGCTAGAAAACTGCGATAGTAAATAATAATCATTTGCAGAATTGAGTGATACTGATTTTTGGGGAAATTTATCATCAGCAACTGAAAGTGACGATAGCGACAATTCTGCAACTGAGCAAATTTCTGCGTTTTTGGTTTGATTACATTATTGCATACATTTTATTACTATTATATTATTATTTTTGATAATTATTTTTAGTTATTTATTATATTATAATTTATGATTTCATTTTTCAAACTTTTTCATACCCGGGATGTCTACTAGACTCTTGTTTGGACAGATTTAAGTGAGTTATTCCTAAGAATTACAGGCCTACAATATAAAACGCCAAATTTTCATGCAAAATAATTGTACCGCTTTTGGAACAAAATTCCAGACAGAATCATACCGCCAGGGAGGTTAAACAAAAATAGTTTGTTCTCTTATCATACTCGAAAAACTTTCATGCTTGTCCCTTCAGGTAATTTTGCATGAACTGTCGCAATCGGCTCTCCAAAGCTGCATACTAACGATCGGGTTTTCAGAAGGTCGCTCCGAAAGCGGTGTTTTTCATATAATTTTCTCCTCCTGTGTACTAGGCATAAGGCTTGAGCATCTATTTGTATTGATCTTTGTCCTCCTGTCCCAGTGACCCCGGGGACAAAGACAACAATAAAAACTTCACAAGTGCTCTGACTCTTGCCCACTTTTATTAAAAAATAGAAGCAAACATTTTTGGCCAGAGTTTTTTCCAATAAATTGAGTTTAGAATGAATCGCTGACTCTCACGGCTTACTTCATCACATCTATATCTAGAAAAGTGTGAAGTATAGCTTCCCTTAAAGATGATATATAAGAGCACATTTACTTCCTTTCGGTGTGCTAACAGATGCATTGCGTTAAGGGAGCTCATTGAAAACAAATGGGCTCCCAATGCACCCTAACATGGTAATTATCATCGAAAGAGAGGCAAGCCGCTCCAGGTGAGTGTGATGACTCCAGCCGCTGGGTGCTCGTCAGGTCCGTGAGCAACTCATGCAAAGTCCAAAGAGAAGATAGACAGCACTCCGGTACAGCTGAAGAGCAATCCAATTTATTTTCAAATGTGTGAACAAACATCACAAATGGTCATCACAAGAACATGCCCACTAGCAAGTAGGTGGCAAGGCACAAAACGATTAACGCGTTTCACGGAATGCAGTTCGCTTAGTCATAATCTAGTGATTGGTTCGTGCTGACTAGTATATATATTCCTAACACAGGTGTAGTGTGAACTAATCAGCTGCATTGTGCTCTAATCATTTACCTTGATTGAAACCAGGTTGCACAAAAAGAATAATGAAAGGTAGCGCCTCCCCCCAAACTAATAACAGTACAAAATAATCACATCAAATAGTGGAAATTAATGAATGAATAAAAGTCCATAAAGTGTTAATAGTGCTTGAAAGGTGCTCCGAAAGTGCTCAAGCAAAATCCAGGTGCAACGTGATGAGTGCCCGGACCCCCTTTGTGTCCCCACTCACCGAAAGATGTGGACCTACTGCTTTTCAGTCAGAGGTCATGCGTTCTATAGATCGGTGAGGGGGGTGCTGAGCTGGGCTCTCAGGACAACCAGACACCCAAAATAAGCCTTAGTCTTCCCATATGGAACTGAGATCTGGATGGCTCAGATGAACAAAAGACATCCTCATGTGTAGACTGTTAAAATATACACTTTATAGCGCAATATGAATGCTACTTACAAAATGGATGAGTAAAAAACGCCTTGTAATCAAATAGGATCTGTATAACGCGAACGGCGTGCGTTCCACCGGCTCCTACCACTGTAGGCGGAAGTGACGTGGACGGCTGCAGCAGACCGGATATGACGTCAACACGTTTCGCCCTCAAACTGAAGCGTCATCACGAGGGAGAAACGCGTTGACGTCATATCCGGTCCGCTGCAGCCATCCACGCCACTTCCGCTTACAGCGGTAGGAGTCGGGGGAATGCACGCCGTTCGTGCTATACAAATAATCCTATTTGATTACAAGTCGTTTTTTACTCATCCATTTTGTAAGTAGCATTCACATTGCGCAATAAAGTGTATATTTTAACAGTCTACACATGAGGATGTCTTTTGTTCATCTAAACCATCCAGATCTCAGTTCCATATGGGAAGACTAAGGCTTATTTCAGGTGTCTGGTTGTCCTGAGAGCCCAGCTCAGCATCCCCCTCACCGATCTATAGCACGCATGACCTCTGACTGAAAAGCAGTAGGTCCACATCTTTCGGTGAGTGGGGACACAAAGGGGGTCCGGGCACTCATCACGTTGCACCTGGATTTTGTTTTGAGCACTTTCGGAGCACCTTTCAAGCACTATTAACACTTTATGGACTTTTATTCATTCATTAATTTTCACTATTTGATGTGATTATTTTGTACTGTTATTAGTTTAGGGAGGAGGCGCTACCTTTCATTATTCTATTTGTCTGCAGGTTTTTTACCAGAGTGGAGCTGCCCCCACCCCCATTGGTTTATATATTATTTTAGACTATTGTCATTCACAAACATTTGCACTAAGAGTAGGCGCTGCTTTTTTATTTGATTATTTTAGGTTGCACAAAAGGGGTTCCAAAGGAAGGCAAACGAGAAGACCACTTGTGCAAAAATACTACACAAATATATTGACACAAAGCAGTACAACACAGAAAACGTATAATATAAAACCATTAAAGTGTCCACATTTCAGGAAAAATTTTGTGTAACAATATAAATGTGTATCAAGTACTTAGTTTGGGGAATTATCACACATGACCCTTTTTTGTCATGTAAAATGAATGGCACACCATAAGGCATGTTGCATTGCATTTAGATAACGCGAGCATCACCCCTATTCAGAAGTGTAATTGGCATTAACTCAGTCATCCGATGTCAGATGGTTGGTGGGATACTTCTAGGGCATAAATGTGACGTGTATATCCCCTCTCCCCTCCACCTCGTCATGTCGAGGCCCCGATAAAAATATAGGTCACCTTGTATGTAGCTAATGAGTTTGTGGCTTTGTAGAGAGAGCGTGTGTTACTTCTCGGAACACAACCACTTTTTTAGCACATTGACCGCCAACTGAGAAGCGGACGGCAAATGTATTTCTGTATCATCGCACGAAATGTAACACTGCAAAGCTGGACATTTTCATTGTGAATCTTTATCCCAACAGCAAAACATTCAGCCTGCTTGATGGACTTCTACGCCTTCTATAAGTGCGGAGCTATAGTACCATGCAATGGTCATAATGACGGAAACGGCAACAGAAAACTTGGTTACACCCATCCAATCTCATTTACTGGCAATGGATTGGAAACCATTGGACTGTGGCTGTAAAAATGATAGTTTTGAGCTTTTTTTGTTACAATCTTTACCATTTTACAATAAGTTTACAGAGATGAAATAGAAAGAGTTTAAGTATAATGAAGGATACAAGTTGTATTGTAACTTCAAGGGCAAGGGATACATACTGTATAGATACCCTTTACATTGGATTTTGATCAAATCACTTACCTGTAATGAAGTATGTCCCAAGCACTTTTAGGCTTCATGTGCACATAGCCTATTTTGGCCAGCGATCAAAACGCTCCTATCCTGAACGCGATTTTTCTGTGTTCAGGAGAGGGAGGTTGAAGCTGCCCTAACCACAGCAGCTCCTAAACTCTGCCAAAAGCCTATGTGTACATGGACACATAGAAATACAAACAGTGTAGCGGCACCACAAAATTAATTGAAAATAGAACAGTCCATAAGGGCAATAAGAAGTAGAGAGGACCGCCACAGTGATGAGGGTGTAAAACCAGGGCTGGAACCTAATGTTGCTGCCCCCTTGGCTCCGCCCCCTTTGACCTACTCATGTATACGGTGGAGGTGGCAGGGGTGGAGTTTTTTTTGCGGAGCCTCTACGCCTATTTCTTCAGTTGTGGTCCACATCTGCACCTCTGGACCTGGCCTGAAGACAAATTGTGGCAATATAGCACCCCTTGTCATTACAGTACCAGCTTTACATCACAGACCTCTTTGCATCCAAGTCCCCCAATTTACATCACAGACCCTTTACCTCAATGCCCTCTTTCCCTCCCTTCACACCACAGTCCCCCTCCTTGCATCACAGCCCCCCTCCTTGTAACACAGCCCCCCACCCTGTAACACAGCCCCCTCCTTGTAACACAGCCCCCCTCCTTGTAACACAGCCCCCCTCCTGGTAACACAGCCCCCCCTCCTTGTAACACAGCCCCCCTCCTTGTAACACAGCCCCCCCTCCTTGAATCACAGCCCCCTCCCCTGTTATGCCAGTCACGGCTCTCCTGTGATGACATGAATGATCGATGCATGTAGAGCAGTGATGAATCAACAGCGGCTGGGTGCCCTAGGCAGCAGTGCACCCTACACGGCCACCTAGTCCGCCTAGTGGTAGAGCCGGCCCTGTGTAAAACCACAGCATTCGTGCCAGAGTGCTTCCAAAGTATCCACCACCAGAAGTACAGGCCCCTCACCTCACTGCTTCGATCTCACAGAGGTCACAAAGCTGATCACAGACTTCCTATGTTCCTGATAGCACCAGCCAGGTCACATTGATGTCACATACAGCAACCATTGGTATACCGCAGGCATAGGTAAACAAAACAAAAAAAGGAAAGCGAATGCTCTCTGTAAACACAGTTTATTTAAAAATATAAAAAAAAAACACTCAAATAGAATTGCACTCAGATCCGAGTGCCGGCGTGTATGCATCCATTTTAGACAAGCATCCTTGTCAGCACCTGCGGCCATCTTTGCTGACAAGGGCGCTTGTTTAAACTGGATGCATACATGCCGGCACTTGGATCTGAGTGCAATTCTATTTGAGTGGTTTTTTTTTATATTTTTAAATAAACTGTGTTTACGGAGAGCACTAGGTTTCCTTTTCTTGTTTACCTTATGCCAACGGTTGCTGTATGTAGGGTTGCCACATCATCCCTTTAATCCAGGACACATATTAATTACTCAGGTTCTGTGGCTGATTAAGGTAGTAATTAAACTCACTTGGTACCTTATCTGCATTATATTAGCCTCAGAACAACCTGTGTAATTCATATGTGTCCTGGATTAAAGGGATGATGTGGCAACCCTGTATGTGACATCAATGTGACCTGGCCAGCGCTATCAAGAACATAGGAAGTCTGTGATCAGCTTTTGTCGAAGCAGTGAGGTGAGGGGCCGGTACTTCTGGTGGTGGATACTTTGGAAACACTCGGGCACCGCATGCTGTGGTTTTACTCCCTCATCACTCTACTTCGTATTGCTCTTATGGACTGTTCTATATTCAATTAATTTTGTAGTGGCGTTGCACTGTTTGTATTTCTATTCATTTAAAAGTTTTGGAGAATTGCCTTTTAGTGTTTAGCTACCTGTTGCATCAGGATTCCATTTGGTCAGCGCTGAATTTTTGCATGTTTTTATATGGACACATAGGGGTTGATTTACTAAAACTGGAGAGTGCAAAATCTGGTGCAGCTGTGCAAAGAAATCAATCAGCTTCCAGGTTTTATTGCCAAAGCTTAATTGAAGAAGCTGAAGTTAGAAGCTTATTGGCTACCATGCACAGCTGCACCAGATTTTGCACTCTTCAGGTTTAGTAAATCAACCCCATAGGCTTTTATGGAGTTGGGTTTAGGAGCTTTGGCGAAAAATCGCCAAAAGCTCCTAAAATCAAATTTAGGAGCTGTAGTGTACATGAAGCCTTATTTACCTGATCCTTTGCTCCCCCAGCAGATGGTACTTCCCCATTCACCGGCAGTGGACTGTACCTCAGTTTCATCACATCACTTGAAGGGCTAGGGACCTTCCATTGGTCTGGATGATGTCAGGACCTTAGACCTCTGGAGCATGGGGGAGTTGGCGCTGCAGTGCGGAGGAGCGAAGAATTCTGATGTACATTAAAGTTTAAGTATGGCTGAATAAAAAATTCCCTACAGCTTTAGTCCCATCACTTACCTGTAATCAAGTATTTCCCACAATGTGCTGGATCCTGGAGAAACTTTCACTGTGAGGATGCCCCGTCCTCTTCCTGCTGTTGAAGTTCTGGCACTGCAATGGTTAACACAACGCTGTATCTCAGCATAGGCCAACAAGGCCCAGGCCTAGGGCGGCACTTTGCAGGGGGGCAGCACAAAAAGAGTCCCTGCCGGCTTGCACTTTTAGTGCTGCCGGTATGGTAATACAGGCAGGGCACCCCATCAGGGGGCACAGCCCATACACATGTGGGGGTCTGGGCATCCCAAAGGGCCCCCAGCCAATGAGTTGATGTGCGGGCAGTCGGCACTCCGCAACTGGGAAAGGGGGGGGTCGTTGGGCAAAAATTTAGTCAGGCCTAGGGCAGCACAAAACCTAAATACACCACTGGGTTAACAGCTTCAGGTCCTCAGTCAGAACAGCAGCACAGATGGTTCAACAGGGGCACATCCCCTCTATGCTCTTCCTCCAATGAGAAAGGTTCTTTCACTGATTACATGGATGTAACATGACCTGTGAATGGTGGAGAGAATCCTGTTACTGATCAGACCCCCCCCCCCCATTCAAGAAGCGTGTTATAAGCAGTGTAAATGTTGAAATAGCTTTTCTTAATAGAGGAGGAGCAAGGAGGGAGGGGGTTGTCCCTGTCGGACCATCTGTACTGCTGTTCTGTCTGAAGACCCGAAGCAGTTAACCATTGCAGCGTCAAAAATTCAGGGACAGGAAGAGGACGGGGCATCCCTGCAGTGAAAAAGTAATAATAACATCTCGCATTTCCTCAATATAAAGAGAGTACCTGGGAAGATTAGTGTGCTGCTGTTTCTCCTCCCCCATCTCTGCAGCTGAGAACAGAGGATATGTGAGGGAAAAAAATAATTTATAATATTTTTTTCATATCTATACACAAATGTTTTGCCCTTTATTTCCGTTTTTAGCTGAATAGCTTATCTTATCTACTGCTGATTCCTCTTCAGTGGCAACATGAATGTTATACTGCATTGTATAATAATAATTGTACCAGTGTGCTCTACAGCATTGGAATCTGGCCTCTACAATGACAGATTCCCTATAGAAGAAGAAGCTGTACACCATATAAATGAAATGTCCACCTTAGTCATGGGTACTCGCTAACCTGGATTTGTTGCTACAGCTATTTTCTGATCGGCTGCCCAGCAGTACCTCCATTTTGCTATATAAATGAAGCCAGGCGGGAATGCTCCAGTAAAGAACTGAGCTTGGAAGTCATTTACGGGAATCATTACCAGAGCTGGTCTGTTACAGTTATTGTCTTATTGATCAGGGGCAGCCGCTGTCCTTAGCCATCCTTCAAGGCCATGTGCAACGCTCCGGTGAGGGGAGACAGGAGGGTCACCCTCCTATTGAGCTTCATACCACAAGGTTAACTGTACAGGACAGGGGTATGGGGGAACGTAATGTACAACCAATGATACATGATGAGGCTGTCGGTATATGTTGTGGTGATCGGCGGAGGCAGGGGGGAGAGAATTAGATGCTGGTTTTATCAGGCACGCTCAACAAAGCTCAGACTGTCCTGCTGAAATACAATCGCTGAGAGCGACCAGCAAATATAGTTGATATCTCGGGATGTACGAATCTGCCTGGGTTTAATTTGTAGTAGGTTTGTAACACAAACATAAAGTGGTTGTAATCCCCTGAAATGAAAAGTGAACAAAGCATATCCTTCTATAGTGTTTACTTGCCCCATCCCAAAGCACTTAGTGTAGCTCCTATCTGGCCCCCTCATTCCTCTGATACACTATATTACCAAAAGTATTGGGACACCTGCCTTTACACACACATGAACTTTAATGGCATCCCAGTCTTAGTCTGTAGGGTTCAATATTGAGTTGACCCACCCTTTAAAGCTATAACAGCTTCAACTCCTCTGGGAAGGCTGTCCACAAGGTTTAGGAGTGTGTTTGACCATTCTTCCAGAAGCGCATTTGTGAAGTCAGGCACTGATGTTGGATGAGAAAGCCTGGCTCGCAGTCTCCGCTCTAATTCATCCCCAGCTGGGGTCAGGACTCTGTGCAGGCCAGTCAAGGTCTTCCACTCCAAACTCGCTCATCCATGTCTTTATGGACCTTTCTTTGTGCACTGGGCCAAATCATTTGGTGGAGGGGGGATTATGGTGTGGGGTTGTATTTCAGGGGTTGGGGTTGGCCCCTTAGTTCCAGTGAAAGGAATTCTTAAAGCGTCAGCATACCAAGACATTTCGGACAATTTCATGCTCCCAACTTTGTGGGAACAATTTGGGGATGGCCCCTTCCTGTTCCAACATGACTGCCCACCAGTGCACAAAGCAAGGTCCATCTCCTCAATGACACACAGATGGCAGACGTAACTGGGAGGGGTTTTAAAACCCAAGACCAGGATGAATGTAACCCCCCCCCATCTGATTGTTGGATTAACAAAAAAACTTTCTAAACCTTGTTTTCAGTTACTTAAACCCACAGTCTTGTGATCATCTGGCACCAGGTCCTTTTCACTGTTTACTCCATGGAGGGATCCTTCTTCCTGGTGTCCACATCACGGCCTGTGTGATGTGGACAATTCCCATTGGCTGGCCAGTGAAAGAGTCCTCTTAGGATCCTGAAGAGAGACAATGTCTGACCCATGGGAGTAAAGGGGACCGGCCGGCAAGGTTTATAAGCCAGGCTGGATTAGTGGACCTCGCAGGAGAAAACCTGGATGGGGGGACTCAGGTGAATATACTTGACACCATCAGGTAAAGAAAACTCTACTTTGGGAAGGATGGGTTAGAGGGAGGTTGGAGGGATGGATGAGCAACAATTTTTTCTTTGTTGGAGTTGGGCTTTAACCATTCGCTACTCTATCAAAAGTAAAACAAGAAAATTGGGATTTTGATATACTATATATACAACAGTGGATGCCACATGACACTGATGGGTTGAATCAACCACTAGCCTCCTATACTGCCCAAAAGAAATTCTGCAATACCTTTTTGCCAGCACTTGAAGGGTAAATTCACCAAAATTACACCATAAAGTCATATTTTAGATAGGGGTACAGGTTGTTTGGCCTCTTTTACAGTACACTATGTCCTGGATGCTCGAGCAGTGACATCTCTCTGTCATAATTCCCAAAACTGTTCCTGTCTACCTAAGAGTCAGGGGCGTTCTCATCAACCTTTGTGTGTTCCATTTCCTTCAGCATCTTGCAAAACCCTGGAATAAAACTTTAGGGTGTCCTGTCCACATGATGAGTGATCTTTTTCCCTGGTGGGTTATAATTGTACGGCAACCAGTTGCCTATAACACACGAAAAAGTACATTTTTCTTGGTTTTGCCAGTGTTTAACTTTCACCCACAAAAATATCTTTCTCACATGCATTGTAGTAAACCAGTTTCCTGTACAGGAAAAGCCCTACATAATATTCAGGGCCAGCTTTGCGCTCGAACGTCTTTTTAGGTCACCTGTGATGAGTTGCTTTATTGTGAAGATCTGGGCTGATCTATGAAGTATTTTGAGTTTATATCAAAGTAAAAGTAGCACAGATATATTTCAGTTGAGACAACTTTATGGCATTCCTATAACACCTTGACACTGCAACTTTAAAAGCAGAAGCCACCCTCTCCCTGTAAGCATTGTGTAAAACAGGTAAAAAAAAAATACTTATCTTTCCTCCAAAATTGACAAATGCTTTTACCAAGTGGTGTCCATCACATCACATCCCCTCAATCTCTCACCCTTGTCCTCTCCTTCTCCCATCTACTCTGTCATCTTCTCCTCCCAAGTATTTTATCTCCTACCCATTCTGCCATTTCTGTCAACTTCTTTGACCACTCTATCTGCCATCCATTCTATGCTCTCTTTCTGCCAACTTCATGCTCTGCCCATTTTATTTTCTGTAAACTCTACCTTTCATATATTCTAAACCCTCTATCTTCCCTCAATTCTGTCCTTCCTCCCTTCCTCTCCTGCCCACTCTGCCCCCTCCATCTCTTGCCCACTCTGTCCCCTCCATCTCCTGCCCACTCTATCCCTTCCATCTCCAGCCCACTCTATCCCTTCCATCTCCTGCCCACTCTGTCCCCTCCATCTCCTGCCCACTCTATCCCTTCCATCTCCTGCCCACTCTGTCCCCTCCATCTCCTGCCCACTCTATCCCCTCCATCCCTCCTCCATCTATCATGCTTTCTGTTCTCTCCACCTCTCCCTCCATTCTGTCCTCTACATCTCACCCCTTTATTCTGTCTTCACTATCTCCCCCCTATTCTGTTCCTTCCATCTCCTACCCACTCTGTCCTGTCCATCGACATCCATTCATTGCCCTCCACCTCCCCCATTTTGTTCAGTCAATTTCCAACCCACTCTTTCTTCTCCATTTCTCCCCATTCTGTTCTTTCCATCTTCTGTCCACTCTACCTTCGCCATCTCCCATTAATTCTGTCTTCACCTTCGCCCACCCACTCTATCCCCTCCATTACCACTCCATATTTCACCCTTATTGTCCTCTCAGCATTCCCCCCATTCTGTCTTTTCCAGCCTCTCTCTCCCCTTATTCTGTTTTCTTCCATTTCCCACTCACTTTGTCCTACCTATCTACTTCCATTCTTCTACTGTGTTTCCAACCTACACTTTCTTCTACCCCCCCCATTCTGATATTTACATCTTATGTCCACTCTATCTAGGGGGCATGGGATACCCCAATAAACAGCAACTGAACAATTTGAGGACTCCTCACTTCTGGCTGCAATGCTGCACAAGCTTGCTGTCTGCTCTGCACACACTAAATGTCCCACAAGATTCCTAATGCTGCTGGTGACTTGTACTCCCTCAGGAGTTTTAAACCTACAGACTGTCAGTTCTCATCAGAATTGGGGGTCATTAACTCACTTAGCCACAGGATCATCAGATGCCTCCTGCCAATATCCACTGGGCTCTTTTTGGTGAGAGAGATTTTGACTCACACCATCGCAGGGCAGTTGGACTCCTTCCCACCAAAATTCTCCTAGCTCTCTCCAGTGAGCTTCCTCCTGACCCAGCTTGGGCAATAGATGTGTGAATAGGCCCCCCAGCTACGCCTAGTTGAGACCTTGGTGTCTCCACAAGGGCTTCTCTAGCACTCCTGCCCCAGTGGCAGAGCCCATGCACAGAGGTCTTCTCCTACAGGGCTGGACCCAGGAACACTGCACCCTGCTGCCCAGGTCTAAGCAGTGTTAATTTTGGCTTCAATTTTCGATTTAGTTTTGGTCATAGCCTTTTGACTAAAATGCCATTTTAGTTTTAGTTGTCTTGTAGTCATCTGAATTGTTTTAGTTTTAGTCGTATTTAGTCGACTAAAATCTGTAGTACTTTTTAGTCGACTAAAATGTCCAGTACATTTTAGTCGACTAAAATCATTTTCATTGACTAGAATCGTATGGGTTTAGGTCAATTGTAATGCATTATTCAAGCTTTTCTCTAGAATTTCCAAACTCATTATATACTCCTGGAGTAAAAAAAAATCTAATATCATGCTATAATTTATGGTATTAGGGTTTAAACAAACGACATGCTCTGGACGGTCTGAGGAGGCCTTTGATGCACAGTGAGTGTTCTGCAGGGTCTGAGGAGGCCTGTAATGCACAGTGCTCTGGACAGTGGTTTGAGGAGACCTGTAATGCACAGTGAGTGCTCTGGATGGTCCAAGGAGGCCTGTAATGCAAAGTACTTTGGATGGTCTGAGGAGGCCTGTAAATGCACACAGTGTTCTGGACAGTGGTCTGAGAAGGCCTGTAATGCACAGTGAGTTCTCTGGGTGGTATGAGGAGGCCTGTAATGTGCAGTGCTCTGGATGGTCCAAGGAGCCCTCTAATGCATACAGTGCTCTGGATGGTGATCTGAGAAGGCCTGTAATGCACATTGCTCTGGATGTTGGTCTGAGGAGGCCTGGAAATGCTGCACAGTGCTCTGGACAGTCTGAGGAGGCCTGTAATGCACACAGTGCTCCGGACAGTCTGAGGAGGCCTGTAATGCACACAGTGCTCTGGACGGTTTGAGGAGGTCTGTGATGCACACAGTGCTCTGGATGGTCGTCTGAGGAGGACTATAATGCTGTAGAATGCTAAGCACGTCACATTACTAAGCATGCTATGGTCGCTACCTTGCATGCTGGGAGGGGAAGCAATCACAGGCTTTACAGGCAGAGCGCCGAGGAAACCAGAAAGTTAAGGTGGGTAAACTTCCCTCCCTCACATTTTTGTTACGTTCGTGGACAAAAATGGAAATTGATTTTCATCATAGTTTTCGTCAATTGATGAAAATGTGGGGTAATTTATGTTTAGTCTTCTTTACTGGAAACATGCCGCAGACGAAAATTATGACAAAAATGTTTTCGTCAATGAAATAAACACTGTGCCTAAGACAATTTATGGGCTCTCTCCCCATCTTCTAGGCATCCCTGGGCATTGGCTGTGGTTTCATAAATATTCAGGCTCCCAATTCTGCTCTCCCTCTCACTATACTTCCAGAAGCCTAGAGAAGACAGGGGGAGTAATGGAACAGTAGCCTGTGAAGCACTGAGCAGCCATAAGCAATCACCCCTGCTCCACTGATTACAGAGGAGCTAAACTAGAGTTACCTAGCAGCCTACTCTATACTAGGAGCTACTCTGTTCCTTTCCATCTCTTACCCGCTCTTTCCTTTTAATTTCCCTTTCAATTCTGTTCCACCCATTTCCCCTCCATCTTCCATTTACTCAGTATACCCTACGTAGAACCTACCATCTCCTGCCTACTATAATCCCTTAATCTCTTGCCCACTATTTCCTGTCTATTTACCACTCACTATGTCCCCTTCAACTCCCATACACAATGTTCCCTACAATTTTCACACACTGTGTCTTCTTTTTCTCACCACTGTGTCTTCCCCATAATTTACTTATTCTCTCCCCTTCATTTCCTGCCAAGTACTGTATGTCCCTTCCATATTCTGCCCAATATGATCTCTCCTTCTTCTGCCCACTCTGTCCACCTTATGCATTAACTTACCTACTTAACCCTCTGTTAATACTGGGCCCCTTCAGTCTTGGGGAATTACTCCCATGCTCCACATCCCATGGGCACCCCAGTTTCTGTTCCAGCCGGTACTAGAGCCTTTATCATACCATCAAGGACACTATACAGCCAGCCATTCCTGCCAAAAGGCCAGAATAGCAGCACAGCACCCCTACTGGACAATGATAAAAACAGATACTACTCCAGAGAAAGAGCTTCTCTGCCTTTTTGCTAAGATCAAGAGTAGTATCTGTTTTTATCATTGTCCAGTAGGGGTGCTGTGCTGCTATTCTGGCCTTTTGGCAGGAATGGCTGGCTGTATAGTGTCCTTGATGGTATGATAAAGGCTCTAGTACCGGCTGGAACAGAAACTGGGGTGCCCATGGGATGTGGAGCATGGGAGTAATTCCCCAAGACTGAAGGGGTCCAGTGCCTTCTGATTTGAATGGGTCTACCTTGTCTGACCAAGGGCTGGGAAGTAGGGTTGCCACATCATCCCTTTAATCCAGGACACACATTAATTACTCAGGTTCTGTGGCTGATTAAGGTGGTAATTAAACTCACTTGGTGCCTTATCTGCATTAAATTAGCCACAGAACAACCTGTGTAATTCATATGTGTCCTGGATTAAAGGGATGATGTGGCAACCCTACTGGGAAGGCAGAGAATCTGTGGTGTGTGTGCCCCCTGGGAGTTGGTGCTCTTAGTAAGAAAAAAAAAAACTCAAGAGAAGGAGCTGATTTTCCAACATTTTTCACTGACAACACTGATTTCTGCTGGGCACCAGGACTGCAAAATGGTAGGCAATGTTGGGATCCCGGAGTAAATTCCCACCAAGGGAACTGTTAGCACCCAGATAGGTCCTTCTGTGTATGCCTAAATCTTGTAGAGACAATAGAATGTAAGCTCCTTGAGCTGCAGGGACTGATGTGAGCGCTTCAATGAAATGTGCTGCCTACAAATGCCAGTGATAACACAAGTGTAAAATGACAAAGGTGCTGAGAATTTAAATTTGAAAAATGGGGCAATGAAGGCATTTTGTTATTATTTTCTGTCACTCTTAGAAGCGGTAGGGGAGTCCTTCACAGTAGATGGAACACAGAGTTTCACAAGTACTTTCGGTATGATAAGACCTTGCAGATTCCTGCCTGTGTGTATTGAGATGAGACAAGGGTGGTTACATGTCAGACTCATGGTAGCCCATTATGACATCATGTCCTGTTCTGTTCCACTGCTTGGTGGAATTTCTCTCCATATCGCTTGAGAAGGGGGACCTATGTGGTCGCAGCTTCAGACAAACCCTTAGACCACATTATTATTACATCTGAGGAAACCGGACCTATGAGAAACTTTGTGGCTGTGTTTTCAGATAGCCATATCTAATCTCCCCCCATCCCCCAGAAAAATTAATATATTGCAGCTTACCAGCCCTTAGATGTAGTAGCCGCATTTGTTAGGCTTTTTTTCCCTTTCTTTTCACCTGGTAAACCTGCCAGTAGCACACTTTCTTCCCTAGGGTGATAACGCTCACTCAATGGAGGAGCAATGTTGTCACCCTAGGCCAGTGATGGCGAACCTTGGCACCCCAGATGTTTTGGAACTACATTTCCCATGATGCTCATATACTCTGCAGTGTAGTTGAGCATCATGGGAAATGTAGTTCCAAAACATCTGGGGTGCCAAGGTTCGCCATCACTGCCCTAGGCTGTTCTTCCGATTTGGAATACAAACACCTTCCACCTCTCATCTTCATTATAAGGAGGGTGTTCATCAGGGCCGTCTTAATTTCATCATTGGCCCCTGGGCAAAGTAATGCACTGCGGCCCCTACTAGCCTGCCCCAATTTACACACCTTCTCTCTGAATTAAAATATAAATAGCTGATAGAAGTAAACACATATTATTATTAGTACTTTCAATAATGGGGGGGGGGACGATAAGGGCACAATACTGGGATCAGGACGGCACAGGTTCTAGGTTGGTGCCTGGGACATGGCCATCCTGGCACAGCTTAGTAAAAACCATGACTGTCCCAGCAAATCCGGGACAGTTGGCAAATCTGGTGAAATGCAAGATTATCATGGGACCCCCATAAACTTGGGGCCCCTGGGCAGGGCCCAGTGGTGCCCATGCATTAAGATGGCCCGGGTGTTCATGCACATGGACGTTTAACGGTATTTCACGCCTACCTTTAACATTCTGCTGCTTTCCCCTGACCTGACAGCTGCAGTTGCCATGTAAAGCCTGCCATTCAAGTGAAACGCTATACGCAGCCATACCCTTGTAAACGCAGATGCTTCCTTGCAAGACAGTCCCTGAATATTAAAATGTCATGTATCATGCATGGGTAAATGCTAATACAAGGAAGCGTCGGCATCTACAAGAGGACAGCTGTGTACAGCCATTCAGCTGGATGGCAGGCTTACATGGCAACCACGGCTCCCTTGGCACAGTTAGAAGGGGGGCTTCTGATGTGATGGGGTCCCTATTTTAGACTGAGGTACCTCCAGATTTTGCTCAAAGGGTTCCGTGTCTGAAAAAAGACTGCAAAATACGAAATACTTACTCGGATAGATAAGAACCTTCTCAGACACACTGGTTTACTAAAACTGGAGAGTGCAAAATCTGGTGCAGCTCTGCAGAGAAACCAATCAGCTTCCAGGTTTAAGGCTGCATTCACATGTCAGCGTATTGAATCACTGGCAGATTTGCCACAAATCTGCTCGCGATTTGACAGCGCCAATATGTGAATGGCAAAATGTGGAATGCATATTTGAGATGCCATTCATTTGAATGACATCTCAAAACGCGGTGCGGGTCTGCTGCGATTGTCGGGCGATAAAGCGTGCTGCAATCGTGGCAACAAGCATCGCAGGACGCATGTTGCCCAAAAATAGTTCAGGGGCTACTTTGGGGCGACATGCGTCCTGCGATGCTTGTTGCCGCAATTGCAGCACGCTTTATCGCCCAACAATCGAGAGGCAGAACAGCGCTCTGCCTGTGTAAACAAGGCAGATTGCCACTCTACTAATAAGATAGACAGGGATCTTGTGTTTCTGATAAGCAGGAACACAATTCTCTATCTTTCTTCAGTTAAACCATCCCCCACACAGTAAGAAAGCAGTCCCAGGGAACACAGTTAACTCTTTGATCGCCCCTGATGTTATCCCCTTCCCTGCCAGTGACATTAGCGCAGCAACAGTGCATTTTTTAGCACTGATCACTGTATTGGTGTCACTGGTCCCCAAAAAGTGTCAAAAGTGTCAGTTGGTGTCAAACTGTCCCCGCAATATAAGGCTGGGTTCACACCTATGCGAATTGGATGTGGCTTAAACTGCATCCAATTCGCAGGACGCTTGAAAACACATTGAACGGGGATATTACTCCTGCTCGTGGCCCCTCCCCCATCTCTCCCCCCGCAGCTGCTGCACTGTGGGAACGGATAGGAGCCGCTGACCGGTGGCTCCGCTCCTTCCCGGCAGCAGACAGGCTGGAATTCGTACTGGACAGGTGTGAATCCAGCCTCACAGTCCCACTATAAATCACTAATCGCTGCCATTACTAGTAGAAAAAAATTCCATAGATCTATCCCATGTAACTTTTACGCAAACCAATCAATATACACTTATTGCAATTTTTTTTTTCAAAAAATATGTAGCAGAATACATATTGGCCTAAATTGATGAAGAAATTATGTTTTTTTACATTTTTTTTGTGTTTTGTAGCAGAAAGTAAAAAATATTGGTTTATTTTGAAAATTGTCGCTCCTTTTTGTTTGTGGCGCAAAAAATAAAAACCACAGAGGTGACCAAATGCCTCCAAACAAAAGCTCCATTTGTGGGGGAAAAATATTTGGGTACTACGTCGCACAACTGCGCAATTGTCAGTTAACCTCCCTGGCAGTTATCCCGAGTGCGACTCGGGGTGAATTTTCATTACCAAAAGCGGTAACCCTGAGCCACACTCGGGATCGCATAGCAGTATCCAGGCAGCGTTATTCACCTTGTCCCCTGGATCCTGCGATGTCCCCCCGCTGTGTCCTTCGCCCGATGCCTGTGTGATGCCGGGCACTGTTCCCTGCGAGCGTTGCGTCGCATGGGGGCGGAGACCGGCGGCAAATTCAAAAAGTGAAACACACACAGCACATACAGTACACTGTGATCTGTAAGATTCCATTACTGTATGAAATCATTTCACATCCCCTTTGTCCCTAGTGCTTTGTCCAGTGCCCTGCATGCACTTTTATATTATATATGCCATTCTTTCTGCCTGGAAACATGAGAACGTCCATGGCAACCAGAAAACGTCCCTTTACGTCAAAAGTGGTTTTTGATCAGCTAGAAAACAGCGATAGTAAATAAGAATCATTTGCAGAATTGAGTGATACTGATTTTTGGGGAAATTTATCATCAGAAACTGAAAGTGACGACAGCGACCATTCTGCAACTCAGCAAATTTCAGTGTTTTTTACTTGATTACATTATTGAATACATTTTATTACTATTATATTATTTTTAATAACTATTTATAGTTATTTATTATATTATATATATATTTTTCATATATATTATAATTTATGATTTCGTTATTTCAAACTTTATCATACCCGGGATGTCTACTAGACTCTTGTTTGGACAGATTTAAGTTATTCTTAAGAATTACAGGCGTACAACATAAAACGCCAAAATTCTATGTGAAACAATGTACCACTTTGAGACGCAAAAATCTGACATAATCAGGGAGGCTAAAGTAATGCAGTGTTGTATCGCAACAAATGACCTGGTCAGGAAGGGGGGTAAACCTTCTGAAGTGGTTAAATGGACTGTAGTGTGTTTCTGCAAAACTGAAAACACACCATAGGTGGGAACCAGGCCTGAGGCTCGGTTCACACCTATGCGTTTTTTGTCGCTTTTTGCAGAAACACACTGCTACAGTCCATTGAGCATGGTTTCTTACGAGACACATTCACATCTATGCTTTTTTCAGCAGGTGTGTTTTTGGAAAGAGTCAGAGACTTTAATGCTCGATCCACATCTATAAATGTTGCTTTTGAGCGTTTCTGGAGTGCTTTTTACTGTGCTTTCTGTGTTTTTTATGGCGTTTTCACTGCGATTTGTGTTTTGTGTTTTGCTGTTGGTTTTTTTTGGTGCAAATTTTGTTGCTAGGCAAATGTAAAACCGCAAAACCTGAATACCTGCAAAATCGTGGTAAAAACGCATAAAAAATGCATCAAAAACGCAGCACTTGCGGTTTTTTTGCATGCCCATTGAAGTCTATTACATGCAAAACGCTGCATTTTGCGGGAAAAAAGTCACAGACCCTTTCCAAAAACGCAGAGGCACAAAAATGCATTGATGTGAACATGTCCCATAGGGACCCATGTTAAAAAAATTCCCTGCATTTCTGCAAAATGCTTTAAAAAACGCATTAGTGTGAATGGAGCCTTAGACTAAAATTAAATCCAAATTTACTGCCAAAATTAACACTGCACACTACAGTCCATTTAACATGGTTTCCTATGGCACACGTTCACATCTATGCTTTTTTTTTTCAGCAGGTGTGTTTTTGGAAAGGGTCAGAGACTTTTATAAACGCAATACTGTACTTTTTTTTATGCAATTTTTCAGTGATTTGCATTTCTTAATCTGCCCAACAACAAATTGGACAAGAAAAAAAACCCATTAAAACCCCAAATCGCGGCAAAATCATGTGCGCAAAAACGCACGGCTAAATGCACTGTAGAACGCACCATTCGCAAACTGCATAGATGTGAATCCAGCCCAGGGCTGGCCCAAGACATTGCGCTGCCTGGGTCCAAGAATGAAATGCTGCCACCCCCCAAAAAAAATCACGTCCACCAAAAGGCCCCAACATCCATTATTTTACATCATGATAATTAAAACTAAAATTAAATTTATCAGGAAGTCAGATTTACATGTAGCACCTCGTTTATATATGCAAAATTATATGACATACCATTATGTTCAATTCCAAGGGGCGGGCTAGGGCAGTATAGAGGTGGGCTAATCAGTATACGGGCAGGCTAGGGCAGTATATAGACAGGCTAGGGTAGTATAGGGGCAGGCTAGGGTAGTATAGGGGCAGGTTAGGGTAGTAAATGGACAAGCTAGGGTAATATATAGACAGACTAGGTTAGTATAGGGGCAGGCTAGGGTAGTAAATGGACAAGCTAGGGTAGTATATAGACAGACTAGGGTAGTATACGGATGGGCTAGGGTAGTATAGGGACAGGCTAGGGTAGCAAATGGACAAGCTAGGGTAGTATATAGACAGACTAGGGTAGTATAGGGACAGGCTAGGGTAGTATAGGGGCAGGCTAGGGTAGTAAATGGACAAGCTAGGGTAGTATATAGACAGACTAGGTTAGTATAGGGGCAGGCTAGGGTAGTAAATGGACAAGCTAGGGTAGTATATAGACAGACTAGGGTAGTATACGAATGGGCTAGGGTAGTATGGGGTAGGCGGAGCAGCATGGGGGGCAGTTGTCATCATACACGCATCTTCTGGAAAAAAAAAAAACATGGTCGTCAATTTGCTGGGTAAATAAAAGAGAAGGAAAGGTGGCCATGGTTCAATTTGCTGCCCCTCTCATTGTGCTGCCTGAGTCCAATGGACCCACTGGGACCCATGGTAGGGCCGGCCCTGATCCAGCCTAAAGTTCCACTTTAATTGAACAATCTGAAGTTAGAAGCTGATTGGCTACCGTACACGGCTGCACCAGATTCTGGGTGCTCCAGTTTTTAGTAAATCTCCCCCTACTCTCTTTTTTAGGCGGTGTGCCTTTTTTTTCGCTCTGTGGTTCCTTCTGGTCACAGAAGGCATTTTGTAAAAAGAATATCGTGAGTCATACAGTCAGATGGATAGATAGATAAATAGGGAGACCTACACATCTACACCATACGCCTCCCGTTCTGACATTCTATGGACGTTCCAGGATTCCGCTTAATATTCATGTAAATCCTAAGGGGCTTTATATTTATTTATTTATTTTCAAGCTTCAGGATTTAGCCGGCTGAATCCAAATCCAGTCTGAAAATCCTGCTACATTAGTGCCGGATAAAATGAATAATAAAAAAAGGCCATCCATTGAAATGTGCAGAATAAGCATGGATTGTATGGGATATCCCAGTTCCTGTAATATGGAATTGGAAGAGAAGAGGTGAATTTGTAATAGAAATATATATCTCCATGTCCATGATATAAAACCGTTATTTGGGTGTAATAAAGAGAAAGGGTTTGCTGAGCATAATAAGAGATTAAAGGTGCATGCCAGGCAAATGGGAAAATTTTACATTTAAACCGGTTCCAGAGGATACAATCTACCTGCCAAATCCTTCCATTCTCCTTCAGATGTTCTCCATCCATGTGGTCACCACTGACGTTAATTCCATCCAACGTTCTACGATAAGAAGAAGGGACACCTATAGTACAAAGTACACCCCCTCCACCAACATGCCCCCAGTAAAGCTGGCCATAAAGAATCGATATGCAAATAATAGTTGGTCAAACCTGCAAGTACTTTTTTAAGCCATACTTTTATATTCATTTCAGCTTTTCAAAAGAAAAGGGAAATTATTATGAGTTGGATAAAAAAATGTAGATGTCTACTTATATAATAAAAAGGGGGGGGGTGTATCATTGTTCACGCAATAATCGCAAATAATACTCTTATGAATTTAAGCCGTCTTTCGCAGGGTGAATGTAACTTTCGTTTGGAGAATCCTATCTGTTTCAATGTTGGCAAATTGCAAATATTTATAATTAAAGCAGTTCTCTACCCAATTTTACTACTTTTACCTACAGGTAAGCCTATAATAAGGCCAATAATAAGGCTTACCTGTAGGTAAAATGAATATCCCCGAAACCTGTACGGTTTAGGAAATATTCCCTCTCCAAAATGCTTTGGAATTATGGCGCATGCGCCATGTATGTCACGGCAAAGGCCCGGCAGTAGGGGCGGACACTGCCGGGGAGACAGGTCCCGCGCGCATGCGCGGGAGTGACATCTCACGGCTCCGCCGAGTCGCAGGGCCGGAGCCGCATACCCGGGGGAAGATGTCCGCTCCCACAGAGCGGACCGAGCAGCCCGGTCGGATCTTCGTTATAAGGTAAGTATTTCATAATGAGCTAGTATGCAGTGCATACTAGCTCATTATGCTATTGTCTTGCGGGTTGTCATTTTTATTATTTTTTTTTTTAAATAGGTAGACAACCGCTTTAACTAATAAAATGTTATTGTTTGGATTTCTCTGTCAAATATCAGCAGTGTTGGATGCAGCTTTTTATCCACATTTATTTTATTTCAGGTACTTATATAGCGCTGTCAATTTACGCAGTGCTTTACATATACATCGTACATTCACATCAGTCCCTACCCTCAAGGAGCTTACAATCTAAGGTCCCCAATTTACATTCATACACATACTAGGGCCAATTTAGACAGGATCTAATTTACCTACCAGCATGTCTTTGGAGTGTGGGAGGAAACCGGAGTACCTGGAGGAAACCCACGCAGGCACAGGGAGGTAGTGTTGTGGGTGAGATTTGAACCAGAAACCCTTTGGCTGCCAGGTGAAAGTGCTATCCACTACACCACTGTGCCACCACATCATTTCCTGACCCACCTAGCTTTACTGGCACCTCTCTCTCCAACTTCTCTGTACTTGACTCTTCATCACTAACTAAATTGGTCTCTAATATGAAATCCTCCACCTGCATACTTGACCCTATTCCCACCCACGTATTTAAATACTGTTTTAGTTTCTATGCCCCATTATCCTCAATATCATAAATGATTCCCTTAGCACTGGCTTTGTACCAACAATCCTCAAAACTGCCGCTATCCCCCCTCCCCCAGTTGCAAAAAAACCCAACATGGCCCTGGACAATTTTAACAATTTTCGCCCAATATCTATTTTACTTTTCCTTGCCAAGATCCTCAATGGGCTGTGACATCTCGGTTACATAATCACCTGACTATAAATAATTTATTTGAACCCCTCCAATCTGGTTTAAGGCAACTGCATAGCACAGAAACCGCCTTGGTCAAAGTCACTAACGACCTTCTGTTAGCCTCTGATTCCGGGTCACTAACTATTCTTATTCTACTAGATCTTAGTTCTGCCTTTGATACTGTAGACCACAATCTATTACTCTCTCGCCTTGAAACCATACTTGGAGTCCCAGAATTGGCTCTGAAATGGGTTAAAGCGGTAGTAACCAGTTCCATTTACGGCACGTGCCGCAAATGTAACACTCCCATTGGTTGTGCTCTAAACCAAACTGTCAAACCATCCAATGGCTGGTATCGTAGCTGATCACATGTGCAGCATCATGGCAGTTGTAGATTAAACAGAGGCCAAGATGGCAGCTTCCTTGGCTGAAAATGATAAGAGGGTTTACTACTACCTTAAGTCATATCTCACTGATCGCTGTCACTTTGTTTCTCTTGGTGGATTCCAGTCTAAGTTGGCCCAGTCAAGTACGGTGTTCCTCAGGGCTCAATCTTGGGTCCCTTACTTTTTAGCATTTACATGTTTCCACTTGGCCAACTGCTTAGATCACATGGGCTCAAGTATCACTTCTATGCTGATGACACTCAGATATACATCCACACTAAACCAACTACTTTGGCTGCTTCTCTCCTATCGAACTGTATTTTGATATAAAAACTTGGATGACCCAAAACTTCCTTCAATTAAACTGTGACAAGACTGAAGTCATGCTTATTGGCACCCCCATCAATTACAGAAGACCATTCCTAATAGCTTATCTGTAGATGGCACTGTACTTGAGCTTCAGTCTAAATTGAAAAATCTAGGGGTGATATTTTATGGTAGTTTAACCTCTGAGCCACATGTACAAAATGTTGTCAGAACATCTTTTTTCCACTTGAGAAACATTGCTCGGCTGTGTCCCATGCTATCATACACTGTAGCTGAAAAGCTGATCCATACATTTGTGTTCTCCCGACTTGACTACTGCAATGCTCTACTTGCTGGTGTATCTAAATCCATTATAAATCGGCTCCAATATGTTCAAAATTCTGCAGCCAGAATCCTGACTATGTCTGGTACAAGTGACCATATTACCCCTATCCTGGAGTCCTTACACTGGCTACCCGTCAGGTTTGGCATAGACTTTAAGATCCTCTTGCTCACCTACAAGGCTCTTCATGGCTTGGCACCCCATTATCTCTCTGAACTTTTTACTCCCCCCTCATAACCTCCGCTCCTCAAATTCTGGTCTACTGTGTGTCCCCCCTACTCACCTACATTCAATGGGGGACTGAGCCTTCTCCTGCTATGATCCAAAAGTATGGAATTCACTTCCTAAGAATGTCAGAGAGTTCTCTTCTCTAAACTCATTCAAATCAAATCTAAAAACTTTTTTCTTTAGACAAGCTTTCACTTAATTGTCCCTTTATCCCTTATGTTATGCTATCCTGTGTATTTTTTGTGTTTTCCTTGTAAAGCGCTTGACAAGCCACCTTTAACCAGTTCCACACCGCACGCCGTATTCATCGCCATAAAAAGACAGCGATCTGCAAATGGCCGCTAGGGGGGCACGCGCGCCGCACTCCTGAGGTGTGTGCCCGCGGCTCGGGTGGACCCGATGTCCGCCGGCGAGCCGCGATGAGTGGCCACAGGCAAAGAACGGGGAATCGCTGATGGAAACACGGTGGTTCCCCATTCTGACAGTGCAGGCATGGGTGATCTACTGATCCCTGTCACTGGGATCAGTTAGATCTCTCATGCCCATGGTAGCCCAGCCCCCCCCCCCCACAGTTAGAACACACCTAGGGAACACAGTTAACCCCTAGCTCTCCCCCTGCAGGTTAACCCCTTCACTGCCAATGACATTTATACAGTAATCAGTGGACATTTAAATTTCTGATCGCTGTATAAATGTCAGTGGTCCAAAAAAGTGTCAAAAATGTCCGACATGTCCGCCCCAATATCGCAGTACTGCTAAAAATCGCAGATCGCCGCCATTACTAGTAAAAAAATTAAAAATAAATAAAAACCCCAGAAATGAATTCTCACCATCCGTAAACGCGTCCAATTTTGCTCAAACCAATCAATAAACGCCAATTGCGATTTTTTTTTTAATCACAAATATGAGGAAGAATATAAATCGGCCAAAACCGGTGAAAAAAAAAATGTTTTTTTATTTTTTTTTTGGATTTGTATTTTAGCAAAAAGTAAGAAATTTGGATTTTTTTGCAAAATGGTCGCTCTTCTTTTGTTTATAGTGGCGATCAGTAGTAAAGCAGAGGGGATCAACTACCACCAAAAGAAAGCTCTATTTGTGGGAAAAGTTAAGTAATCAGTTAAAGCGACGCAGTGCCGAATCGCAAAATGTGCTCTGGTCCTAAACTGGGAAAGTCTTCCGGAGGTGAAGTGGTTAAAGGCGCTATATAAAATAACGTTTATTATTATTATTAAGAATATGCCCCGAGCCCATCATTTTTTGAAGTCTATTAAAGCCTCTGGCTCTAATCATGTGCTTCAAAAAAAAACTCTCCCCCCACCCCATTGGAATCCATGCATGTAGACAGGGATGTCCCAGGCCCAGTCAACATTCTTTTCAAAGAAAATATCCTAAGAACATTCAATTTGTCTCCATTTGCACAACAGGCAGCTTTATACATTGTGTGAAAAAAAACCCTAAAACGAATGCTGGTTAATTCACACAGAAGGAATGTACATGTAGGTTTGCTGGATGAACAAATATGCAATTTTTCTTAATAATAAACTTAAGTGTAGCATAACCATTATCCTATCTATAAATGTTTTCACACATGAGATTCACATATTTTTATAATTGGATTCATTTTATAATTGGAACCTATTGGAGTAGTTAAATAGTAACTGTTATTTTATAGAAGGACGTACATCAGGAAAAAAAAGGAAAGCCAAGGAGGAAAGAAGGACAGAGGATTTGATCCTAAATGGGGAATAATTGGATGCTATGTAAATTCCTGGGGAAAATGCCAGGGTTCCTTGATTCTTATCACCGCCCTTTCTTAGAATTTTCAGACTGGAGCAAGAGAGGGAGGTTGCACAGTAGAGAATTTTGTGACAAGCAATGAAAGTCTAATGCAAAAGGACTGTGAAAAATCCGGCTTCAAGGGATTTCATGCGTAACGACGGAATTAGGGTCTATTGAGTATATGTTTAGTTTTTAGCACAGTCACAATATTTCCAGGCTGGTACAGGCAGTTAACTGATTTTATTTGCTCCCTAAAGTTTCAGTTCCTAGCACATGCAGTATCGTTCCCCCTGCCAAATCCTGCTGTGCTTTTACTGACGAGGGTACAGCTCCCCTAGTGGTGGGAAAGGAGTAGGGCAGAGGAGGCAATAACCATATAGCAGACTGTTCATGCATCTCAATAAAGGGCACAGGATATTTCTCCGGGGAAATCAAAGCCAAGTTCATGTGACTCAGACGACCCTATAAAAGAAGCGCCCGGAGGGGAAAACGCATTTCTGGGAAGCAGCTGCCTAAGGCGGCAATGCTAGTGAAGCCCTAAAGTCTCCGGACAAAACAGCTGTAACTGTAATTTGTAAACAATGACAGAGATGTGCAGGGTCACCCACACCCCTCCTCCACCCCCTCCCCACCCCCCCGTCACAAATTGACCCAATTTATTTTTCATGAAGGTCTGTGGATAGAAAGGCACGGCAAGTTTTTTTCTGTGAATCATCCTGTGTGATTCCTGATTTTCTGGGATGGGAATGGAGAAAAAAATGAAGCACAGAAATATAAAGTATTTGCCGCAATTACAGCGTCAGCTCAAAAAGAGGATTCTAGAAAATCACTTAGGATTCATTTGGATCTACGCATGTGCGCGATTATGCTTTCTTTTTTTTTGTAGCAATAGGCAGGTGCGTTGACATGCATCAATGTTTGTTGACGTGCGTTATTGATGCGCATTGGCGCAATTCTTTTTTTTTTTCACTTTGAGAGTTGGAGTGGATAGAGTTAACAGCCATTTACCAATGCTTGGCAATATCCTTTTCCAATGCTAAGCCCCCTTTCACATGGGCACCATCCTGTCTGATCGGGACTTCTGTGACATATGTACCCATTGGATCTACGGGCAGCCATGTTGGATCTATGGGCAGTCATGCTGGATCTATGCGTCCATTTTTATCAAGCTACCTCTGATCCATCATGTTTAGGTATGGAAAAGAATGCAGACCCTTTTTGCATTTTTTTTCCCCAGAGCTGGGCTGATTTGTAGGTAATTGGGTATAAACAGACACATACCTTTACATACTTTTGTCCATAGGTTTACATGGAGCTTCCAATCAGGTCCAGCAGGAAAACATAAATACCTGCATGAAAGGGGCCCTAACATGTATTTTTATGCATTGCCATGACTGCTAGGGGCCTTCCAAATGCACTTTAATGGGCCTTCCAAATGCACTTTTATGGGCCTTCTGAACGCACTTATATGGGCCTTCTGAATGCACTTCTATGGGACTTCCCCAGGGACTTTCATTGGCCTTCCCAACGCACGTCTATGGGCCTCCTACCTCTATGGGCTTCCCAATGCACTTCTATTGCTCTTCCCAATGCACTTCTATGGGCCTTCCCAATGCATTTCCATGAGCCTTCCAAATGCACTTCTATGAACTTTCTAAATGCACTTCTATGAGTTTTCCAAACGCACTTCTATGGCCTTCGAAATGCACTTCTATGGCCTTCCGAACGCACTCCTTTGGGCCTTCCCAAAGCATTTGTATGAGCCTTCCAAATGTACTTCTATTGCCCTTCAAACACACTTCTATGGCCATCCCAATGCACTTTTATGGGTATTCCCAATGCACTTTTATGGCCTTCCCAATGCACTTCTGTGGGCCTTCTCAATGCACTTCTGTGGGCCTTCCCAATGCAGTTCTATAGCCTTTCGAATGCATTTCTTTGGGCCTTTCCAATGCACTTCTATGGGCCTTCCCAATGCACTTATATGGGCTTTCCCAATGCACTTCTATGGGCCTTCCCAATGCACTTATATGGGCTTTCCCAATGCACTTCTATGGCCTTCCCAATGCACTTCTATGGGCCTTCCCAATGCACTTCTATGGCCTTCCCAATGCACTTCTATGGGCCTTCCCAATGCACTTCTATGGGCCTTCCCAATGCACTTCCATGGCCTTCCCAATTCACTTCTATGGGCCTTCCCAATGCACTTTTATGGCCTTCCAAATGCACTTCTATGGCCTTCTGAATGCACTTCAATGAGCCTTTCTGAATGCAATTCTATGAGCCTTCCAAATGTACTTCTATGACCTTCCAAATGCACTTCAATGGGCCTTCCCAATGCATTTGTATGAGCCTTCCAAATGCATTTCTATGGCCTTTCAAACACATTTCTAAGGCCATCCGAATGCACTTCTATGGGCCTTCCCAATGCACTTCTATTGGCCTTTCCAATGCACTTCTGTGGCCTTCCCAATGCACTTTTATGGGCCTTTCCAATGCACTTCTATGGCCTTCCCAATGCACTTCTATGGCTCTTCCCAATGCACTTCTATGGCCTTCCCAATGCACTTCTATGGGCCTTCCCAATGTACTTCTATGGGCCTTCTCAATGCACTTCTATGGCCTTCCCAATGCACCTCTATGGGTCTTCCCAATGCACTTTTATGGCCTTTCCAATGCACTTCTATGGGCCTTTCCAATGCACTTCTATTGGCCTTCCCCAATGCACTTCTATGGCCTTCCCAATGCACTCCTATGGGCCTTCCCAATGCACTTTTATGGCCTTCTGAATGCACTTCAATGAGCCTTCCAAATACACTTCTATGAGCTTTCCAAATGTACTGTACTTCTATGGCCTTTCAAACGCACTTCTATGAGCCTTCCCAATGCATTTCTATGAGCCTTTCCAATGCACTTCTATGGCTTCCGAATGCACTTCTATGGGAAATTATGATGCATGAATTTTAGCATGTCGGAACGCATGTGTTAAAACTCAGCAGTGTAAATGGGTCCTTACAGGAGATGTAAACCCTAACTGAACCCCAACATTTAGGGCATTGTTTTCCCCTCAATGGAGTATTGTAGATGACACTTCTGGGGCTGTATTTGACCTGTTTTGGGTTGCTTTATTTTGGTAGCAACATGTCTCCCATTTAACGTGTGAATTGCAGATAAAGCAGATCAAATCCAACCTGGGGTCTGTTTATAAAGCATTTGTTGCACGAATGTCAGAAGCATTCATGCAACCTAAACAAAGTGTCACCATAGTGCAATATAGCTTTCTGAAATACCCCGATGAGAGAACTTTTTCTAATTTCAGCAGTTTATCTCAAGACTTGCATTGTGTACATCTCCTTCACCTTGTAAAGATTGTCTGGCCTAGTGTTTTACCAGGTCCCCATTGCTGGTCACGTTTCCAGTTTTGGGGGTGTCTCCTTGGCTTGCAGGTTCCTATGGAGCCTTGCTGGAGCCACCCTGTTGTTCCACAGTCCCGGGAAGGACTACATGTGCTGAAACACAGAGGTAGCTCAAGAGTGAAGAAGGCTCCAAATTTTGTGAATGACTGGGGGGCATTCATACTGGTGCTAGGGATCCTGGGACATGTAGTCCCACGGAGGGGAATCATGTAACTTGTTATGAAGTTGTGGGTGTTCCTTCTTCGACAGGAAGTCTGGGGAAGTGGGGCAGAGGGAGCATGAATCTGAGGCTATGGCAGGATCTCAGTGTAAATGTTTCTGGAGCTTTTGCAAAGTATTTAGGTATTATCTTGTGCAGAATTCATATGAATTAAAATGTTAAGATTAAGTACTACTTTAAACCTAGAAATAATTCTTATTTTTTTAAGTCTACCCGCCCTTATCTCTTTTATCAAATGCAAATTCTGAGGGCTATATTGTGTTATTGGACTAAAAATAATCTTAGTGGTTTTTATTACTGAAGGTTTGGTGTGATCAACATTTGCACAAGAATTGCAGGATGTACGAAAGCAATAATATTCTCTATGAATTCTTAAGACACTCTGCTGTTAGGAAAATATATGGTTAGGGGGTCTTTGATAATGTGCGTTTTATTCTACATTAGAAATGAGCTCAATGATTTTTGCTGAAGATTTTATTGAAAAAGAAACAATGAGTAGTTTGTTTTATTTCTTTTCTTTGTTTTTTTTTTAATTTGTGGATTTATTTATTTATTATTTATTTTTTTATATAATGTTGTTGTTAGTTTTTTTTGTGTTATTTGATTGTTATTTATATGCCATCTAACTTTTTTATTTTATTGTTTTTATTTATTTTATTTTTTTATACTTTTTTTTCACAACCTTTTTTTTTGTTTTAAATAATGGGGACATTTTTTTGACATAAGAACAGACTCAGTATTAGGGATGCACCAATATATTGGCCGCCGCAAATTATTGGCCTGTAGAAAAAAAAGGTGCCGATAATGTTATGCTGCATCCCATTGACACTGCATCAGTGGTGTAGTGGATAGCACTTTGTCTAGCAGCACAAGGGTCACTGGTTTGAATCCCAACCATGACACTACCTACCTGGAGTTTGCATGTTCTCTCTGTGCCTGTGTGGGTTTCCTCCAGTTTCCTCCCACACTCCAAAGACATGCTGGTAGGTTAATTGTCTCCTGTCTAAATTGGCCCTAGTATATGTATGAATGTGAGTTAGGAACCTTAGATTGTAAGCTCCTTGAGGGTAGGGACTGATGTGAATATACAATGTATATGTAAAGCACTGCGTAAATTGATGGCGCTATATAAGTACCTGAAATAAATAAATAAAAAATGCCCCCTATTGACATCAAAGCAACATAACGTCCTATCTGGTCCAGGCATGTGAGAGGATCCCGACCATATGGTCGCAACCCTTCCCGAGCCTGGACCGGATCGGTGCCGACAGCAGGCTTCAGCCCACTATCTGCTGAAAACGGGTCACAGGAGTGCAGTACGAACTACACTCCTGTGATCCACAGGAGAAGTACAGCCAAATGAGCTTTGGCTGTACTTCCTCTTAAACACGTCAGCCCCGGATGGTTTTACCCCCTTAATGACCAGGCCATTTTTGTGATACAGCACTGCGTTACTTTAACTGACAATTGCATGGTCGTCTGATGCTGTAGCCAAATAAAATTGATGTCCCTTTTTTCCCACAAATAGAGCTTTCTTTTGGTGGTATTTGATCACCACTGCGTTTTTTTTTTTTTTTTGGCGCTATAAACAAAAAAAGACCAACAATTTTGAAGAAAAAAAACATATTTTTTACTTTTATAAAATAAAATATATACAAAAAAAAATGTCAAAAATAAAATTTCTTCATCAATTTAGGCCAATATGTATTCTGCTACATATGTTTGGTAAGAAAAATATCCCAATAAGCGTATATTGATTGGTTTGTGCAAAAGTATAGCGTCTACAAACTATGGGATAGATTTATGGTATTTTCATTTATTTATTTTTTAATACTAGTAATGGCGGTGATCAGCGACTTATAGCGGGACTGCGACATTGCGGCGGACAAATCGCACACTGACACTTTTTGGGGACCAGTGACACCAATACAGTGATCAGTGCTAAAAATATGCACTGCCACTGTACTAATGACACTGGCTGGGAAGGAGTTAACATCAGGGGTGATCAAAGGGTTAAATATGTGCCTAAAATGTGTTTGGTTTCTGTGTGGGGGAGGTGCTTTTACTATGGGAAGGCAGAGATCCGTGTCCCTGCTTTGCAGAAACACAGGATCACTAACTTCCCTTCTGACAGAACGGCAGTCTGCCTTGTCTACACAGGCAGACTGCCGTTCTGCTTCTGTCCCGAAGGATCAGTGGGTCACATCAAGTCCACCGGAGCCACTGATTGGCCCATGCTGGGTCCATTTACAGCGGGAGGATGCACACCCCAGACCCGGAAGTGCAGGATCACGTACTGGCACATGATCCTGCCGCCGCATATATACAGTATACGGTCAGCCAGCGGTTAAAGCTGAATTTTAATCCGTTTATATTTTGCCTTCCCTGATTCTTCCCCCATCCCCTCTTCAACATCCTAATGAAATTTTCAAATAAAATCTTTCCATTTTTGATTCATATTTTATTTTTGACCTAGTGACTTTATCACAGGGTCTCTGTGCTTCTCTATGCAATGCAGGCAGGGCTGCATTAAGAACATTATGGACCTGGTGCTGAGGAAGTAACATCCTCCTCCTCTGCTGGGGCCTGTGCTTGCACTTGATTGGTTGCTAGGATGCTAGGCAGTTCTAGCAACAAATAATTTGCACAGCAGTGGACACTGGGCAGTGGTGGGCAGAGTGGCAGCGCCGTGGTGACAGGGGGAAGTTCTTGGGTGGCTGGGCCTATATTAAGTTAGGGGCCTGGAGCTGCAGCTCCAATAGCCCCTACGTTAATCTGGCCTTGAATGCAGTTCATGGCTGGTGAGAGGGGCTGTACAACATCACAGCACCCGGCCTCAGTACTCCTCTCAGGAACCCTCAGCCCCGCTGCAAGCAATGGGAATGTAGGTTCTGGAGTCTTGCAGGGACAGCATGGCCATCAGAAAAACATATTTCATATGCGGATTTCCCATCATCGGGCGATTGTAAGATCTCAACGTTTTCTTTGCATTGTCTAGGGAGGGAGGTGAGCTCAGGGCACAGTCAGCCTGTTGTTTGTGCCCTATTGTGTCACCTTAGTTTTCCTCTAGCCTAGTGGAAATTGTGCGAGGTGTTTCTTGCAATGCTGACACAATGAGACACACTTGTTGTTGTGTCCTACTTGTCATGGCTCTTCAAAGGGGATTTCAACAGCTGTGCAAGAGCCTGAAAACAACCGTCACACATTCCCCGACCTGACAATTGCTCAACATTTGCTTCTTTTTCTTTCTTTAATTTCTCATTTTAGGCTGGGTTCACACTGTGTCCGCATGTGGCTCCCAGCAGGGGTCCTGTGAGTCCCCATTCATTGTTTCAGGTCCAATTTCAATCCGAATTTTGGGCCGAATTTGGACCTGAAATGGACCAAAAAACGCACAGCATTTTTGTGCAAATTGCACCGGACCTGCTGAGGAGATCCATAGAGAGCCAGTCAAAATCTCCTGCTGTTGTGAATTGGATGCGGGGAACCCAGCCTGACTCTTTCAGTGTTTAACACCTTCCCACCCGGCCATCATTTTGCTATAGGGGGTTTCATTGTTCCGAGTGGATGTCATATGACATCCTTCAGAACAAGGCGCACAGCACGGTGATCGGTGGTGCAGTGTGTCGCATCTTGGATCACGGTAAAGAGCCTATGATGTAGGCTCTTTACCTTGTGATCAACTGTGTCCAATCACAGCTGATCACAGTGGAAATAGGAAGTGGCGGTTATTGGCTAGTCTCTAGTCACGCTGACAGCGCAAGAGTATAAGAGCCAATAAGTGGCTCTTATGACAGGAGGGATCTGCACTGATAATCAGTGCATTGATTATCAGTGCAGTCCCAACAGTGATGCCTGCCAGTGCCCACCAGTGATGCCAATCAGTGCCCATCAGTGCTGCCTTTCAGTGCCCATCAGTGATGTCAGTCAGTGCCTCCTCATCAGTGCTGCCTATCAGTGCTCATCATTGCTGCATATCAGTGCTGCCTTTCAGTGCCGCCTATCAGTGATGCCAGTCAGTGCCTCCTCATCAGTGCCGCCTATCTGTGCCCATCAGTGCCAGTGATCAGTGCCCATCATTGTTGCATATCAGTGCCCATCATTGCTACATATCAGTGCTGCCTATCAGTGCCCATCATTGCTGCATATCAGTGCTGCATTTCAGTGCCCATCAGTGATGCCAGTCAGTGCCTCCTCATCAGTGCCGCCTATCAGTGCCCATCAGTGCCAGTGATCAGTGCCCATCATTGCTGCATATCAGCGCCCATCATTATTGCATATCAGTGCCCATCATTGCTACATATCAGTGCTGCCTATCAGTGCCCATCATTGCTGCATATCAGTGCTGCCTTTCAGTGCCCATCAGTGATGCCAGTCAGTGCCTCCTCATCAGTGCCGCCCATCAGTGATGCCAGTCAGTGCCTCCTCATCAGTGCCGCCTATCAGTGCCTATCAGAGCCAGTGATCAGTGCCCATCATTGCTGCATATCAGTGCGGCCTATCAGTGCCCATCATTGCTACATATCAGTGCTGCCTATCAGTGCCCATCATTGCTGCATATCAGTGCGGCCTATCAGTGCCCATCAGAGATGCCAGTCAGTGCCTCCTCATCATTGCCACCTATCAGTGCCCATCAGTGCCAGTGATCAGTGCCCATAAAGGCCGCCCATCATTGCTGCATATCAGTGCCCCCTATCAGTGCCCATCAGTGTTGTATATTATTGCCGCCTATCAGTGCCCATCAGTGAATGAGAAAAATGGTTAATTTATTTTTCTTTGTATTCGTTAAAAGGCATTCGCTGTTATTTATTTATTTATTTCAGGTACTTATTTTTAAAATTAATTTTGATTATTTATTGCAGGTGCCTTACATACACAGTAAACGAGCCCTTACTCACATTCATACATACATATATTAGGGCCAACTTAGGCAAACAGATGTAAACCCAAACTAGACCACATATAGTTTGCTAAAGTAATTGTGTATAATAAATGATTATCATTTATTATTATTATTATTATTATTATAATTTTATAAAATACTGTTTTCAACTTTTTCATCCTTTTTTTATATGGTTGATGCTGATTAGAGGTGAGTTTACCACCACTAAATGACAGATCCCTGTCGGCTGGTTCCTTTACAAACAGAAGCCGGCTGGGGATCTGTCTTTAAGCAGTAGTAGCGCGATCTTTGCCAAATGACAAATCCCCGGCCACTGAGTGTAAACAAACCTGTGACTCTTAATGGTATTAATCATACAAGTTTCAAGCATTCATGTGCAGGTTTAATGTGTTAATAAATACAAAAACAAAAATGTTATACTGTATATTGAAGCTTACCAATACTCAGATGTGATGGCCGCATTTGTTTTCTTTTTTTTTTCCATTTTTTACTTTCCCTTTATTTACACCCGGTGATCCTGACAGTGAGTCTGTTCTGAGTATGTATGTTATGTTTGTTGCCCCCCCAAAAGAAAAACTTACCGGCTGCCACTGCTGAAGATGCGAAAAACGTATGACCAATAATTTTCGTTCGGTTTTTAACTTGTCTATGGCCCGCTTAAGACAAAAAGTGTGTTACTGGCAGGATCACCGGGTGAGAGCAAAGGAGAAAAAAAGGTTAAAAAATAAAACTAAGGATTGGTGAGCTCCATTATATTCCATTTTTAGTTTTGTGCAGATATTTGTCAGATTGTTCAGAAACACTAATAAAGATTCTACCACAGCCGATCGACTTGACAGCTTTGAAATCAATCTAAATCTTATTAAATTGATCAAATAGAGAGTCTGTGGTTTATGAGTCTATTAAATGCAATGCCTTATCATTGATTATCATTATCATTGATTATCATTGATCCCAAGGTCATATTGGTACAAGAGTGGCCATCTTAAAGTGTACGTCCAACCAAAATGTTTTTAAATAATGTGGGGAAGGATTGGAACCCCTGTTGGGTTTTCGCTGCTAAGACACGCATGCTAGGTAATGATATACATGGGTCTGCTGTAGCAGAAGGCTCCAATGAATACCAATGAAGAGATGTTGCGGCAGGTTCCTGGAGGACACCGGCCCTCTTGCAGGGGCGGTGGAGGTCGCAGCTGGTGTCCCTGTGCTTCTGCATACCGATCACGTTGTAGAGGTCAAAGATCGAGCCCAGAACAATGCACCAGATTCTGCATTCAGTCATGCCTGCCAACCTTGTCCTTTACAAAATTAGGGAAAAGACCACTTTAGAAGATATCTTTCCTGCCCAGATTAATTAAACTAAGTGTCCGTCGGGTCAAACGGCAAAATTGAGTTTTTCCTATGACGGAGTGTCTGTCATAGATGTGCTTTGTACTGCTGGGAATGAGATTTTCATCCACTGGGAAAAAATAAAGGTATATAAATAAAGAGAGACAGAAACACTTAGAGAGGAAAGAGGAAGACTGGAAGGAAGTAGAGAGCGAGGCAGGAAGACTGGAAGGATGTAAGGGGGGGAGGGGAGAAGACTGGGAGGTAGGAAGGTTAGAAGGAAGGAAGAAAAGTAAGAGGAGAGAAAAGGAAAGGCGGAAGGAAAGAAAATAAAGGAGAGGGGAAAGGAAAGGAGAGGGGAAAGGGAAAGAAGAGGGAAAGAAAGGAAAGGAAGGGAAGGGAAAGGAAAGGGGGAACGGAGAGGAAAGGAAAGGAAAGGAAAGGAAAATGAAAGGAAAGGAAAAGAAGAGGAAAAGGGAAAGAAGTGGGGAAAGGAAAGGAAAAGAAGAGGAAAAGGGAAAGAAGTGAGCAAAGGAAAGGGAAAGAAGAGGAAAAGGGAAAGAAGAGGGAAAAGGGAAAAAAGGGAATGGAAATGAAAGAAAGGAAAGGGAAAGAAGAGGGCAAAGGAAATGAAGGGGAAGGAAGAGGGAAAATGGAAAGAAGAGGAAAAGTGAAAGAAGAGGGAAAAGGGAAAAAAGGAACGGGAAAGGAAATGAAAAAGGGAAAGGAAAGGAAAGGGAAAGAAGAGGGAAAAGGAAAGGAAAGCAAAGGGAAAGAAAAGGAAAAGGGAAAGAAGTGGAGAAAGGATAGGAAAGGAGAGGGAAAGACGAGGAAAAGGGAAAGAAGTGGGAAGAGGTATAAAAAAAAAAAAAAGGAAAGGAATGGAAAGGAAAAGAAAGGAAAAAGGGGAAAGGACAAGAAAGGAAAGGAATATTTCTGGTGTCATTGTATACGTTTAGGGCCAATAAGCATTAAGTGTTACTAAACCCTTGTTTTTTGTTTTTGTTTACATTAATACAACAAACATGTTATGAGTAATGGTTTTGCGCAGAGCAGCCTGGATCCTCCTCTTCTTGGGTCCCATGCCTGCGCTCCTGGCCCTTCCCTCCTGCTGGATGCCCCCACAGCAAGCAGCTTGCCAGGAGGCACCAAGCAGGCGCGCACCCGACCCGCAGCTCTTTGTGTCCATTTACACACGGAGCCACGGCTCGGCCCATCCCCTCCTTCCCCTGATTGTCTTACTGGCTGTGATTGACAGCAGTGGGAGCCATTGGCTCCCACTGCTGCCAAAAGCCAATTAGGAGTGCGAGTCCCCGGGGAGCCAAGGTTCTTGTAGACATCGCTGGATCGAGAGGGGCTCAGGTAAGTATTAGGGGGCTTGGGGGAGCTGCTGCACACAGAAGGTTTTTTACCTTCATGCATACAATGCTAGAGGGTAAAAAAAAAAAACCTTGTGCCTTTTCAACCACTTTATGCAATGTAGAGTGGTCATTTACTAACCATGCTCATATGCAGGCACAGACCCCTTGAACATTTCCCACACCTCCCTGTTCTCTTGATCACATCCGTGGAAGGTAAGTTTCCCAGCTTCCCTCCCTCAGCAGCTCAGAGATGCCACCCTTGATGAGGCAGAGGTGATTTTCAGCCAGGTGAATGGAACCGGCGAATGGGCAGCCAAGCAAGAGCCTAATAGCAGCTTCCCAGGAAGATCCAGCTACTGTGGGGAGAGCCTCTCCAATTGCTATCAGGGTACTGCAATTCCAGCACAGTGCCCCCATTGTGCCCTAGTTCCTGGGATCCCTCCAGCTGCCCATCTGAACTACTCTGGACGTCACTGCCACACCATTCCTCCATATTTTTACTGAATATTCTTGTAAGTTATATTCTGTTTATAGGACTAAGATGGTTTTCCAATTAATTTCACCATTCCATCAACAAGGACTGGTAATATAATAATGGGCACATACCGTACCTGCGACCGTCTGAGGTTGCTGACTTTATACTGTTCAGGTTGTATCTTGTCTTGCTTCAGCAGCCCCAGAAAAATGTAATATTAATACACTGCTGACACACCGGACTCTGCCATCTGCAGTATTTTAAAAGCCATTTCTTGGCTTGGCCCAATTTATGCCTCCTCAGCCGTTTTCCTCCCACAATGCACTGCACATCACATCTTATAGCTGCAAAGCAATAAACAAGCATTTATTTTCCTTTAACACCTAGCCCCGTGTGAATTGGATCTAATATTTTAGCACATTAGCGATCCAGAAGATGATCTGCTCGGACCACAATGCAACGCCTGCGTATTAAACTTTCATGCCTGATTCTGTAATAAATCTAAGTAGAAATCCAACTAAAAAACATTTCTATGGATTCCATCTCTCCTGTTTTAAAAAAAAAAAAAAGAAAAAATTAAATTCCTACTTTCTCTCTATAGTCCAGATCTCCCAGCAGACCTCTTTTCCTGTAAGTCCAGCTTGTCATTTACTGTACATGTCCCCTAGGGGGCGCATCATCGCGCAGACTGGGCTCACAGTTCTCCAGCATTGATCGGCACTCACATGTCATTCCATGAGTGCCATTAAGTCCTGAAAAAAATACCTGTCCCCATAGGAAGAAGATACACTATACTGCCAAAAGTATTGGGACACCTGCCTTTACACGCACATGAACTTTAATGGCATCCCAGTCTTAGTCTGTAGGGTTCAATATTGATTTGGCCCACCCTTTGTAGCTATAACAGCTTCAACTCTTCTGGGAAGGCCGCCCACAAGGTTTAGGAGTGTCTATGGGAATGTTTGACCATTCTTCCAGAAGCGTATTTGTGAGGTCAGGCAATGATGTTGGACGAGAAGGCCTGGCTTGCAGTCTTCACTCTAATTCATCCCAAAGGTGTTCTCTCGGGTTGAGGTCAGAACTCTGTGCAGGCCAGTCAAGTTCCTCCACCCCAAACTCACTCATCCATGTCTTTATGGACCTGTGCAGTGGTGCGCAGTCATGATGGAATTTTAGCATGAAATTGTCCAACATGTCTTGGTATGCTGACGCCTTAAGAGTTCCTTTCACAGGAACTAAGGGGCCAAGCCCAACCCCTGAAAGACAACCCCACACCATAATCCCCCCTCCACCAAATGATTTGGACCAGCGCACAAAGCAAGGTCCATAAAGACATGGATGAGCGAGTTTGGGGCCCCTGGCTCCTGCTGCTGTGTCTCAGCCAATGAGTAGGGAGAGACCTGGGAGAGCTGCTGCTCTTGTGCACATCACTGGATCAGGATCAGGCTCAGGTAAATATTAGGGGGAGCAGAGAGGGGAGGCTTCAGTCTTTACAACCACTTTAAGTAAACAGAGCTTATGTGTTTACTATACTGGTGGGGAGCCACTGGGACAACAAAAGCTGCTTCCATATGCCGAGGATGCTATCACTGAAGCCTCAGAATGTCAATGCAATGTTTTTAGTCTAAAAAAAGTACCGCACTAAAGTTCTAGAGTCCAAAAAGTAGGATTTTTTTCCAAACTTATATGGAATAAAAAAGCCAACACATTTTGGATGCCAAACAACTCCCACTTTATTTACTTTTTTTAACCCCTTCATGCCTGAGCCTTGTTCTGACACTTGTTGCTTACAAAATCCGTATTTTTTGCTAGAAAATTACTTAGAACCCCCAAACATTATATACCATTTTTATATATATTATATATAGTTATATATATATTTTAGCAGAGACCCTACATAATAAAAAGCGATCCTTGCAGTATTTTATGTCACATTATATTTGCGCAGCGGTCTCTCAAATGCAATTTTTTTTGTAAGAAATACACATTCATGAATTTTAAAAAAATGAAACCATAAAGTTAGCTTAATTTTTTGTATCGTGAACGATGATGTTACGCCCGAGTAAATAGATATCTCACATGTCACGATTTAAAATTGCGCACACTCGTGGAATGGCGACAAACTACGGTGCTTAAAAATCTCCATAGGCAAAGTTTTAAAAATTTCTACAAGTTACCAGTTTAGAGTTACAGAGGAGATCTTATGCTAGAATTATTGCCCTCGCTCTAACGATGGTGGCGATACCTCACAGGTGTGATCTGAACACTATTTACATTGACTTACACATGTGGTCGCTTCTGCACGCAAGCTCGGAGGGATGGGGCACTTTAAACATTTTTTTTATTATTCTTACACTGTTGCTTTAAAAAAAAAAATTCTGATCACTTTTATTGCTGTCACAAGGAATGTAAACATCCTTGTGACAGTAATAGGCAGTGACAGGTCCTCTTTATGGAGATATCTGGGGTCCGTAAAACCCCAAATCCCTCCTTTGCATTTAAAAGCATTCAAAACGCCAAAATCGCTTGGGCCTCCCGATGGGACGGGAGAGCCTGGGCAAGCCGCGGAAGGCGGTGGGAGGGGGGAGGCATTCTCTCCCGCTGTTTGTAATAATAGCTCAGCGATTGCTTAGCCACATCATTTGCCATTATAAGAAAGCCGACTGTCGGCTCTAAAAAAAGGTACCGTGATGTGTGTAGCTGCACGCTACTTATTTGCGTTACGTAGGCGTGAAGGGGTTAAGAGCTGATAGATTGAATTCAGTTCCGGTGCATGCACAGACATGCCACAGGGATTTTTACCAGGCTGCATGTCTTTGCATGCGTCAAACCTCTAACTCATGCACAGACACACCGTGCACGCCTACCAGAAATAGGGCCGTCTTAATAGCATCATGGACCCCTAGCCTAGGTAAAGTATTGCATTGGGGTTCGTACCAGCCTGCACCAATTTCTGTATCTACTCTCAAGAATTAAAGTACAAATAGTTGATAGAATGAAACATATATTTATTAGTTCTTTCAATAAAATCAATTTTAAACAAGAAGACAACATGGCATAAATCAAAGACTAATCAACACAAAGGGCACTGTACAGGGATGGGATCAGGAGGGCACAATATAGGTTCTGGGACACTGCCCAGAACACGGCCACCCTGGGATAGCTTAGTAAAAAGCGTGACTATCCCGCCAAATCCGGGACAGTTGGCAAGTATAATATAATGCAAGATTACTGTGGGGCCCCACGCACCTGGGGCCCCTGGGCAGTGCCTAGGTATTAAGACAGTCCTGACCAGAAAACTGGTAAACATCTGCACATTTTCTGCACATGCTTGAGATCCTGTGAATTGCCTACTGGGAGAGTGATGTAGAAATCCCAGGAGGCATTACGCAGGGCTGCGTGCATGCACAGAAATGTAACAATGGATCCCAGAAGGAGCCGCAGCGTTCCTGTGCATGCGTGGGATCTGTGTACGCCATTCTCATCTAGGCAAGAATGACCGACTTGATTTTTAAGAAAATATTTAGGAGACAGGGTAGAGCAACATTAAACAGCGGGTCTGCTTTAAGCTCAATGGTGGCCTTACACCTACCTGTAGAATTTTGTTTCAAAGTTCAGACGAGAAAATATAAAAGTCACTCATCCAACCATTCAATGGGGAACTCATTTTGATCAACTTTTTATTTACCACATCAATGTCTTGATATCCTTTTTCTGGATTCATTTTGACAAGGACATGCGCATAAGATTTGTTACGATTTTTCTCGGCTGGGAGTAAAACAAGGATCAAGCATTGGTGTGGAATCAAGGATCAGCATTGGTGTGCGCAGCCTATTGCATTAGGGGTGAACCCCAGAGCACAAACACGCATGCATGTATATCAGCAGAGCTGTGGATGGTGTCAGTGGAGCAAAGACGGTGCCACTAGTTTTTTATTTGTTACAATATTTTTTATTCATTTATTTATTTTTTAGGAGCCCCATTATGGGGCTTTTGGTGAAATATCAAGGGTCTAACAGACCCCCGATGTCTGACTTTTGAGACAGGGAAAGAAACTTAGGGCAAAGATTCCCCAGTCCCTTTCTCTGCGGCCTGCAGTAAACATAAATTACTATGCTTCAGTTAAGAATGAAGACAGGAGCAATTGGTACAGATCACTCACTGTGCTCATTCAGAAAAGGCAGGGGTTGGTTAATTAAAGATTTATCAGCCCCTTCCCCCCTTTTGAGAGGAGAGGAGGGAAGCTGGCAGCACTGCAAGGGGAAGACAGGAAGCAGAGGGAATCGGAACCGCACGGCAGTGGCAGCTGTTTTTCTTTGGGGAGCCGCAAACAACCACCCCCCTGTTGGTCAGTCTGTCAGGGGCACCCCCCAGCACTTATCCCATTAATTGCGGGCAGCGGCCGGGTTCCTGCGGGCAGCTGGTGGGTTGCAGGCTCCAGCGGGTGGGTTGTGGGGTCCGGCGGGCAGTTGGCGGGTTGTGGGCTTCGGCGAGCTCTGGCGGGCAGCAGGCTTCTAGGGGTGTCGGGCGGGCTCCTGTGTCTTCTATGTAACGGTGACTTCCGTTGTGCGGCTCCTCCCTCCTTCTCCTAGGCATCCAATAGGATCACCTGTCCTTTCAGCCAATCGGGTGATGGGTCTCAGACCCACTTCCTGATTGGCTGGGAGGAGGATCAGTGTGACGATAGTGAATATTCATTCACTAGTGTCACACAACTGGGTGGGACCAAGCCCCAAGCCCACCCTTATTTGAAGCCTATTAGAGCCTCTGGCTCTAATCACGTGCTTCAAAAAAACACCCCCCCCCCATTGGAATCCATAGTCTGGCGCCCTGCTATGTAGATCAGGGGGTCAGACACATGAATAGGGGGGGTGGCCCCCGTGCACCCCTTATGGACAGCCCGCCGCTGCCACACGGGGTGATTAGGGTGTGCCCAGGCATACCCAGCACACCCTGTGTGCACGCCCCGTGAGGGTCAGTGTGTGTGGATAGGCTACATTTTTGGCTGAGGATACGCTGCAGAAGACAATATGAAACTGGAAACGTGCTACATGAGACTAGTAGAGATCAATGCTATAATCCTACTACAGACTGCTGAGGTCCAAGGGCCACACATCTTATACCAAAGGGCCGCAGGCCGTCCTTGAGCCACAGTTGGGTATCAGGGGTGTAGAGTGTAGCTGAGGCCAGGCAATAACCAGATTCTTGAGAATTTTTACTGAATTTGTTCACTTTTTTTGCAAATTTTTGTTATCACTAACACAGTTTACAGTCAGAGTCTATTCAGTGTGACACCAACGGGTTCCTAGAATCCGCTGCCCGTCCGTTACATGTTCCATTATTAGTGCTGAGCACAGGCAATACATCTCTTCTGCTGACTTCTCTGTTCCGTCCCTGAATCACCACTTTCATGTCAACATAAGAGGCGGCCAAGGAGACACGAACCAACGTTAGTGAAGTCCCTGCAATGGAAAATGACGTCACCCATGACAGTCACATTCTCATCTTATTTTTTTACATACAATACAAGTGTAACAAACTGAAATTCTTTGAAATGTTTTCCTTAAATATAATTTATTTCCAAAAAATATTTGAAATTCTTCCTAGCATTCACATATTTGTGCATCAGCATTGCAAAGAAAATGCTATCTGCACCATTCAGGGCCCATTCACACCGGCGGAAGCATGTAATGGTGCATGTATTGTGCATGTGCTGGTGTGTGTGCTGTAATGCATTTTAAACAACACATTGCAGTGTTTACTCTTTTTTTTAACTTTATTGATGCATAACAAAAATACAGTTCATTTAACCCTATGCACAACAGCGTGCTGCGACCCGCTGACGTTGCATTTTAATATTGTGCGGTGAACTGCATGAAAATGCAACCCACACCAATGCACTTGTATGTTATAAATGGGGCACATAGAAAACAAGTATTTTCTATGTGTCCTTGCTTTAAGCCTACGTTGATCTAGCTCAGGGTTTCTCAACCAGTGTTCCATGGAACCCTAGGGTTCCTCCAGAGGTTGCTAGGGGTTCCTTGAGCAGTGGTCAATTTCTACCTCTCAGATAAATTCCCAATGACACCATTGATCTTTTTAGCTATCTGTAAGGGGGTAATTCTTCCCAATGACCACAAGTGTAAGGAGCATTCTTCCCATTGACCATCACACTAATGTATCATGAGTTGTAGACTTTTAATTGTTAGCAGGGGTTCCCCGAGACCGGAGAATTATTTCAAGAGTTCCTTGATGTTGAAAAGGTTGAGAAAGGCTGGTCAAAGTAGCTAAAAACACCTGTTGTGGACAAGCCCTTATTGATGTTTGATGATTAAGGCTGGGTTCACACTTGTCCAACAAACGGACCGAGATTGTGAGCATTACGTCACAAAATCAATGTTTCCCTATGAGAGCCGTCTTAACTGCTCTGACACAAGTCGGTCCAACTCTGACAAAGGTTCCTGTACTACTTTGGTCCGACTTTGGTCCTACTTCAGCCCATTGATTATCATTGAAGTAGGATCAAAGTCGGATCCTTGTTCTAACCATCCGACCTGTGACATCCGACTTATGCCTCGTACACACAGGGCGACGATCGTATACAACAGGTCGTACTAAGGACCGTTGAATGCGATATCGATCGTTCGTATGCGCGATTAGAACAGCCGAACATACGACGGTCGTACAAGGGAGTTGTATGAGCAAACTAGAAAACTTGGTCGTACCAACAAGCGCTCATACGAGCGTTGTATCGTGTGTACAGAGAAGTTGGTACAACAAGTTGTATTGTGCAAAACACGCATGCTCAGAAGTCAGGAACGGCCGGATGCTAATTACATGCACCTGAACGTTCTTTCTGTGGTCAGACGATCGTGTAGTGTAGTCAGTATGCAAGTTACATTATGCAACATACGATTTGCGACGATCGTACGTACGAGCAAAATCTTATCTTGTTCATTCAAGTCGGATGGAAGTAGCACCAAAGTAGGACAGAAGTAGGACCGATGTTGCAGGGCAAAGTAGGATCAAAAGTCTGACCTTTTTTGTGTCGGATAGTGTGAACCCAGCCTTAGAAGTCATAGTCCTGCTGAAGTTGTATTACCATACGTTACTGTTTTATAAATTATTCGCTTTTGGATATACACTATATGCCCAAACCAAATGTGGACTCCCACACCTCCCTACACCCTCCATATTATGGAGCTCTCGTGTTTCCATTCGAGAGTATTGTACACCATACAATGATATTTTAGACAATTGTGGCCTTTCAACCTTGTGGTTACAGTTTGGTGGAGGTCCTTTTCTGTTCAACCATGATGGTGCCCCTGTGTACAAAGCCAACTCCATCAAGACATGGTTTGATGGGTTTGGTGTGGAGGAACATGAATGATCTCCATAGAGACTTGACCTCAATCCTATTGAACGCCGTCCATTAAAAAAATGGTTTGATGAGTTTGATGAGGAGGAACTCAAATGGCCTCCACAGAGCACTGACCTCAACCCTAATGACCACCTTTGGGATGAATCAGAAAGCTGCTTGCAAACCATGTCTTCTCATCCAACATGAGAACTTCTCATCCAACCTGACCTCACAAATGTACTTTTGGCTGAATGGGCACAAATTCCTACAGACACACTCCAAAATCCTTTGAAAGCCTTTCCAGAATCGTGGGGGAGGTAACTTACAGACCAACTTTATATAAGTGGTCATTGTTACAGAATGGAATGTCCAACAAGCTCATAAATGTCTGCAAGCCTTTGAGTTAAATAGTGAAGATTGTAAATATACTGCACATGAAATAAACCATAAATGCTTATCACATACGCACTCTTCCAGTGACTGTCTGTGAGGATGCCATCAGTCTGCTGAAGGCAGGAGGATGCTTTTCCTCAGTCTTCCCTCCTCCAATAATCAGACCGCTACATTGTAACTGTAGCCTCCTTGTCCTAAATAGGGGCCACTATGTCAATTTAGTTTTGGCTGCGCTGTAGTTAGCTTATATTGATTGTCTCGTTTTTCACCTAGTTTTTCCCTGAACTTCAGTTAAGTTACGATTTCTCACTGTTGCCAGTAGGTGTCATGGGTGCCACTGGTCATAGCATGAGGTTTTATACTGAGTTATGAATATGTATATTTCCTGGGAGCTTTAGGCTGGTGCATGCTGGGGGAGGATATAAATATTTTCCTTGGGCTGAGGCCTAGGGAGGTGCTGCTGGATGGAGCTCTGCTGTTAGACTCAATAGCCTGGTTTGGAGCCTAATGTGTGCTGAAGTGGTCCTGGAGCTATCCTGCCTGGTGTGGAGGAAGCTGTGCCAAGGAGGAGAAACAGGAGAGGCCCCTTGCTGGAGAGAGCCAGGAAGAAGGCTGGTCTCTCAAAAGGACCTGGTGACTCACTTGGAGGACGCACTGAAATTTGGGAACATGCTTACAGTGTTGCCGGGTCAGATTAAAGGTTCTGACACTGTGAAGCTGAACATTGATCTAGAGAGTCTTTAAGTGATCTACTACGATATCTGGAACCCCTAAACCTTTTGCAATAAAACTTTAACCACTTGCCTACTGCCCACTTCTACCCTCTTCCTGTCCAGGCCAATTTTCAGCTTTCAGCACTGTTGCATACTGAATGACAATTGCGCGGTCATGCAACCCTGTCAGCATGAGGAAAGGAGTGCTGATAACCGGCTTCTTTTTACATATGTGATCAGCTGTGATTGGACACAGCTGACCGCTGATTGACTCTTTACCTCAATCTGTGTTCAGCAATGCCCTCCAGACACTGTGATCGCACGGGCGTGATTTTGGGAGGCCATTATGTGATGTCTTCCCAGAACTAGCAGGCCTCTCCAGCCAGGGTTTAGATGATGACCCTGGGTGATCCCTGAACAAAGATTTTGCCTATATTCCCCTCACACACATTCCTGGGAACAAGGCTCATCAATAGTGGGTGCTGAAGCGAATACCAGCTGGTTACTGGAAACATCACAGATACATGCATAGATTCGCTAGCACACCTGTGGGGGGGGGGGGGGGCCAGGGAAGTCTGGGAGGAAAATGGAGGAGAATGGTTCCCCCCACCATCCCTCCTATCCAGGTGTACAAGGGAGGCACACGGGCCTCCTGGAGCATGGGGCCTGGTTGCAATTGCAACCCCTGCAACCCCTATCGTTACGCCCCTGCTCAAATGTCATCCAAAGATTTTTATTGCAGAAAGATCACAGCACAAGAGCAACTGCAGCATTTTGGAGCCTCGCAGGACCCCTTCGTCAGGCAAGTGTCACGTGCCTGATGAAGGGGTCCTGCGAGACTCCGAAATGTTGCACTTACTCTTGTGATGTGATCTTTCTGCAATAAAAATCTTTGGACGACATTTGAGCAGGGGCGTAACGATAGGGGTTGCAGAGGTTGCAATTGCAACCAGGCCCCATGCTCCAGGAGGCCCGTGTGCCTCCCTTGTACACCTGGATAGGAGGGATGGTGGGGGGAACCATTCTCCTCCATTTTCCTCCTAATGGAGGAGATTGGTTCCTCTCTATGCTGCCCCCGCCGCCCCTCCTATCCAGTTTACTTGTCTTCTGCTGCTCCCAGGGTCCCTGTGTGCTTCCCTGGCCCCCCCACAGAGCTGCTGTCTTCCCCCCCTGCCAGCTGCTGTAGAAGTTGTGTCATGATGGAGAGATGAGAACGGGTCGGTAAATTTGTAATTTACTGGCTCCTTCCTTTTCTGAATGGACAGAGCCAGTGATTGGTACCAATTGGTTCATTCATAACTGAAGCATAGTAAACTGTTTTTACTATACTTCCGTTTCTGAATGAATGGGAGGCTCAGTACTCAACTATTCCTGTCCATTCATTCTGTGCAGCTGAGGCTACACAGATGGAGATTGAGGGCTGAGGTTTGTTTAGACCCCTGATATCTCATCAAAGCCCCAACAGAGCTCCTAAAATAAATAGTAAAAAAATATAAAAATAAAATTGTAAAAGAAATAAAATGAAATGTTAAAAAAATAATAAAATTAAAATAAATATTAAAAACTACTGACGCCAGTGAGGGAACTATCAGGATTGCAAAGGTTGCAATTGTGGCATTTCACCACCATGGTGCAGCCTGAAGATGGCAGAAAGGGGTCCTGCTGCAGAACTTGTGAATGGGGCCCCACTGCGGTACCGTAATAAAGGGATTCGCGATGGGAGTAAAGGGCCCCAGGATTACAGAGAAGAGGGAAGGGCCCTGGCCAGGGGGTCAGCGGGGGCCCTTCATAATTTCTTGCACCGGGGCCCTGAAGGTTCTAGTTACGCCTGTGCATTTGAGGATCCTTGGTGTGCTGGTGAATATGTGCATTTGCCTGTACAAAGATGGCGCCTTCCTTCTCTAGAGGAAAGCAGATGAAGACATTGTCAGGGGGAGTACTGTGATCTCTAATAAATACCTGGAAGAGTTACACTGACACATTACTTAGCTTGCATTTACTTAACATAGAAAGGTATATCTGATGGCAGGTCCACTGTGGTTTACATTAGGAAGTGTTAGGTTTGGAGGTCACAGGGAAGGTTGCTGTGCTCCAATTCATAAATACGCTCCTTATATTCACTCTCGATCTCCTTAAATCTCCTCTTATCTTCCTTCTCCGTCTTGGTCAGGTTATGAAGCCAGCTGCGCGGTCACTTACTGTAATTGCAGCAGAAACGAGAGACCTCCAAAGCATGATAAAACACATTTTAGGGGCTTTCAACACCATAATGCACTCAGAGTGGAGAATTGCCTTAATAATAGGCCTATTTTCGGCCATTCTGTACATAACACTCTCAGCCTGTATTTAGACATCCTCGCCTTGTGTTTTTGAAGAAAAACAAGTCTGCCCTTACACCCAATCATTTCCATGACTCTTCCTCCGCTATCTCTGGAAATCACACATCTTACCCGTGTGGTAATGGAAACCAAAGGTCCAGTGCTTCATAAAGAGGGGGAAGATTAAGGGACGGAGCTCGGGGTACCGACCACTAAACACTAAGAGCCTGCTTCTCGTTCCAGGGAATTGCTGCAGGAAAGGTGATTCATGTGATGTTTTCTTCGTGCTGAAGCTGTGGGCTGAGCCTCTTCTCAAGACTTAAATCTGAACTCTCCGCACAAATCGCTTATTTTCAATCTATTCTGCAATAGCCACAAAGGATGTAAATTCACTTTGTGTGCACCAAATGCCTTTTCAAACCCATTTATTACATTGTAAAATTAGTGGTGACATCGGCACTGTGCTGTACATAACCTGTGCCGAGAACGGAGCTGTGGGAGGGACTCAACAGGCTCCACCCACTACAGGAAGGGGTGGAGACAAGACCAGTGCCCCTGCACAAGGAGAGACAGCAGCAGTGAGCGGTCTTTATTGCAGGAAATAACTGCACAGATCTAGAAGAAATACACAAAGCATGCCAAGATTCTAGACGAATACACATGATTCTTATATTTAGAGCAGGGGTCTCCAAACTTTATATTAAAAAAAAGGGCCAGTTTACTGTCCTTCAGACTTTAGGGGGGCTGGACTGTGCCCAGTGGGAGTAAACAATGCCTGATCTTTGGTATTAGGGGAGAAATAGTTGGTGTCAGTGGGAGGAATAATGCCCCATTTTTCTTGTCAGTGGAAAGAACTATGCCCCATCGTCTGTGTCAGTGATAGGAATAGTGACCTATTGTTGGTGTCAGTGGAAGGAATAGTGCCCCATCGTTGGTGTCAGTGGAAGGAATAGTGACCTATTGTTGGCGTCAGTGGAAGGAATAGTGACCTATTGTTGGCGTCAGTGGAAGGAATAGTGACCCATTGTGTGTGTCAGTGGAAGGAATAGTGACCTATTGTTGGCGTCAGTGGAAGGAATAGTGACCCATTGTGTGTGTCAGTGGAAGGAATAGTGACCCATTGTTGGTGTCAGTGGAAGGAATAGTGACTTATTGTTGGTGTCAGTGGAAGGAATAGTGACCTATTGTTGGTGTCAGTGGCAGGAATAGGGCTGGATAAAGGCAAGCAAAGGGTCGCACTGGCCCCAGGGCCGCAGTTTGGAGACCACTGATTTAGACAATATTTACTTATCTCAGAGCTCGGCTTTAAAATATGTAGCAATAAAAACATCACAATAATAATACATAGTGTATTCACTCATTATTTTTTGGTGAGATTTGACTGTATTTTACTTAAGATATTGATTTCCCATGACTGTCATCTCCATCTAGTGGCCATAATTTTTTTTCCCCTGAAATACCAGGGAATACACCACATTATGGCCACTAGATGGAGCTGATGATCATATGAAATCAATAGATATTAAAGCAGAAGCCAACCCCCCCACCATGTATCTTTCCCACATACCTATAGTGCTGTAGCACATACTCACAGTGGGTCCCATGCTGCCATCTTGGTCCTCTTCAGCTGGCCGCCTCTTGCAGGTGCAGACAGCCAGCTCTGAAGATCTTCCCCCAGTGCGCCCTTCAGACCACTTCCTTGGCCGCTCTGTGTGCCGATCCTACGGCCTTCTGGGAGATGTAATTGAAGTATCCCAGGGGCCTGTAAGACCAGGTACAGGTCATATGGCCTAGGCTGGAACAGTGTCAGGAGGTGGGGTTAAATGTATTTAAAAAAAAAAGAAAAAAATAGAAAAGAAAAGAAAAAAATTTCCACAATTCTGCTTATGGATTCTGCTTATGGAAGGGGGTAGCGTTGGGAAGGAACTAACACCCTTTTGGGGGTTTAGGTCAAATTTGGTCTCAGCTAGACTAATGCTCGTAACAATTATTTTTTTATACCTAGACCTTTAAGCATGGGATTCCCTAGCAACTCCAAATGCTTCATAGGTGAGGCTTGCAAGGTCTAACGGGGGAGCAGGACTTCCGCAGCCTAAGATAAAAAAGGGCCAAGTTCTTGGTGGGCCCAGTATAGCAGGCAATCAATTTTAAAAATTATAACTGGATTTTCTAGGACACCTTAACTGAAATTGTGGGGATATTGGGTCTATGAAGGTTCACATTTATCTAGGTCATGGTACAGTTAGGTGTAATTAATCACATGGAAGGAAGCTACTTGGATGTGCAGTGAAATTTCTTCATCATTAAAGAAAAAGTCTATTTGGATGTGACTAACCATTACTAGCTTTTATTTTGGTTACAGCTGGTGAGGATTTTTTTTTCCATGGAAAACCCAATAATATGCAACGTAAAACTAAAAGCTCAAATGTTTTGTGTCAGTGCCGCCCATTTATCTTAGATTAGATTGGGTAGATTTGGTGTTTTCTCCAGGCTGCAGGGGACGTCTGGTGTGGTTGGCAGATAGACCCATGAGAAGCCATTATTTTTATTTATTTTCCTGAAAGATTTGGGGTTTTCTATCAGTACAGAGTTGATTTCTGTTATTACAATGGTTACATTGTGTGGCCAGTTTAGGCACAAACAGTGTTTCGTGGAGTTCTTGATATAAAAGACCAGAATTGTGCAATACAAGGCAATGAGACATCACAAACCGACATCACATGCAGCCTCCGTGAGAGCAGTCATTTCCTCTGATCAGTGGAGACTTCCTGTTGGGGGTCTCTGTCTCACCTGGAGAGGAAGAAGCCGTGTTGGTAGCAAGCTAAGTCTTCAAAGCCATCGGCAGAGTATGTTACCCAAAACCGCTGGATGTCACTATGACTCACACAAGGCTCATAACGAGGGGGGTTCAACTCAAGAACTGGCATGCAACACCTAAATGTGCAACCCCAATGACACATCTACAGCTGCTTTCACTTTTGTGTCTTCTCTATGCAGTCTTTACTTTTAGGGAATATGTTCAGTGATGTCACAAGTCTCTAGTGAATTGATAGGCTACATTCTCAGTGATGTCACCGGTCTCTAGTAAATGGATAGGCTGCACTCTCAGTGATGTCACCGGTCTCTAGTGAATGGATAGGCTGCATTTTCAGTGATCTCACCGGTCTCTAGCAAATGGATAGGCTGCATTCTCAATGATGTCAATGGTCTCTAATGAATGGATAGGCTGCATTCTCAGTGATGTCACTGGTCTCGAGTGAACGGATTGGCTGCATTCTCAGTGATGTCACCAGTCTCTAATGAACGAATAGGTTGCATTCTCAGTGATGTCACCGGTCTCCATTGAATGGATAGGCTGCATTCTCAGGGATGTCACCGGTCTCTAGCAAATGGATAGACTGCATTCTCAGTGATGTCACCAGTCTCTAGTAAATGGATAGGCTGCATTCTCCATGATGTCACCGGTCTCTAGTAAATGGATAGGCTGCATTTTCAGTGATGTCACTGGTCTCTAGTGAATGGATAGGTTGCATTCTCAGTGATGTCACCGGTCTCTAGTGAATGGATAGACTACATTCTCAGTGATGTCACTGATCTCTAGTGAATGGATAGGCTGCATTCTCAGTGATGTCACTGGTCTCTAGTGAATGGATAGGCTACATTCTCGGTGATGTCACTGGTCTCTAGTGAATGGATAGGCTACATTCTCAGTGATGTCACTGGTCTCTAATGAACGAATAGGTTGCATTCTCAGTGATGTCACCGGTCTCCATTGAATGGATGGGCTGCATTCTCAGGGATGTCACCGGTCTCTAGTAAATGGATAGACTGCATTCTCAGTGATGTCACCAGTCTCTAGTAAATGGATAGGCTGCATTCTCCATGATGTCACCAGTCTCTAGTAAATGGATAGGCTGCATTTTCAGTGATGTCACTGGTCTCTAGTGAATGGATAGGCTGCATTCTCAGTGAAGTCACCGGTCTCTAGTGAATGGATAGGCTGCATTCTCAGTGATGTCACTGATCTCTAGTGAATGGATAGGCTGCATTCTCAGTGATGTCACTGGTCTCTAGTGAATGGATAGGCTACATTCTCAGTGATGTCACTGGTCTCTAGTGAATGGATAGGCTACATTCTCGGTGATGTCACTGGTCTCTAGTGAATGGATAGGCTACATTCTCAGTGATGTCACTGGTCTCTAATGAATGGATAGGCTGCATTCTCAGTGATGTCACCAGTTTCGAGTGAATGGATAGGCTGCATTCTCAGTGTTGTCACTGGTCTTTAGTGAATAGTCTGATCAGAGTATGCAAATACCCAGTTATAATTTAAAATTCTTAATCATAAATTCTTAATGTATTTTTTTTTCCGGCAACCTTGTTATTACAATGCAGGCTTACTGATGAAAGGTGTGTCCACTTCTTTTTTACCACATAGGTGTATATCTGCTTTTGTGCTGTACCCCATGCTGGCCAATCTCTTATGTTTCTACATTAATCTTTAATAGTAACAATTCTGTGCTTGAGATGCGGATGAGAGGCATTTGTGTGATCACTGAAAATAAAATATATTTGTTGCCCACATCCCATTACAGTGACATATCAAGTCACCATGTATGGTGGAGCAGGCTGAGGCTCTCTACAAAGGAATATTACTTGAACGTACCCAGAAGCAACTCCCAAATTATTGCCTAACGCTATTCTTTAAATACATTCACAGTATATATTATTTACTTGAACCGCTGGTCCCTGCAGACCTCTGAAAAGGCAGAGAGCAGAATATTGTCTGTCAACCCCTAAAATATACAGAAAGGCCATAAAGGAAATATATACTGCTGTCTGTGCCTGGCTTTTTAACTGCAGTCCAAGATGGAGGATGGAAATCTTAAAAGCTCATGATTTAACTTCCTAGGTTCCTCTTTCCTCTCCTCATCAACATGAAATAAACCCTTTCCATGTTAATTAAATCATTTCCTTTAAAAACATAAATGCAGCTCTAAAAGTATTTAAAGTTCTAGTGTTGTACTAGTAAAACCAGCAAAGCACAATGTCCACAAAGTGCATAAAATCCACAAAAGTGCAGGAGGGGATCCGTCACCAAGGGAGGGTTCATAGGGCCTCTTACCCCAACCATTGGACCACTTCGTTAGAAGATTATCAAAAGCGCTTTGATAATGATCAGCAACATGATCTCCATACACCCATATAGACCGAAGATCCAATGCCAGACACTTTGACTGGAGCACGTCTCCTCGGTATATTACATAGAGATAGGCATAGAGACACTTCATTGAGCAGTATTAATAGCAATAGAAAATTTATTTAAAACAATATTCCAAATACTCACAAAATAAGCGGAGTATATACACACATAACAATATCTGTGGATGCTTCCGACCATCAAACACCGACCAACCAGCGTAGCGGCGTCACGTGACCCAACTCCCCAGATGAAGTTTCGTTCTACACAGGCATCGTCAGGGGTGTGATCACATACACACCAGACGTCCTATGATAAATAATTTATTTTGTTGATATTGCTACTTTTATTGTATGTCTCTGTTCACCAGTGTACTATGCTTTGTCAATAATTTTGTAATCTTTTCTTGTACCATGTTTCCAATAAAGACCAACCTGATTGTTAAAAAAAATAGTTTCTTTTGGACCTGAGCTTCTCTATACAATGCAGACAGATCATGGCTGGTGGGAGGGGCCAGTGGGGTGCAGTACAACAAAGAATAAATAAAGGGGAGGGGGGGTAAGGGTTGGGTAGTGTTGGGGACAGAGGCAAAGCAACAAATTAAGGGCCCTAAGATGCCACTTCAAGGCCCTTGAGTGGATATTCATCAAATGTTCTCCATGTCATAGCCAATTATGAGGAGTGATGAGGTTGCTAAGAATTCCTGAGTGGTCACCCCACATCACAGAATGTATCAACTCCTGATATCCAATATTCAGATGACCTGGTACAAAATTTACTAGGGTTACCATGTGTTGTGGTACTTTTCTTCTCTATGGTATAGGGATTCCGTAAGGTGTCATAGGTAATATCATTGACTTTGACACAAGATGAACCATGAGTAAGGATTTATATCAATGGTATCCTACTGAAGTGCAATAAATAACTCACGGGTTGGTTGCCCAGTTCCACTGCCGTAAGCTTATATACTAGTTGATCCAGAAAGGACGTATCTTTGGACAGATCCAGAAAATATGAAGGTAGGAGCCCTCTCCTAATGACAATGCCAACAGAGGTTGTACATTTGTGGGGAAGATCTGATGAAGAACCCTCTGAACACTCTACCACCGTGACAGGTTCTTGAAATCCTGTTTCTGAAATGTATTAGAAGACTTGTGTGATGACGGATCTGGTACACAAGTCCTCCAAGGCAGTAGGAATATTGGAGCTAAGGTGGCCTTCAGGAAATGACGGATCTGGTACACAAGTCCTCCAAGGCAGTAGGAATATTGGAGCTAAGGTGGCCTTCAGGAAATAATGGATCTGGTACACAAGTCCTCCAAGGCAGTAGGGATATTGGAGCTAAGGTGGCCTTCAGGAAATGACGGATCTGGTACACAAGTCCTCCAAGGCAGTAGGGATATTGGAGCTAAGGTGGCCTTCAGGAAATGAAGGATCTGGTACACAAGTCCTCCAAGGCAGTAGGGATATTGGAGCTAAGGTGGCCTTCAGGAAATGACGGATTTGGTACACAGATCAGAAGACCATAGGACGATCTAATAAGGTTTGAATAGCTGTCAGTGAAGAACATCCAGAAGACTATGGAGTTCTTATCTTAAAAATGTATGCAGAAAGTTTGGCGTTGAAGCAATTGTCTTTATTTATTGTGATATGGTTATTAAGATGCAAGCGTTTGGGATAACTTAGATCCCTTCCCTGGTCTTTATAAATGTATTACTATGTATCACTTTGTGTCTATTATCTCTATGAAATATTTATGATGACTGTTATGCATAAATCTGCGTCTATAAGCACACTTGGAATTGCGTCTCCTGCTCCTTTAAATGCACAGTGCGCCAAATGGTGAACGGGAACATTTTCGCTGCTTTCGTCTGTTTCTGGGTTCTCTTATTTTGCTGCCGGTAATAAACAATACATCTTCTTAATGGTTCCGGGAGCCGTACGTGGCTACGCCGAGACTGCTTTACAACGTGACAGATGTCAAGTGGCTAATCATATCCCAGGTCCCCGTGGCCACATAGACTGATATTGGAAAACAAGGATTTTACTGCCGACGGGAGTGATTGAGACTCTTAATATGACCGCTGCTTGGGATACAGTGCTAAGTTGTGTGGGGTCTGATGCATAGAATGTGTGTAGGGGCATACATATGTGTGTGCACAGTTCAGCTTACAGCTGCACCTGCAATGCTGAGATATAACATGCTCTGCGTCAGCATTTCTCAAACTTGTTTTCATTCATGGCCTCCTTTGAAAGTGTTCAAAATCTCGGGGCATCCCAGTTTGAAATGTCAAAAAATGTAAATGTTACTTATCAATGGATAACCTGAGTCTGGGATGATGTACACAACCACCTTGAGGTAATTAACTTCACATCAGAGTCCCTCCTTCATATCAGAGGTCCTCCCATCACATCAGAGCCCCCCATTACATTAGAGCCCCCCATCACATTAGAACCCCCCTTCAGGCCAGGGGCCTCCCATCACATGATAGCACCTGTCAAATCATAGTTCCCCCATTACATTAGAGTCCCCCATCACATCAGAACCCCCCTTCACATCAAGGGACCCCATCACATCAGAATCTTCCCTTCACTTCTGGGATCCCCTTTCCTATCAGAGTCCCCTCCATCACATAAGAAGTCCCTCCGCCACATCAGAGTACCCCCCATCACATTAGAGCCCCCTTTCCCCCTTCACATCAGAGGGCCCCCATTCACATTAGACCGTCCACTCCCGGGAGACTACACTTCCCCCTTTCCCCCGAG
>BLSH010011673.1:267730-278435 GCA_018402905.1 Glandirana rugosa
TACTTCCCCTGCCACCCCAGACTTCACCATCAAATCACACCAACCCCCCTCCACATCTGAATATCCCCTTTACATTTGAGGTCCCCCATCATGTGAGAGGCCCCTCCAACACTTCAGACCCCACCGTCCCCTTCATTTGGGGCCCAAGAGCCAGTAGTCTGTGTTTCCCCCACTTAGCATCTCTGTGTTAACCTGTGTTCATACCCCTCTAACATATATAGGCTACAGTATTTGGATTTGGGGGCAGACATTCTTTCAGCATTCCGTTAATTAATTACTTAATTCTATGAATAAATTATTAAATTATTATTATCTAATTAATGAATTCTATTAATTCAGAAGCAGCAGGCTGGCGGATGACAGTGGAGGAACATGTATGGGTGAGGACCTTATGCTCACTTCCATTTAGAAGTTTCTTTCCCCAGTTTTAGAATGTAAAACAATTTAGACTCTCAATCTGGTTTTCAGTGCTGCCCATGTCATCATCAGGGAGAAGCTGGAAAATGTTCACCTTGCCTCTGGTGACACCCTGATATACCATGACACTCAGGGTGTCACAAGAACAGGAAGTGAGGGAAAATCTCGCTAATGGGGACACCCTAATTTCATGACAGAGGTTCTAAGCCTTTCCTACTTCATCTGACATGAAAACAAGAACAGATGTTGCCTGGAGTTTTATTTTTTATCGAGTGGCTTGTTGGACATTTAGAAAATATCTGAGTAACATTAAAGCAGATGTAAACCCTAGCTGGATGACATTTAGTTTGCTAAAGCATAAATTGTGGTTTATGTACCATAAACAGCAATTTTCCCATAAAATTCTGTTTTCTTTTTTTTTTTTTTTCATCCTTATTTCCATCTCAATGCTGCTGATCTCCTCTGGCCTCTTTCAGCCACTTCCTGTCTACATGCACTTGCTCCTTCGTCGGCTGCACATAACTGCTCTGTACCGGTTTCCTGATTGAAACATTGGACCGCGCTTCTGCAATGCATGTCGACGCTTTTATCCCCTACCAGGGGTGCCTGTTACAGAGTGACCACACAGGAGCACTATTGGGAGATGTTGTCACCCCATAGCATAAAGTGCCTGATCTAGGACTTATGAGAGGATCACTGGGGGTCTTTCTTTATTAACCTGCTGCTGCCAGCATGACACATATGTGCGGTGGCAAAAAGGTGGGCTTTAATGCATCACTGATTGGCTAAGCACCCCCGGCACAGACACCGAGCTGTCAAAGACAGCTCTCAGTCCCCACTAAAGATTGGTAGCTGGTGGGTCTAGCTCCCCATCACGTGATTACAGTATCAGCCAATCGTAGTGGTCACATGATGGTCGATCCTTCCCACCCCCCCCAGGGGTAAAGACCCTATTGACAACTTTCCGACCACCTACCGATATACTACGCCTGTACATCATTTAGTGCAATAGACACTGGGGGTGGGCGTGCAGAGATTGGACAGAGGCGGAGCAAATCAGCGGGTCCGGCGGACCTGATGTCAGCTGGCCACTCGCGATCGTTCCTCAGAGAAGCAGAAGGGCGATCTGCTTATGTAAACAAGTCAGATCGCCATTCTGACAGGGGAATAGATGGAGATATTGTGTTCCTGCTAAGCAGGAACACGGATCTCTGTGTTCCCCCAGTCAGAGCATCCCTCACACAGTTAGAAAGCACCCCCTAGGAGCACATTTAACCCTTTGATTGCCCCTGATGTTAACTTCTTCCCTGCCAGTCTAATTAGTACAGTGACAGTGCATATTTTTAGCACTGATCACTGTATTAGTGTCACTGGTTCCCAAAAAAGTGTCAGTTAGCCTGGGTTCACACGGGGGCGATCTAACTTCAGGGGCAACTTTGCTAGGCGATTTGAACATGACTGCAAGGCAACTACAGCGTGACTTTGGGTGACTTACAACCCGACTCCATGCCTGGCGTCTTTGCCTGTGGCCAATCAGAGAAGGGAGGGAGGGGGTTGCCTGGGTAATTCGTGGGGAGTAACTATGTAAATTCTTTTCTTTTTTCTGTAAAGTCGCTTCAATATAGATGGGGGATCCCACTTGGAGGCGACTTCCATTGAATTCTATGGGCACAAGTCGGATAGAAGTCGCCTTGAAGTAGTACAGGAACCTTTTCTGAAGTCGGAGCGACTATGGTAGTGCACATTAAAGCGGTAGTAAACCCATGCATTTAACAGGTTAAAAACCAGTCACATTTCCGGCACGTGCCGGAAATGTAACACTCCCATTGGTTGTGCTCTAAACCAAACTGTCAAACCATCCAATGGCTGGTGTCATAGCTGATCACATGTGCAGCATCATGGCAGTTGTAGATTAAACAGAGGCCAAGATGGCAGCTTCCTTTGCTGAAAATGATAGGAGGGTTTACTACCACTTTAAGACGGCTCCCATTCACTTCTATGGGATTTTAGATGTTAATCGACTTGGGGCGAAACAAGTCGGAGCAAGTCGCCCCTGTGTGAACCGGCCCATAGTATCCGATTTGTTCGCCGCAATATCGCGGTCCCGCTAAAAATTGCTGATCGCCTCCATTACTAGTAAAATAAATGAATTAATAAAATTGCCGCAAAAATATCCCATAGTTTGTAGACCCTATAACTTTCGCACAAACCAATCAATATTCGCTGCTTGGGATTTTTTTTTATCAAAAACGTAGCAGAATACATTTTGGCCTAAATTGATGAAGAAATTTTATTATTTACATTTTTTTTTTATTGGATAGATTTTATAGCAGAAAGTAAAAAATATGTTTTTTTTAACCACTTCAGCCCCGGAACGATTTCCAGCTTTAGGACCGGAGCCCTTTTTGCGATTCGGCACTGCGTCGCTTTAACTGAAAATTGCGCGGTCGTGCGGCGTTGTACCCAAACAAAATTTGTGTCCTTTTTTTCCCACAAACAGAGCTTTCTTTTGGTGGTATTTGATCACCTCTGCGTCATTTCTGATCGCCGCTATAAACAAAAGAAGAGCGACAATTTTGCAAAAAAACCCAAATTTCTTACTTTTTGCTAAAATACAAATCCAAAAAAAAAATATAAAAAAACATTTTTTTTCACCGTTTTTGGCCGATTTATATTCTTCCTCATATTTGTGATAAAAAAAATCGCAATCGGCGTTTATTGATTGGTTTGCGCAAAAGTGGCCACGTTTACGGATTATGAGAATTCATTTCTGGGGGTTTTTTTTGTTTTGTTTTTTTTACTAGTAATGGCGGCGATCTGCGATTTTTAGCGGTACTGCGATATTGGGGCGGACATGTCGGACTATTTTGACACTTTTTTGGGACCATTGGCATTTATACAGCGATCAGTGCTATAAAAATGCACTGATTACTGTGTAAATGCCATTGGCAGTGAAGGGGTTAACCTGCAGGGGGCGCTCTAAGGGTTAACTATGTTCCCTGGGCGTGTTCTAACTGTATGGGGACTGTCCTAGCAGGGGAAGGGAAGTGGTCACAGCCTCCACGTACAGGAAGGCTGTGATCACAGCCCTTCCCCCTTCACAGAACGGAGGTCCGTGTTTACATACACGGACCTTCGCTCCGGGGGGGCCATCGCGGGTAGCCGGCGGCAATCGAAGCCGCCGCACCCGCTCCCTGGCCCTCCCCGAACACAGTGAGCGTGCGGGCGCGCCTCCGGCGGCGCGCGCGCGCGCTCACAGTGTGCGTTATCGCAGCCGCCGTTGTATGACGGCGATTTGCGATAACGAGCCACTTTGCTGCCGTCAACCTGCGGTTGGCGGTCGGCGAGTGGTTAATCAAAAGTGTCGCTCCTTTTTTGTTTATAGTGCAAAAAAAACCAAAACTGCAGAGGTGATCAAATACCACCAAAAGAAAGCTCTATTTGTGGGGGGGGGGGACATTTTATTTGGGTACAGCGTTGCACGACCGCGCAATTGTGAGTTAAAGTAACGCAGTGCCGTATCGCAAAAAATGGACTGGTCATTAAGGGGGTAAAACCTTCCGGGGCTGCAAAGGTTAAAAGGATGTTGGGGCTAAAAATGAATAGCTCACTAAAACATAAAATTTAAAAAACGCCTTTTGCTGCAATATTCACCTTCAATCCAGAGAGTTCCCATGCAGTACATTTTGTTCTGCCAGTCTGATAGTCAGCATAATTGAATCAGCTTCCTCTGAGCCCAAGTCATCCCGGACTATCCCCCAACCTGTGAAAGGAGAAGCAGAACAATGATGAACTCATCTCATGTCGCTCTCTCTCTCCTGATATCAACATGCTACTTGTCAGGACATGAACTGATTGGCTCCTTGTGCTGCTTCATCCCCCCACCCCCCCTCAGCCCTGCTGTAAGAGGCTTATGCCAAGTTCCATTTAAATAATTACACTGCTTGTATTTAACCACTTCCGGACCGCCCGCCCTCATTATATGGCGGTCCTTTGAAGAGGAATACTGGGGTTATGGTAGCAGATAGCTACCATAACCCCGGTATTGTTTTTTTCAGCGGCCGTTTCTTTTTTCAGATAAAAGTGGTCTCTGTGGCGGATTCGCTGCAAGATCACTTTTATCGGGCGGAGAGGCCCCCCCTCCCGCCACGTTCCGGTCATCTCCGCTGCTTACCAGACCCGCCGGTAGAAGCGGAGACGATCCCGATCCGGCCGGTGTGAGCGGAAGATGCCACTCACTCGGCTCCATAGCATTGCAGGGCGGAAGCGACGTCAAACGTCACTTCCGCCCATAGCTCTTAAAGGGGACATTTTTTTCCAATGTCATTTTATTTTTTATTTATTTTTTATTGCATTTAAGTGTAAATATGAGATCTGGGGTCTTTTTGAGAGGTAGAGGTCCTGGCATTCTTTTTTCTATTACAAGGAATGTTTACATTTCTTGTAATATGAATAAAAATTATCAAAAAAATATTTTTTTTAGGACAGTGTACAACTAAAAAAAAAGTAAAATAATAAAAAAAAAAATTAAAGCGCCCCGTCGCGCCAACCTCGGAAGTGAACGCATATGTAAGTCCCGCCCACTATTGAAAACGGTGTTCAAACCACACATGTGAGGTATCGCCGCGATCGTTAGAGGGAGAGCAATAATTTTAGCTCTAGACCTCCTCTGTAACGCAAAACTGGTAACCTGTAGGAATTTTTAAACATCGGCGATTGAGATTTTTTAAGTGCCAACGCTTGTCGCCATTCCATGAGCAGGCGCAATTTTGAAGCATGACATGTTAGGTATCAATTTACTCGGCATAACATTATCTTTCACAATATGGAAAAAATTGGCCTAACTTTACTGTTGTCTTACTTTATAACTCAAAAAAGTGAATTGTTTCCAAAAAAATCACGCTTGTAAGACCGCTGCGCAAATACAGTGTGACATAAAGTGTTGCAACAACCGCCATTTTATTCTCTAGGGTGTTAGAAAAAAATATATAATGTTTGGGGGTTCTAAGTAATTTTATAGCAAAAAAACCTGATTTTAACTTGTAAACACTGACTGTCAAAAAGAGGCTCAGCCATGATTGTTTATCTGTATAAGACAACTTCAAATAAAGCTTTATTGAGAATAAAAAGAGGCTCAGTCCTTAAAAAAGCGGTAGTAAACCCATGCATTTAACAGGTTAAAAACCAGTCACATTTCCGGCACGTGCCGGAAATGTAACACTCCCATTGGTTGTGCTCTAAACCAAACTGTCAAACCATCCAATGGCTGGTGTCATAGCTGATCACATGTGCAGCATCATGGCAGTTGGAGGTTAAACAGAGGCCAAGATGGCGGCTTCCTTGGCTGAAAATGATAGGAGGGTTTACTACCACTTTAAGAGGTTAAATACATTTAATGACATTTAAATGGTTACATAGCTAAGTTAATTTGTATATTTTTTATACAGTATATGCTTATATGAGATTTTAATTACTATGTTTAAATCTACTTTAAAATGAAATCTAATTGGCTACTCTGGGGTCTTGCTCAGTACGCCCTCAGTAATAAATCTGTAATAGAAAGTCCGATCCAAGATGCAAACTGAAGTGTAGCAACAGGACGCAGAGGAAACAAACAGCCGGCTGCGAGAGAGTTAAAAATGTTGATTCTGACAAGATAAAACGCCATCTATTTTTCCCATTTCGCCTCCAGTTAATCCTCGTCGCTCCTCCTCTGTGATGGCGGTGGCCGCGCTCCATGTGTGACCTTCCTCCTTCTCTGTCTGGCAACCTCATGAAATATTAATCGTAATAAAAATAAAGCGATTCGTGCCCCGCTTTGACACGGAGGTGTCTGTCTATTCCGGGAATATGTCAGCCACACAAAACGCCAAATTCTCAGCGGCGGGCGATGCGTCCGGCGATCTAATTCTGGGCAAATCCACCAATAGTTAATGATATTGTAGGGGCAGGGCAGGGAATTATCCTTAATGCTTTCTGTGCAGTGCCACCCTTTTTCTTATTCATACATCCATTGTCCTGGGGAGTCAGAATGACCCCGGATTAAAAAGGGGGCACCAAACCGTCTGTCTTTTATACACATCAAGGAGAAACCCACCAATTTTCTTGATTACCTATAAATAATGGATTGCTTGACTCTGCCTGTGTGATGCGTGCTGCCGTTATCAGCTGAGTCCAGAATAGAGCCACTAAGAGTTGTCCTAAAGAGACCCTGTCATAAGACCATTCATTGTAAGAACAATATTCCCATATTATACACTATACAGTATCTCACAAAAGTATGTACACCCCTCACATTTTTGTAAATATTTTATTCTATCTTTTCATGTGACAACACTGAAGAAATTACTCTTTGCTACAATGTAAAGTAGTGAGTGTACAGCTTGTATAACAGTGTAAATTTGCTGTCCCCTCAAAATAACTCAACACACAGCCATTAATGTGTAAACCGCTGGCAACAAAAGTGAGTACACCCCTAAGTGAAAATGTCCAAATTGGTCCCAAAGTGTCAATAATTTGTGTGGCCACCATTATTTTCCAGCACTGCCTTAACCCTCTTGGGCAATGAGTTCACCAGAGCTTCACAGGTTGTCACTGCAGTCCTCTTCCCCTCCTCCATGACGACATCACAGAGCTGGTGGATGTTAGAGACCTTGCACTCCTCCACCTTCCGTTTGAGGATGCCCCACAGATGCTCAATAGAGTTTAGGTCTGTAGACATGCTTGGCCAGTCCATCACCTTTACCCTCAGCTTCTTTAGTAAGGCAGTGGTCATCTTGGAGTTGTGTTTGGGGTCGTTATCACATTGGGATATTGCCCTGCAGCCCAGTCTCCGAAGGGAGGGGATCATGCTCTGCTTCAGTATGTCACAGTAAATGTTGGCATTCATGGTTCCCTCAATGATCTGTAGCTCCCCAGTGCCGGCAGCACTCATGCAGCCCCAGACTATGACACTCCCACCACCATGCTTGACTGTAGGCAAGACACTTGTCTTTGTACTCCTCACCTGGTTGCCGCCACACACGCTTGACACCATCTGAACCAAATAAGTTTATCTTGGTCTCGTCAGACCACAGGACATGATTCCAGTAATCCATGTCCTTAGTCTGCTTGTCTTCAGCAAACTGTTTGTGGGCTTTCCTGTGCATCATCTTTAGAAGAAGCTTCCTTCTGCGATGACAGCCATGCAGACCAATTTGATGCAGTGTGCAGCGAATGGTCTGAGCACTGACAAGCTGACCCCCCACCCCTTCAACCTCTGCAACAATGCTGGCAGCACTCATACGTCTATTTTCCAAAGACAGCCTCTGGATATGACGCTGAGCACGTGCACTCAACTTCTTTGGTCGACTATGGAGAGACCTGTTCTGTGTGGAACCTGTCCTGTTAGACTGCTGTATGGTCTTGGCCACCATGCTTTAGCTCAGTTTCAGGGTCTCGGCAGTTTTCTTATAGCCTAGGCCATCTTTATGTAGAGCAGTGGTTCTCAACTCCGGTCCTCGGGACCCACTAACAGGCCAGGTTTGCAGGATAACTGAAATGCATCACAGGTGATATCATTTGCTGCTCAGTGATTGCAGTATTCTAGTCTGCATCTCCCCAAGGTAATACTAAAAATCTGGCCTGTTCGTGGGTCCCGAGGACGGGAGTTGAGAACCACTGATGTAGAGCAACATTTCTTTTTTCAGATCCTCAGAGAGTTCTTTGCCATGAGGTGCCATTTTGAACTTTCAGTGACCAGTATGTGAGAATGAGAGTGATAACATCAAATTTAACACACCTGCTCCCCATTCACACCTGAGACCTTGTAACACTAACAAGTCACATGGCACGGGGAAGGGAAAATGGATAATAGGGCCTAATTTGGACATTTTCACTTAGGGGTGTACTCACTTTTTTGTCAGCAGTTTAGACATTAATGGCTGTGTGTTAGTGTAAATTTGCTGTCCCCTCAAAATAACTCTTTATACAAGCTGTACACTCACTACTTTACATTGTAGCAAAGTGTCATTTCTTCAGTGTTGTCACATGAAAAGATTTAATAAAATGTTTACAAAAATGGGAGGGGTGTACTTACTTTTGTGAGATAATGTATGTCTTTTACACACTCACAAACTTTAATGGCATCCCAGTCTTAGTCCGTAGGATTCAATACTGAGTTGGCCCACCCTTTGCAGCTATAACAGCTTCACCTCTTCCGGGAAGGCTGTCCACAAGGTTTAGGAGTGTCTATGGGAATGTTTGACCATTCTTCCAGAAGTGCACTTGTGAGGTGAGGCACTGATGTTGGACGAGTTCCTGCACCCCAAACTCGCTCATCCATGTCTTATTGGCCCTTGCTTTGTGCACTGCTCCAAATCATTTAGTGGAGGGAGAATTCTGGTGTGGGGCTGTTTTTCAGGGGTTGGGCTTGGCCCCTTAGTTCCAGTGAAGGAAACTCTTAAAGGAGTTGTAAACCCTCAGATTTTTTTTACCTTAATGCATTCTATGCATTAAGGGGAAAACCTCCTTTAGTGTAGCAGCACCCCAGAGCCCCCGTTTTACTTACCTGAACCTGGTCTTTCCCGTGCTGGGGACGAGCACACCCGCTCCAGCCGGTGTCTCGGGTCCTGATTGGATAGATTTATAGCAGCGCAGCCGTTGGCTCCCACTGCTGTCAATCAAATCCAATGACACTGGAGCCAGGGGGCGGTTCTGAGTCCTGCTTGTGTCAATGGACGCCGCAGCAGGACTCGGGAGCAGGCCCGCATGAGTGTCCCCAGGGAAGAGCTTCCCCATGGGGGTACTCGATGCGGGGAGGAGCCAGGAGTGCCACGGAGGGACTCCAGAAGAGGAGGATCGGGGCCAAAACCCTTGCAGAGGAGGTAAGTATGATATGTTATTTCAAAAAAGGCATCAGCATACCAAGAAATTTTGCATAATTTCATTCTCCCAACTTTGTGGGAACAGTTTGGGGATGGCCCCTTCCTGTTCCAACATGACTGCCCACCAGTATACAAAGCAAGGCATAAAGACCTGGATGAGCGAGTTTGGGGTGGAGGAACTTGACTGGCCTACACCTCAACCCAATAGCTTGTTATAGCTGCAAAGGGTGGACCAACTCAATATTGAACCCTACAGACTAAGACTGGGATGCCATTAAAGTTCATGTGCGTGTAAAGGCAGGCATCCCAATATTTTTGACAATATAGTGTATTTTAGGCATGCTATTTACCTAAGAGCAAAAGAGTCCCTTGTGTAGACATCTAACACCCCTGAGACTGCTGATGGGCACCGCCATTCTATGGCAGCCTTTCTCAACCTTTTGAACATGAAGGAACCCAATAAATAATCATCTGGTCTCAAGGCTCCTTACATTGGTGGTCAGTGGGAAGAATGTCCCTTACATTGGTGGCCAATGGGAAGAATGTTCCTTACATTGGTGGCCAATGGGAAGAATGCTCCTTACATTGGTGCTCAGTGGGAAGAATGTTCCTTACATTGGTGGCCAATGGGAAGAATGCTCCTTACATTGGTGATCAGTGGGAAGAATGTTCCTTACATTGGTGATCAGTGGGAAGAATGTTCCTTACATTGGTGGCCAATGGGAAGAATGTTCCTTACATTGGTGATCAGTGGGAAGAATGTTCCTTACATTGGTGATCAGTGGGAAGAATGCTCCTTACATTGGTGGTCAGTGGGAAGAATGCTCCTTACATTGGTGGTCAGTGGGAAGAATGCTCCTTACATTGGTGATCAGTGGGAAGAATGTTCCTTACATTGGGGGTCAGTGGGAAGAATGCTCCTTACATTGGTGGTCAGTGGGAAGAATGCTCTTTACATTGGTGGTCAGTAGGAAGAATGCTCTCAAACTTGGCTGTCACTGAGAAACATGAGCTTTACAGTTAGTGGCGGCTGGTGGTTTTTTCTTTTGGGGGGGGGCAGCAAACAGCCCGGCCCCCTGCAACCCCCCCTCCCAGGAGAGCAGTCAAGACATCAAAGCCCGCACTTACCCCATCTAGGAAGCAGGTGGGCATCGGTGTCCGGCGAGCAGGTATCTTACTCCTCCGTGGTATGGATCACGGCGGCTTCTGCCGTGCATCCCCCTACTCCTCCTCCAAGGCGTCTTGACTTCTCAGCCAATCGGGAAACGTGTAACAGACCCACGCTTCCTGATTGGGGGAGAGGCCATTCAGTGTTGGAAAACCGAATTTTCATTTGCTCTTCTAACACACGAGTGGGCTGCGCTCACTCTATTTTGAAGCCTATTAGAGCCTATGGCTCTAATTAGATGCTTCAAAGAAATGAT
>BLSH010011673.1:281559-298679 GCA_018402905.1 Glandirana rugosa
TCTTTAACTTTACAGGTGACTAATGACATATTTACAGTAACCGTCACTTCCCCAATTGGACGTCCCCCTCTCGATCCCCAATTGGTCTCCCCCTGCAGGTTAACCCCTTCACTGCCAATGACATTTATACAGTAATCAGTGGACATTTCAATTTCTGATCACTGTATAAATGTCATTGGTCCCAAAAAAGTGTCAAAATGGTCCGACGTGTCCGATGCAATATCGCAGTACCGCTAAAAATCGCAGATCGCCGCCATTACTAGTAGAAAATAAAAAAAAAATAAAAACCCCAGAAATGAATTCTCATCATCTCTAAACGTGGCCATTTTTGCGCAAACCAATCAATAAACGCCGATTGCGATTTTTTTTACCAAAAATATGAGGAAGAATATAAATTGGCCAAAACCGATGAAAAAAAATGTTTTTTAATATTTTTTTTGATTTGTATTTTAGCAAAAAGTAAGAAAAACTGTTTTGTTTGCAAAATTGTCGCTCTTCTTTTGTTTATAGCGGTGATCAGAAATGACGCAGAGGCGATCAAATACCACCAAAAGAAAGCTCTATTTCTTGGAACAAAAGGACGCAAATTTTGTTTGTTTACAACGTTGCACAACCGCGCAATTGTCAGTTAATGCAACGCAGAGCCGAATCGCAAAAAGTGCTCTGGTCCTAAAGGGGGAAATCCTTCCGGGGCTGAAGTGGTTAAGCTTATGATCTACCAAAACCCCCAGATCCTTCTCCACTATGGATTCCCCCAGTTGTACTCCCCCTAGTATGTATGACGCATGCATATTCTTAGCCCTCAAATCCATAACTTTACATCCTTAATTTGCAGGGATTTCCTCTCATTTCCTGTTTAGCTATGGGACAGGAAGTGAAGGTAAATCTCCCGAATAGGACAGAGATGGTGAAGAAAAATCTGCCAAAATCTGCTCATAGTTCTACTTTAACTTAAAAGGTTAAAACATCACATAGCAACAATATAAATAATTAAAAAAGCATTTTCTCCTGTGTTTTTGAATGTATGTTGTAATTTGCAGTTATTTAATTTTTTTTTTAATGTTTTTTTTTTTTTTTTTACAAAACAGTGAATGTTCCATAGACCAAACCTTTACTGGCGATGAATTATTCACTGTATTAAAAAAACGCATATACCAGGATGAATCACGTGCAGGCACTTTTTTTTGGCTGAACTGATTTACTGATTTATAAATATGCCTGAAGACAAAAAAGGGGGTTACAAAAAAGTAAATGAAAACATGCAAGTTATGTATTTGTGCTTTTTATTTGAGTTTGTGTGCATTTAAATGTTATATGTAAAAAATCACATAAAAAAAAATAGGAAAATTCAAATACATCCTTGCGTACTGTACTGGCTTAAATATTTCACTATTTTTCTGTAAAATCAAATAACAAATAACACCAGAAGAAGCATAAAAAAGCACTCAGAGTGCAAAAACCCCCCTGTTTTATAAATATACCCAAGGGTTGTAAAAAAACGAAAATATGTAAAAGATTTATTGGTGTCTTTTTTCCTTGTTTTGTGCATAACTGTTATGTGCAAAAAAATAAAATAAGAACAAAAAAACACAAATACACAAAAAAAAATTATGTATTTGTATATTTTTTACTTATTTTTCTGTGAATTTATATGTAAGAAAATCAAATAGCGAAATAAATAGAAAAAAAAAACACAAATATATTATTGTGTACTGGCTTGAAGCTTTCACTGTAAAATAAAATAAAAAACAGGCACACCAAAAGAAGCATAGAAAACCTGCAAAAATGAGAAAACTCAGTATAAATATTTTTGTAGAAAAAAAAATAGATTGGTGAAAAAGTAAATTAAAAATATAAATAATGAAATCAATAAGAAAAAAATAAAGATTATAAAAAAATGTAAATGTGTTTTACTTATGTTATGTGCTTTTAATTTTTATATGTAAAAAAATCAAATAAAGATACATCAAAATAAGCATGATAAAAACTCAGAACACAAAAAGTTCCCTTTAAAGACTATTACAGCCTTAACAAGAACACCATAAATCATTTTATTTCATCTTTCATATGAACTTCATTAAACTTCACCACATTTGCAAAAAAAATGTTGGAAATGACACCAAAATTTATTGAAAACTGTTAATTTTGCTCATCTCTGCTCCTTCACTCTTCACTGTCAAAAAGAAAAATGAGACAACAGCAAAATAGCAAACAGTGATAAAAACAAAAATCAGCTAAGACCAAAAAAAAAAGGTCCCTTGTCATGAGGGGGTTAAAATATAAACGTCTAGTGAGGCAGTCAATTTGGAAGTAAACATGGCCGCTGTTTTACTTTCATTCCTCCTCGAGCGGCAGTGTGCGGCGGCTGGGCTCACTCAGTGCTGTTCTGTGGTTTGTCAGTTCTCATGAGTTGAAGCACAAAGCGTGCGTTGGGAGTTACCTTGTTTTAAGTCACCAGATGCAGTCAATAGAAGGGATACATCTTCATGTATTTATAGGAGAAGATAAGGTGCAAATCTGTGGACTCTGATGTAAGGGGGAACTCTGTGGATTCTAATGTTAGGAAGAACTTTGTGAACCAGGATGTGAAGAGGAACACTGGAGTCTGTTGTAAAGGGAAACTCTGTGGACTCTGATGTAAGGGAGAACATTGTGGACAAGGATGTAAAGGGGAACTCTGGAGTTTGATGTAAAGGGGAACTCTGTGGACTCTAATATAAGGGAGAACTTTGTGGACCAGGATGTAATGGGGAACTCTGGAGTCTGATGTAAATGGGAACTCTATGGACTCTAATGTAAGGGAGAACTTTGTGGACCAGGGTGTGAAGGGGGACTTTGGAGTCTGATGTAAAGGGGAACTCTGTGGGCTCTGATGTAAGGGAGAACTTTGTGGACCAGGATATGAATGTGAACTCTGGAGTCTGATGTAAAGGGGAACTCTGTGGACTCTGATGTAAGGGAGAACTTTATGGACTGTAATGTAAGGAAGAACTTTATGGATCATGATGTGAAGGGGAACGCTGGAGTCTGATGTAAAGGGGAACTCTGTGGGCTCTGATGTAAGGGAGAACTTTGTTGACCTGTATATGAAGGGGAACTCTGGTGTCTGATGTAAAGGGGAACTCTGTGGACTCTGATGTAAGGGAGAACTTTATGGACTGTAATGTAAGGAAGAACTTTATGGATCATGATGTGAAGGGGAACTCTGGAGTCTGATGTAAAGGAACTCTGTGGACTCTGATGTAAGGGAGAACTTTATGGACCTGGATATGAAGGGGAACTCTGGAGTCTGATGTAAAGGAACTCTGTGGACTCTGATGTAAGGGAGAACTTTGTGGACCTGGATATGAAGGGGAACTCTGGAGTCTGATGTAAAGGGGAACTGTGTGGGCTCTGATGTAAGGGAGAACTTTGTGAACCAGGATATGAAGGGGAACTGTGGAGTCTGATGTAAAGGAACTCTGTGGACTCTGATGTAAGGGAGAACTTTGTGAACTCTAATATAAGGAAGAACTTTATGGATCATGATGTGAAGGGGAACTCTGGAGTCTGATGTAAAGGGGAACTCTGTGGGCTCTGATGTAAGGGACAACTTTGTGGATTCTGATGTAAAGGTAAACTCAGTGGATTGTTTTCTAAAGGGGAGCTCTGTGGACTCTTCTGTAATGGGGGGGGGGGCTCTGGTGACCAGAGACTTCGTTACATCAGAGTTTCCTTTTACATTAGAGTCCTCAGAGTACTCCTTTACATTAGAGTCCACAGTGTTTCCTTTTAAATCAGGGTACGCAGAGTTCCCCCTTGTGCTGTAAAGGGGAACCCTGCAGACTCTGATGTAAGGGGGAACTCTGCGTTGGGTTATAACCTGACATATGTAAAAGGAAAACCATGTTTTGTTGCTAATTGCACCAGCTACATGTTTGGAACTTAACCACTTGCCGACCGCAATATGTAAATATATGTTGCGGTTTGCAAGTGGTTTACTGGAATTACACCATTTTATTTTCAGCAGGCGGCCGGCTTTCTAACCGGTCTGAGAGGCTCATGAGCCGCTGGGCTGGATTCTGAAGAGGCGGAAGGCAGAATGCCCCCCCCCCCCGCGCCGGTGCGTCTCGGCCTTACCGTTACCGCCGGATCACCCGAGAAACGATCCGGTGTGACCGCCATCTTTCGATCGATTAGTAGGCTCACCCGGTATTCACTTTTGTCTTTTCTGGGCTTTCATCTGCAGCACAATAGAAAGTATAAAAAAGCCAACACATAAAAGCAAGGTGTAAGCTTCCTATTCTTTATTAGACGCAGAAACACCCAACCTCCACTCTCCTAACAAGCGGGGTCTTTTTTTTCCCCTTTCTTTTTAATTTGGATTAGGGCCCCTGCCAAGGTCACTGTGTGGACATTTTGCGCCTATTTAGCAGCTGAGCAAGCTTGATAAGAGGAAGGAAAAGGGACGCTTATTTTTTAATACCGATAGCTATAAGTGCCCAGCAGCAGTGTATATTGTACTCCGTTTGGCACCTTTAGATTGATAAGATGGGGAGTGAAAATTACATTTAAACAAAGCTTCATCCTTTCACTTCCAGCCAGAAAATCGACGGAGCGACGATAAATTCAATCAGGCGACTGATAACAGCGATTGCACAGGAATGAGGCTGGGGGGGGGGGGGTGCCACAAAATAAAGCTGTTTATTTATTTGATTCATTGTATACTAAGAATATTTCCAACAAACTTAATTAATATATAGAAAAACAGAAAAAAAGAAGAAAGAAAATGAGAAAAAAAGATAAATTCATTTGTTATCTGATGTATCTGGGTAACTCAATAAAAATGTGAGAATATCTAAAACGTTTTATATATATTTTGTCTCGCTATATACTGTACATATATATATATATATAGGATACACACACAAGGGTTCTTCAAAAAGTTTCCGCACTTTGTTAAACTTTTTATATATATATAAAAAAGTGTGCAAACTCTTTGAAAACCCCTTGTGTATATACAGTTTCTCACAAAAGTAAGTACACCCCTCACGGTTTTGTAAATATTTTATTCTATCTTTTCATGTGACAACACTGAAGAAATGACACTTTGCTACAATGTAAAGTAGTGAGTGTACAGCTTGTATAACAGTGTAAATTTGCTGTCCCCTCAAAATAACTCAACACAGCGCCATTAATGTCTAAACCGCTGGCAACATAAGTGAAAATGTCCAAATTGGGCCCAAAGTGTCAATATTTTGTGTGGCCACCATTATTTTCCAGCACTGCCTTAACCCTCTTGGGCATGGAGTTCAGCAGAGCTTCACAGGCTGCCACTGAAGTCCTCTTCCCCTCCTCCATGGAGACATCACGGAGCTGGTGGATGTTAGAGACCTTGTGCTCCTCCACCTTCCGTTTGAGGGAGCCCCACAGATGCTCAATAGGGTTTAGGTCTGGAGACATGCTTGGCCAGTCCATCCCCTTTACCCTCAGCTTCTTTAGCAAGGCAGTGGTCGTCTTGGAGGTGTGTTTGGGGTCGTTATCATGTTGGAATACTGCCCTGCGGCCCAGTCTCCGAAGGGAGGGGATCATGCTCTGCTTCAGTATGTCACAGTACATGTTGGCATTCATGGTTCCCTCAATGAACTGTAGCTCCCCAGTGCCGGCAGCACTCATGCAGCCCCAGACCATGACACTCCCACCACCATGCTTGACTGTAGGCAAGACACACTTGTCTTTGTACTCCTCACCTGGTTGCCACCACACATGCTTGACACCATCTGAACCAAATAAGTTTATCTTGGTCTCATCAGATTACAGGACATGGTTCCAGTAATCCATGTCCTTAGTCTGCTTGTCTTCAGCAAACTGTTTGCGGACTTTCTTGCGCATCATCTTTAGAAGAGGCTTCCTTCTGGGACGACAGACATGCAGACTAATTTGATGCAGTGTGCGATGTATGGTCTGAGCACTGACCCCCCATCCCTTCAACCTCTGCAGAAATGCTGGCAGCACTCATACATCTATTTCCCAAAGACAACCTCTGGATATGACGCTGAGCACGTGCACTCAACTTCTTTGGACGACCATGGTGGGGCGCTGCTCTGAGTGGAAGCTGTCCTGTTAAACCACTGTATGGTCTTGGCCACCGTGCTGCAGCTCAGTTTCAGAGTCTTGGCAATCTTCTTATAGCCTAGGCCATCTTTATGTAGAGCAACAATTCTTTTTTTTAGACCCTCAGAGAGTTCTTTGCCATGAGGTGCCATGTTGAATTTACTGTGGCCAGTATGAAAGAATGAGAGTGATAACACCAAATTCAACACACCTGCTCGCCATTCACACCTGAGACCTTGTAACACTAACGAGTCACATGACACCGGGGAGGGAATGTGGCTAATTGGGCCCAATTTGGACATTTTCACTCAGGGGTGTACTCACTTTTGTTGCCAGTGGTTTAGACATTAATAGCTGTGTGTTGAGTTATTTTGAGGGGACAGCAAATTTACACTGTTATACAAGCTGTACACTCACTACTTTACATTGTAGCAAAGTGTAATTTCTTCAGTGTTGTCACATGAAAAGATAGAATAAAATATTTACAGAAATGTGAGGGTTGTACTGTATATATACACATATATGTATTACTATAATTATTTTAACACTTTTTTTTTCTTTCTAATTTTCTCTGCTGTATTAAAAAAAAAAAAGACTGCTGATTATTAAGAGTTTTATTGTTAAAGTGGATGTAAACCCAACCGAATTGCATTAGTTTGCTAAACTACTGAGTTAAATGACAGCTATGCCCCTGTTACGGAACAAAAACTATATACAATGTTAGAAATTCAGTCACAAAACACGTCTTTTGGTGAAATAAAGCTATCCGAGGTTCCTTAAAGTTGTTGACTCTGACCCCTCCTTAGACACACCACACTGGGCACCATTTGTGGGAGACAGGCTTTTGACCTCCTCTCATCCTACCAGTACAATACCCACCTGAGAACCCCTAGAGTAGTGGTCTTCAAACTGCAGCCTAGGGGCCGGATGCAGCCCTTTGTGTGCCTTTAGCTGGCCCCTGGGGCACTATTCCTCCCACTAATACCAATCATGGGGAACTATTCCTCCAAATAATACCAATGATAGGGCACTATTACTCCCACTGACTCCAATGATGGGGCACTATTCCTCCCACTGACTCCAATGATGGGGCACTATTCCTCCAACTAATACCAATGATGGGACACTATTCCTCCAACTAATGCTAATGATGGGGCACTATTCCTCACACTTACTCCAATGATGGGGCACTATTCCTCCAACTAATACCAATGATGGGACACTATTCCTCTAACCTAATGCTAATGATGGGGCACTATTCCTCCCACTGACACCAATGACGGGGCACTATTCCTCCAACTAATGCTAATGATGAGGCACTATTCCTCCCACTGACACCCATGATGCGTCACTATTCAACCCACTGACACCAAAGACGGGCCACTATTCCTCCAACTAATGCCAATGATAGGGCACTATTCCTCCCACTGACACCAATGATGGGGCACTATTCCTTCCACTAATGCCAATGACAGGGCACTATTCCTCCAACTAATGCCAATGATGGGGCACTATTCCTCCCACTGACTCCAATGATGTGGCACTATTCAACCCACTGACACCAATGATGGGGCACTATTCCTCCGACTAATGCCAATGATGGGGTACTATTCCTCCAACTAATGCCAATGATGGGGCACTATTCCTCCCACTGACTCCAATGATGGGGCACTATTCAACCTACTGACACCAATGATGGGGCACTATTCCTCCAAATAATACCAATGGTGGGGCACTATTCCTCCCACTGCCTCCAATGATGGGGCACTAGTCCTCCAACTAATCCCAATGATGGGGCACTATTCCTCCCACTGACTCCAATGATGCGGCACTATTCAACCCACTGATACAAATGATGGGGCACTATTCCTCCAACTAATGCCAATGATGGGGCATTATTCCTCCCACTGACTCCAATGATGCGGCACTATTCAACCCACTGCTACCAATGATGGGGCACTATTCCTCCAACTAATGCCAATGATGGGGCACTATTCCTCCTACTAACACCAATGATGGGGCACTATTCCTCACACTAATGCAAATGATGGGGCACTATTCCTCCCACTGACAGCAACGATGGGGCACGATTCCTCCAACTAATGCCAATGACGGGGCACTATTCCTCCAACTAATGCTAATGATGGGGCACTATTCCTCCCACTGACACCAATGATGGGGCACTATTCCTCCAACAAATGCCAATGATGGGGTACTATTCCTCCCACTGACTCCAATGATGGGGCACTATTCAACCCACTGACACCAAAGACGGGGCACTATTCCTCCAACTAATGCCAATGATGGGGCACTATTGCTCTAACTGACACCAATGATGGGGCACTAGTCCAACCCACTAATGCCAATGACGGGGCACTATTTCTCCCACTGACTCCAATGATGTGGCACTATTCAACCCACTGACACCAATGATGGGGCACTATTCCTCCGACTAATGCCAATGATAGGGGAACTATTCCTCCAACTAATGCCAATGATGGGGCACTATTCCTCCCACTGACTCCAATGATGGTGCACTATTCAACCCACTGACACCAATGATGGGGCACTATTTCTTCAAATAATACCAATGGTGGGGCACTATTCCTCCCACTGACTCCAATGATGGGGCACTAGTACTCCAACTAATACCAATGATGGGGCACTATTCCTCCAACTAATGCCAATGATGGGGAACTATTCCTCCCACTGAAACCAATGATGGGGCACTATTCCTCCAACTAATGTCAATGATGGGGCATTATTCCTCCCACTGACTCCAATGATGCGGCACTATTCAACCCACTGATACCAATGATGGGGCACTATTCCTCCCACTAATGCCAATGATGGGGCACTATTCCTCCCACTAATGCCAATGATGGGGAACTATTCCTCCAACTAATACCAATGATGGGGCACTATTCCTCCAACTAATGCTAATGATGGGGCTCTGTTCCTCCCACTAATACCAATGATGGGGCACTATTCCTCCCACTAATGCCAATGATGGGGCACTATTCCTCCAACTAATGCCGGTGATGGGGCACTATACCTCCCAATAATACCAATGATGGAGCACTATTCCTTTCACTAATGCCAATGATGGGGCACTATTCCTCCCAAGAACACCAATGATGGGGCTCTATTCCTCCCAAGAACACCAATGATGGGGCACTATTCCTCCCACTTATGGCAATGATGGGGCACTATTCCTTCTACTAATACCAATGATGGGGCACTATTCCTCCCACTAATACCAATGATGGGGCACTATTCCTCCTACTAATGCCAATGATGGGGCACTATTCCTTCCACTAATGCCAATGATGTTTACTCCCATTGACGGCAGGGCATTTTCTACCCATACTGACCATCATATGACCCCCTCTTAGTCTGAAAATCAGTAAATTGGCCCTTTGTTTAGAATGTTTGGAGACCCCTGTTTTAGAGGAACCTGGACTGGGGCCCCATGGCATTGAGAGTGACTGATTTCCCCTCACATGGAGATGGCGCCTTTCCTCCTCCTAATTTCACAGAACGTTGCGTGGTTCTACTCATTTGGCTCACCGCAACCTCACCAAATGTAATTAATTTTTTATTTTGTTCTCTCTAATCGTAAAAATTAATTAAGGATGTGACTACATTTTAGAGAAATACTACACTATAAGGCACATATGTCAAACACAAGGCCCGCGGGCCGAATGCGGCCCTCCAGGCCTTGTCATGTGGCCCTCGCATACAGTTTTGCAACTGGAATGTGGCAGAACTCCATTCCCAATGCAAGGAAGCATTGGGGAGGGGGTTGGTATTTCACACTGTGCATAGCGCACCCCTAAACCCTGCATTCTGTACACAGCAAGCCCTTGAACTTTGTATGTAACGCACTACTGAACCCTGCACTCTGTACATAACGTACTCTTGAACCCAACATTTTTTACATATCGCACCTCAGATACAACTGGCCCTTTTAGGGCAACCATATTGCTAATACGGCCCTCAATGAAATGGAGTTTGACACCCCTGCTATAAGGACTCCCCTGCCTCTCCCTTCTTTTTCACTGGTGGATACCTCAGGCCTTTTCATTGGTCTCCAATCTGCTCTTTTGGTCTGACCTCTTGGACCTTTGAGGACCACTACCACCTTAATCCCACACTGTTAGAAATTCATTAGTTCTAAAAAAATTCTTTCATCCTGCTCCTTTAAATTTTCTCACCACTGGAAACAAGCACGAACGGGGCTGGTGCAAGGATTTTTGACACCCTATGCGAAACCTCATTTTGCCGCCTCTCTGTGGCCCCACCCCTGACTCCAGCCCCTTCGCCCTGCCAATTTGACGGGAGCCGGCGCTATACAGGAAGCATTGGCTCTGCTTCCTATTAGTGGCGGCTCCATTCTTCACACTGATGTTTGGAGAAGACGAGTCAGGAACCCACAATCTAGGCTTGCCGACCCACCATCCCAGAGCAGGAGGTGGTGAGCCACATCAGAGGGCCAGCAGTTGGGCACCCCTGATGTAAGGCAGTGCTGGCTGTACTGGGACGATCGTAGAGAGTCTATGAGAGAAACAGATAGGTCGGTCACTGATGATCATAGAGCTGCGCAGCGCCAGGGGATGTTTGCTTCCGTTCTGTTGGGACATATCCTCCAGGTTCCAGTGCTGTGCTGCGCCTCTAATTACACTATTGGTCAGACAGAGTGGCAGCCTGAGACTGAGTTTGCAACATGCTGCAGCCTTCAGTGCATGCAGACGAGGAGGGAAACCAGCAGCTGGGCACCCTAGGTGGCAGTGCACCCTAGGCAGCTGCCTAATGGTAGCACCGGCCCTGAACACAAATGACGATTTACCCCACTAAGCTTTAGAAAGGAACATTCTTAAAGCAAACAACTTGGAACAAAATTCTACTAGTGTCACAGTGGGAGTCAGTAGTCCGGATTATCCATTGTTTCTCGAACATAGCTGTCCCCATGACTCCCAACGTTTTGAGATGGTAATGAGGAATACCTATTACCAAAAGTATGTAGGCATAGGACACACCCCCTTAACCACTTCAATAGTATGCACTTAGAACACTTTCCTACCAATTTTTAGCTTTCAGTGCTGTTGCGCTTTAAATGACAATTGCGTGGTTGTGCGTCATTGTACCCAAACAAATTTTTTATCATTTTGTTCCCACAAATAGAGCTTTCTTATGGTGGTATTTGATCACCCCTGCGGTTTTTATTTTTTGTGCTACAAATAAAAAAAGACCAAAAATTTGGAAATTTTTTTTTTCTGTTTCTGTCACAAAACTTTGTAAATAAGTACATTTTCTCCATAACTGACGGGCACTGATGAGGCAGTACTGATTGGCACTGATGAGGCGGCACTGATGAGGTGGCACTGAGGGGCAATGATGATGAGACACTTATATGCCGCAATAATGGGCACTGATAGGCGGCACTGATAAGCAGCACTGACGGGCACTTATAGGTGGCACTGACGGACACTGATAAGCATCACTGATGGGCACTCATAGGTGGCACTGGGCACTGATAGGGGGAACCGGTAAGTGGCACTGGTGGGCACTGATAGGGGGCACTGGTGGGCAGATGCACTGATAGGGGCAATTTTCCTGGTGGTCTCCCTGGTGGTCCCTGGTGGTCCTGGGTGGGCACATCTCTGGTGGTCCCTGGGCAGGCTCCTTGGTGGTCTAGGGTGGCGATCCGAGGGGGGCTGTGCTGATAAATCATCAGCACAGACCCCCCCCCCCTGTCAGGAGAGCAGCCAATCGGCTCTCCACTGCTCAGGTCTGCAGACCCGAGTACAGGAAAAGCCGATAAACGGCTTTCCTGTTTACACTGTGACCAGCCATGATTGGTCACAGCTGATCACATGGTAAAGTGCTTCCGATGGATGTGCTTTACCGAGAATGGTAATGCTGGGGGTCAGACTGACCTCCCACACCACCAATCGCACGCCGGCATGTTATCATGAGGAGGTCATATGACGCCCAGTCAGGATAACTGACCCACTTCCCGGCCGTCATTCTGCATACGACGGTCGGGAAGTGGTTAAAGAAGGATTATGCAAAAAAAGAATTGGTCAAACCCACGAGCGTTTTTTTTTTACCACTACTATTAATTTATATTGGCTCTTGAAATTTACATGCAGCAATTTGGAATTTGGATGAAAGGTTTAACATTGGAAAACACTTTTTTAAAGATACAAAGTCCATTTTATATACAACTCTATAGATCAGACCAAAATGAGGGACAAATGAGGAGGAAAGTGGGACTTTGTTCCAAATTAGGGACAGTTGTGAGCCATGCCCCCCCCCCTTCTCTATGTACATGCATACTGGGCCTAGTCAAGGATCTAGCCCCCCCATGGGGGCCAAAAGGACATTATTGAGGCTTCTCTTTTTCTAAGCAAGGAAAGCCATCACTCTTACATGGAAGAAGCCCACTCCACCGACAGCGTCATTCTGCAAACCACTGGATAATACAGCTCTGCCTTTGTATAAAGCAACGGTTCTCAACTCCTGTCCTCAGGACCCACTAACAGGCCAGGTTTGCAGGATAACCGAAATGCATCACAGGTGATGTTTGCTGCTCAGTGATTGCAGTATTCTAGTCTTCATCTCCCCAAGGTAATACTTAAAATCTGGCCTGTTGGTGGGTCCTGAGGACAGGAGTTGAGAACCACTGGTATAAAGACATCTACTGTAACAGGGGATGCCCTAAAAAAAATATGACAAAGCATGGTCCAAATGGCGGCATGATAATTCTACAGCTTTAATGTCTGGTTTTGTTTGGTAATGTGAGGATTTGCTATGTTTGCTAATGATTGGAGTGTGGGAGGGGTGTTTTAGAGGCTCTAATCCAGTGGTTCTCAACTCCGGTCCTCGGGACCCACTAACAGGCCAGGTTTGTAGGATAACTGAAATACATCACAGGTGATATAATTTGCTGCTCAGTGATTGCAGTATTCTAGTCTGCATCTCCCTAAGGTAATACGTAAAATCTGGCCTGTTAGTGGGTGCCGAGGACCGGAGTTGAGAACCACTGCTCTAATCGGTCTCTGACCGGGCGGTACTTCATCTTCCTTCGAATCCTCAAGGTTAGGGTATGAACCACACACATGTACATGTAGTTAAATACTAAAGTGGTTCTAAATCTACTGCAAAAATGCAAATAGGGTCCCAGGACGGACCAGAGTTTGAAAAAAAAAGACAGCTCCAGTGGAAACGCACAGCAGTGTATGTATGAAAACCAAGTTTATCAGTACACAAATTTTAAAAAGTAGCAAAAAAGTATCAAACCTTCACCACACCATAGTATACCATGACTACGTTGTCCAGAATGGTTTTACTATGGTGTGTTGAAGGTTTTATACTTTTTTTGCCACTTTTTGAAACTTGTGTCTTTTTTTTTTTCAAACTCTGGTCCGTTCTGGGACCCTAGTTACATTTTTGTAATAGACTGTGCTTTGGCTCGGGGAACCCCATTCCTTATTTTGGGGTGAGTCGGTAATGTATCTATGTGCTGTATATCTAAATTTATTAAGTGATCTTCATTTCCCTTTTTTATCAGCTGTAATTCAAAGTCGTTCTAAGGCTGAAGTTTTTTTTTTACCTGCATGCATTCTATGCATGCAGATAAAAAACCTTCTGTGTGCAGCAGCCCCCCCTTAATATTTATCTGAGCCCCTTATCAATCCAGTGGTGTGCACAGGAGCCTCAGCTGTTCTGGGTCTCTCTCTCCTCATTGGCCAATGAGGAGAGAGCCGGGGAGGGGGGGCAGGCCCAGCCGAAGCTCTATGTGTCCTACAGATGCATAGACTGGGGCTTGGGAGCGAGCGGTTTGCTATTGGGGGCACTGGTCAAGAGGGAGTAGAAAGGAGCACTGTCTGGCAGGGGACCTGAGAAGAATAGGAAATGGGGCTGCTCTGTGCAAAACCATTACACAGAGCAGGTTAGTATGACATGTTTGTTATTAAAAAAAAAAAACAAGCCGTTAATATCACTTTAAGTTTTCTTTGTTTCGATCATTGTTCTATTTTTTTAACCTGCATGCATGCAACTCGCGCCACGTGGTCTGCACAGGTGCTCCTGCATTAGTGATTTTGTGCAATTTTTCAAAAATAATTTTTTAAAAATCTACTAGTGTATGGCCAGCTTTAGTTCACAGCTGTTGTCTCTCTACTGCTCCAGATAGGGGATCCTCGATGACACCCATAGTGCGCCTGCTCTGGTAACAAAGGGCTTACATAGAGGAGGTGACGGTCGTTCTCATAGGAGGTTTTCATGTCTCGCAGAAGGAGAACGTCTTATCTTATTTTTTTTTCCACTACAAGTTGGGCTGCGGCTGATGCTGTTTTGTTTCCATCAGATGGCAGGGAGCTATATTTAGTCCCAAGCTCCGTGGCACACTGAATTTTTCAGTCACATTTCAGAAAATTGCACCTGATTGTAAACCTCCACGCCGTCCCCTCTTCTCTTTATGTACATTATTATGCGCTGACAGCTGTTACTGCTTTTATTGCCCGGAAACACAGAATTTGACAGCCCATCTTGTGTGACCGCTTTCCGAACTGCTCTAATGCCGACACTTTATCTTCACAATAGCCATGTATTAACTTGCCCGGCGTGCTTTAAAAAGTATTCCTTAATCCGGTGCAGCCCACCACTGCTGGGAGTTCCATGTAGACCAGATCACGGTTCTCAACCTCAGTGAGGCCAGAGCCCGATAAATTCTTCCAAATCCTTCCATGCCCTAACAGTAGGAAAAAAAAAGTTTATATTCATATAAGAAAAGCATGGGAACACAAAATATGTATTGAAATTCTGGAAAAGCCTTTCTGGAAAAGGACTTTGTAGCAGACTTGGTGGCCCCGCAGGGGATGTGGTTTCTGGAAGAATCTGGGGGTAACTGTGGGAGATAGGGTCTCTGGAGGGAAGTGGGGTTATTTTAGAGGCCATGTAGGAGACTAGAGGACACTGGGGGGGGGCAATGTGGGCCACTGTTGGGGGCACTATGGCAGGGGTCCTCAAACTATGGCCCTCCAGTTGTTCAGGAACTACAAATACAAATGTCTGTGAATGTCAGAGTTTTACAATGCCTCATGGGATATGTAGTTCCGCAACAGCCATAGTTTGAGGATCCCTGCTCTACAGCAAGCTAGGGTTACTGCAGGGCACTGTAAGCCACTATGGAAGGTTTGATGGCACTTTTGTTGCTAGGAGGCACTGTGCGGGGCTAGGGTGTGAGGACTCTAACAGAGCCTGAGGGTACTGTGAAAGGTTGAGAAGTACTGCGGGCCACTATGGGAGGTTAGACAGCACTATGGGTGCTAGGAGGCTCTGCAGCAAGCTAGGATATACAGCAAGGGGCTGGGAGGCACTTTGATGGCACTATGGGTGCTATGTGAACCTGCGGCAAGCTAGGGTGAACTGCTGGGAGCTGGGGGGCACTGTGGGATGTTGGTAGGCACTGCTAGGACTGAGGGCTCTTAGGGAGCCTGAGGGTACTGTGAAAGGTTGACAAGTACTGTGGGCCATTATGGGTGGTTGGGCAGCACTATGGATGCTAGGAGGTACTGCGAGGGGTTTGGGGGCACTATTGGTGCTAGGAGGCTCTGCAGCAAGCTAGCGGGCACTGCAGGGAGATGGGGGCACTCTGGGATGTTGGTAGGCACTGTGAGGGCTTTTAGGGAGCCTGGGGGATACTGTGAAAAGCTAAGAGGTACTTCGGGCCACTGTGTGAGGTTGGGTGGCACTATAGCAGCTGGGAGGAACCATGGAAGGTTAGAGGATGTGCAGCTAGTTGGAGGCCCTGAAGGAGTGAGGCCATGGCCTGGCAGTGGGCCAAGGCCCAGTGGTTGAGAACCACCGGTCTAGACAACCAACAGGGCAATAAATATGGGAAAGTATACTCTGATGACGTCCGAGTGATGAAATGCGTAAGTCGGAACTATTTTCCGATATTACATCACATCTGGTTTCGTCCGTGGAATGGACTGCAACCCGGACTTCCTGCTTTTATGCCAAAATGCCTGTATACATTTGGATTGTGTACGTTTTTTTATGATACTTTGCGCAAATAAATATATTTTTACGTTGAGTCTGTGGGGAAAGAGGAGACTGCCGTGAGGACCCTGTGTATAGATCTGTGTATCGGGGAGGCTCGTCAACCCCTGAAGGTTATTGGCATCTGCCCACTGTGGAGGAGGAGATTGAGAGAGTGGCAGAGAGATTAAAGTTACAGTCACTGTGGTACTGTGAATGCTCGTTACCCTTTGATGGGTAATGGTATCTGGTGAGTGCAGCAATCAAGGGGGTACGCGTGCCACATGAGAAGGGTGCCGAATTGCATGCACATCCATGACAGCACTTATTGCACTTCAATCCACTAATAGAAGATTTTTTTTCTTATGAATTGTTTGGACTCATAATATTTATTTATTCACTTTTTGATTGATGGACTAATAATGTAGTTATTGACTGCACATTTGCACTTTGTATAAGGTGGTTGTACTTAGCACTATATATATATAGAGAGTTGAGCGAACCTCTGGAAGTTCGGGTTCTGCTGGTCCGTCCGAACTTCGGGACAAAGTCCGGGTCCGGGTCCGGACGGAACCCGAACGATCGCACGGACAACGAAAATCAGGTAGTTAGTTTTTCACTTATTTATTTATAATACTCAGGTTTGTTAAGTATTCTTTTTTTTAGAAGATAATCACCTAACTTCACGTTATTCACGACAGTACCTACACGTACGTTAAGCCGTGGGAAGAGTACACCGTGCGCATGGGGGAACTAACGACGTGAGTGGTCTATGGTAATGGGTAGTTTCCCATTGCTCGTAAGTGTCATGGTGTCACTGACATTGAAATTAGAGAGACGGTGAGAGAGTTAGAGGAGGAGGTGTCACCCGTCTACGGTTATTGGAAGTCCCCAACTGCTCGGAGGGGCTATGTGTCTAGATATGTGTCCCAGGAGTGCCGTCAGAGGAGAAAGGGGTGTCTGAGTTGCATTTTTAT
>BLSH010011673.1:303314-356281 GCA_018402905.1 Glandirana rugosa
ATCTCTAATTTCTGCTATCTGTCCTCAGAGCAACAGCACAGACAGCAGTAGTAAAGTAATCTATCTCAGGATGCAGGATCAGGTCTTAAAATGGCTAAAATCTGTCCCTCACGCCGTCAGCTACCTTTCCCTACACTAACCCAAGGAGCATGTGACTGCAGCACTGTGACTCCAGCTTATAAAGAGGCTGGGTCACATGATGCACCGGCCAATCACAGCCATGCCATTAGTAGGCATGGCTGTGATGGCTTCTAAGGGCAAACCAGTGAAACGCTTGTTGATTGGCTGCCCTGCAGCTTCTCAACACGTGGAGTAAAATAGCAGAACCCCGGACCGAACCCGAACGATTTTTGAAATGTCCGGGTCCGGGTCCGTGCCACGGACACCCAAAAGTTCGGTACGGACCCGAACGTTACAGTCCGGGTTCGCTCAACACTATATATATATATATATAAATATATATATTTTTTTCTTAAAGTGATATACATTTTTTCTTAAAGTGTATATATATATATTGAATTATCATTTACATTTTACTGATGGAATTATATATGTTGCAAGAAATTTTTTGACCAATCACATTAGCTCATTTGCACTTTTTAGACATAGGTATATCAATTTTGCACTTGCACCTTTATATTCAGTATTTTCTGATACTCTAGCAGCGCCATCTCCTTCAAATTATTCTGACCATCCACCTTTTTCAGGGTTGTTAGCAGTATATGTGGAGGCAGCAGCTATTTATTAAATTCATAGAATCTTATAGTCCATAGCGCGGAACCAATTTGTTTTTTTCTCCTTTTTGCAACTGCACAAGTACAAAACGAAACATAGTAAATTCCTGACATTTCACAATATAACAACTGTGTATTTTTTCCATTAAAGTGTTTGTAAACCCAAAAAGTGATCCTTAATTAAAAGAGTGTCGCGGGGAGCTTAGAGGATAATATTGAAATAAGCTAGAACCGTACGGGCAGCTGCAGTGTTCTTATTGAAGGTTCTCCTTAATGAGGCGAGGGCTGTGCATCTCTCAATTTATGAGTCAAGAGCTGTTCTATTGCTACATTGCTATAGAAATAATCCTTCATAAATTGCATTTAAAGTAGAAGTAAACCCTGACAGAGTATCATTAAAGCGGAGTTCCACCCATGTAAAAGTCAGCAGCTACAAAAAGTGTAGCTGCTGACTTTTAATAATCAGACACTCACCTGTCCCATGGTCCAGCAATGCGGTCGCTCCTCTCCCCCCTCCTCTCCGCGGTGCTGGCATCACAGGTGTGGGCACCCGGCTTTGGCCACAAAGCCGGGCATGCACTGCGCATGTGCGAGTCACACTGTACCTTGTGACTGGCCGGCGTATCTTCTGGGACCTGTGACGTGTCCCAGAAGATCGTTGAAAGGGAGGGGGGAAGGTGGACTTCCTTCCCTGAGCGGCGGCGCCAGGGGAGGAAGTGGACCTGGGACCCTGTGAAAACAAGGTCCCTGGTCACCCCCCCCCCCCCCCCAAAAAAAAAGACATGCCAATTGTGTCACCTTCCATTAAAGCGGAAGTTCCACTTTTGGGTGGAACTCCGCTTTAAATTTGCTAAAGAACTGCCTTTGCACCACTTCCCCAATGATTAGACTAGAACATTGTAACTTTTTTAGCTTCTGCAGGGGCTGATTGGTGTCAGACCTTTATGAATTCAGCCAAGAACTGCAAAGACACAAAGATTTACAGGATTGCGTCACCTCTGAGCCGGCATCCCAGTCCAGGAAGCAGATGGTGACCCTGGATGATGCCTGAAAAAGTTGGTTTTCTCCTTTTAGGGATAAATGTAGATGAAGGCATTCACAGGGGGGAGTATTGGGGTCTCTGTAAGAGGTGATAAACACCTGGAAATTTTATACTGACCCATTACTTTGCATGATGAGGAGTCCGCTACAGGTTGGACCCTCTCAACTCCTACGTAACTTCCGTCCCCAATGCACCTTGGCCTCGACAGGGGAACCCCTATTTCAGAGGGTCATCAAAATGTTTTTTTTTGTTTTTTTTTAACATATGAAGCCACACCAGATTTTTCATAATGCAACAATTTGCAAAATTCCATCCTAAATTTTTCGGGGCAATTGCTATTCTGGTTAAAAAAAAAAAAAGGTAAAAAATACTGTAGAATTGTCGGCCTCATGCATTGCCCTCAAAGGTCATCTCAAAGCCAAACTCCAAGCAGTTAGCTAAAGCCACAGCTGTAATACATACAATATATTACCAAAAGTATTGGGATGCCTGCCTTAACACGCAAATTTAATGGCATCCCTGTCTTAGTCCATAGGGTTCAATATTGAGTTGGCCCACCCTTTGCAGCCATAACATCTTCAACTCTTCTGGGATGGCTGTCCACAAGGTTTAGGAGTGTGTCTATGGGAATGTTTGACCATTCTTCCAGAAGAGCATTTGTGAGGTCAGGCACTGATGTTGGACCCAAAGGTGTTCTGTCGGGTTGAGGTCAGGACTCTGTGCAGGTCAGTCAAGTTCCTCCACCCCAAACTCGCTCATCCATGTCATTATGGACCTTGCCTTGTGCAGTGAGGCGCAGTCATGTTGGAACAGGAAGGGGCCATCCCCAAACTCTTCCCATAAAGTTGGGAGCATGAAATTGTCCAAAATCTCATGGTATGCAAATGCCTTAAAGCGGAAGTCCGTCTGGAAAAAAAAAAAGAAAACTCAGCAGCTACACATACAGTAGCTGCCAAATTTTAATAAGAGGACACTTACCTGTCCTGGAGTCCAGCCATGTCGGCACACGCCGCCGATGTTCGGATCGCGGGTCGGGTGCAGTACATCCATTGCGTGTAAGGAAACCCAGGTGTGTAGCATTAAAGCTGCACGCCGGGCACTTTACTGCGCATGCACGAGCAGGGTGCCAGGCTGCTGACGTCAGCAGCCACCGGCCTGAGCTCCCTTATGTGTGGAAAAGGACACCTGTCTAAAGACAGGTGTCCTCTTCCCCCTCCCCCAATGTGACACCTGAGGGGGCGAGGAATCCAACCAGCGGAAGTTCCACTTTTGGGTGGAACTCCGCTTTAAGAGTTCCCTTCACTGGAACTAAGGGGCCAAGCCCAACCCCTGAAAAACAACCCCAGACCATAATCCCCCTCCACCAAATGATTTGGACCAGTGCACAATGCAAGGTCCATAAAGACATGGATGAGCGAGTTTGGGGTGGAGAAACTTGACTGGCCTGCACAGAGTCCTGACCTCAACCTGATAGAACATCTTTGGGATGAATTAGAGCGGAAACTGCGAGCCAGGCCTTCTCATCCAACATCATTGCCTGACCTCACAAATGCACTTCTGGAAGAATGGTCAAACATTCCCATAGACACTCCTAAACCTTGTGGACAGCCTTCCCAGAAGACTTGAAGCTGTTATAGCTGCAAAGGGTGGGCCAACTCAATATTGAACCCTACAGACTAAGACTGGGATGCCATTAAAGTTCATGTGCGTGTAAAGGCAGGCGTCCCAATATTTTTGGTTATATAGTGTATATATGAACTATCTTACCTGTCACAGGATTTGAATTCAGTGCAGCCCATCTTGTGATCCCGGCACCCCTTATAAAGAGCATAGCCACTTCCCAACCTCTGGTGCAATACAGCTTGGCCAAGTACCTGCTTACAGGTTCTATTCTATACAAGTAGTCCATTTTACTTCAAAAGAGGACAGAACACATTACCTTGTATAAAGAACCAATTTTTTATGCCACGCTGTGAATGTCCTATTTTCCACATTTATTGATTTTATTTTTTTTCTAAGTGTGATGGAAGAAAAATGAAAAAATGAAACGTATGTTCATTTTCTTTTCATGTCCATCATTTTTTTCTGAGAAGAATGTTTGTTGAACTTGGTTTAAGGTGACAACACTAAAAACTGCCATTTACACACAATTATCAGTCAATAAAAATTAAACTTTGCACTTTAAGAAAAAAAAAAAAAGCTCTGGAAATAAAATGATAAAAAGTCATGAAACTGATATTGTGTCCTTTTGATATCTGTAACTTAAACCTTATGTCTGTGACATGCATTGCTGTCTTTGGATTAAAAAAAAAAATAACTTGAATAAAGGGTTTTTAAATAAACTCATAAAACACCAACAAATGATGATATTGTATGAACAATTTTTAATGTGTTTTTTTTTTTGGTTTGTAATTGTGCTTTAAATAATATATTAGAAAACAATAATCATTTAATTAAATTAAAACATTAATAACAATATTTGTATATTATAATAAAATATGAAGACTTAAAATGATTATTCATATTTTTGAAAAAAATGACATAACAGTACATTTTCAATTATAGACTAGATATTTATATATCTAGTCTATATTAAAACATGAATATCAATAACAATAACTGTATATTATAATAAAATATGTAGACTTAAATTGATTAATCATATTAAAAAAAAAATAACAGTACATTTTTCAAAAATTATTATTCATATGTAAGAAAAAAATACATAAGAGTACATTTTCAATTATATACTATGATATTTAAAAACTGAATATAAATAAAATCAAAACATTAATAACAATAATTGTATATTGTAATAAAATATATTGACTTAAAATGATTATTCATATTTTAGGAAAAATTTACATAAGTACATTTTCAATTAAGTACATTTTCAATTAAAGACTGTGTGATATTTAAAAAATGAATATAAATTAAAACATTAATAACAATAATTGTATATTATAATAAAATGTGTAGCCTTAAATTGATTATTCATATAAAAAAAAAAAAAAAAACATAACAGTACATTTAAAAAATGATTATTTATATTTAAAAAAAAATACATCAGAGTACATTTTCAGTTATAGACTATGATTTATTTATTTCAGGTACTTATATAGCGCTGTCAATTTACGAAGCGCTTTACATATACATTGTACATTCACATCAGTCACTACCCTCAAGGAGCTTACAATCTAAGGTCCCCTAACTCACATTCACACAAATACTAGGGCCAATTTAGATAGGAACCAGAGTACCCGGAGGAAACCCACCCAGGCACAGGGAGAACATGCAAACTCCAGGCAGGTAGTGTCCTGGTTGGGATTCGAACCAGCGACCCTTTTACTGCTAGGCAAGAGTGCTACCCACTACACCACTGTGCCGCCCATGATATTTACAAACTGAATAGAAATAAAACTAAAACATTAATAACAATAATTATATATTGTAATAAAATATGTAGACTTAAAATGATTATTCATATTTTAGAAAAAAATTACATAACAGTACATTTCCAATTAAAGATAGGGAGAACATGCAAACTCCAGGCAGGTAGTGTCCTGGTTGGGATTTGGACCAGCGACCCTTTTACTGCTAGGCAAGAGTGCTACCCACTACACCACTGTGCCGCCCATGATATTTAAAAAAATTTATATAAATTAAATTAAAACATGAATAACAATAATTGTATATTATAATAAAATATGTAGACTTAAAATGATTATTCATCTTTAAAAAAAAGTACATTTTAAATTATAGACTATATGATATTTAAAAAAGGAATATGATTTTTAATAGAAGTACTGAACAGAACAATAGTAATAATTCTTAAAAAAAAACTTGCTGAGTAATTTGCTCCTGAATTCTTTAATTTCATTAGAAAAATGGTGATGTTTTATTAAGAAAAATGTGATTAAAAAAAATAAAATATGACACACTTGTGGAAAATCCCACCACTTATAATGGTAACCTAAGGGTATATTACCGCCTAGCTAGCAGGTAAGGTAGATCAAGCAGTTGTATTAACATCTCAATAACAATTCTGCCACTCACTGCACTGAAGATCAATTAGAGGATTCTAACGCTCTCCTGACACCAGTTAGAAAGGGTAATTGGGAGTCAGGCTTCCTCCTAAAGATTTTCATTTTATTTATTTTTCTCTGCATTGCGGCCTGAAGACACATTTGTTGGGCAGACTGAAATCATAGTGAAAAATTGCATAAGGACACAGGAAAAAAAAAATCTTGATGTCTGTAATTGTTTTACAGACGGATCACTAAATTCATGGCTGATATTGGATCGGCACTTTATGCACCATGTGCCAAAAATTAAATAAGATAAAATATTTGAAGCATCTTCCAGGAGCACCATTGTCCCGTCACTTAGGATTGTTGGGTGTCTAAAGGGGAATATTCATAATTTAAAAATATTTGCTTTATTGTTTCTTTCAGCAGAGGCATTTTTACTCTCATTTTTATTTTTTTTTAAGATTTTTTTTTTTTTATACAATATTGTAATTGCACCTGAAATTTAATTGAACGAACCAAACTAAATGAGCTTTGAAAATGGAATTGTAAAAATAAATTGCAGGATTAGCGTGACCCAGTAAGGTAGTGTGCACAACTATTTGTAATATAAGACTTTTTCTCTTCTTCTCTGTTCACCAGTTTTTCTCAAATCTGGGGTTTTTTTTTTTTTCTTTTTACCGATTTTTTAAAAAATGTGTCACTTTTGTTCTTAATTTTGAAAAATCAGTTCGCTGTGTTTTCTTGCCTTCCATTCAACCGATTGGTAGTTTTGGAAAGCTTGGAAAACTGTGGGTGTGTAAATTCCAAAAATCTGCAAATGAGGAGAAATCTGAGGAAATTTCTGCTGGCCGGTCTTTTATAACTTTCCCCCATTGTCTGTAAGAAGCTTACCGGTAAATTCTGCTACAAAGCCTTTTCATTTAAAATTTCAGTAAATACACTGTAGACAAAAAGAAGCAATCTTAAACAAAAAATACAGTAAAGAATGCGACCATCAAATTTTTAAATTTTTTTTTTCCTGTAAGCACTTTAATTGCTATTTATTATTTTTATATTTTATCTGCATAATTCAGAGAGGAGAAAACATTTTTTGCAGGCTTCCTGTTAGCGGGGGCTACATGAGGGACCTTAGAATAAGCATTTTTATTTAAGGAAGTTGTGTTTTTCTATTTTTTTTTTTTTTTTTTTTTAATGAAAATCAATATGCGATTTGGTAATGAAGACACTTGTCCTATTGACTCATTTGAAATACTGAATGAAAGGTCCAAATGCCACATTTTTTACTGATCTGGATATAGATGCATTGTCATCTATTGAACCATACATACAGCTATGTAAAGGAGCAATGAGTACAGAGCTGTAAAACAAAAATAGAACATTTTACTTTTGAGCGCAGTCATTTACACAGAACTTGTATTAGTAGTTAGTGAAGAGCTTTGGTTTGGGCTTGGGTTCCATTCAAACATGGAAATTAGTGGTCATTTCAAGACCAATGAGCTGCCGGCCTGGGATTCCTTGCCCTTTTGTGTATGCCAGCTGTAGGATGGGGAATCCCCTGCCTGCAGCTTTTATTGGTCCAGCAATGACAGCTAAGTTACAGGTATCATTGAAGATGGTCATATTAGGTCAATGATGTCCCATGCAACCCCCGGACTTTGAATATTTTCCGATGTGGGGCAAGGAATCACCCACCTGCAGCTCATTGGTCCAGCAATGACAGCTAACTTCTGGGGTTGTACCTAACCAAAGCTCATCTCTATTGGCATGGGCGTCCGCAGAACTTTTTCCAGGGGGGGGGGGGCATAATTTCAAGGTCATCAATGCTCTGCCCCTTTTTGACAATGTCATAATTACATTATCACGGTCAGAGACTGCAGACATAGTACAGGAGATGGTCAGAGACTGCAGACATGATCCAGGAGATGGTCAGAGATTGCAGACGTGATACAGGAGATGGTCAGAGATTGCTGACATGATCCAGGAGATGGTCAGAGACTGCAGACGTGATACAGGAGACAGTCAGAGACTGCGGACATGATACAGGAGATGGTCAGAAACTGCAGACATGGTACAGGAGACAGTCAGAGACTGCAGACATAGTACAGGAGACAGTCAGAGACTGCGGACATGGTACAGGAAACGGTCAGAGACTGCATACATGGCCCAAGAGTATAATGACCTAGTGGGGAACCCCTGATCTGATTCCTGATTCCAGGGGGGGGCAATTGCCCCCCTTGCCCCTACCTGCAGACGCCCATGTCTGTTGGTAGTATTGTAGAAATGTTGGCCCCATCTGTGCTGTAGGGTGTAGGGGATGCTGTAGGGTGGGAAATTCCCTGTTTACAGCTTATTTGTCCAGCAACGAAGGCTAACTTACAGGTATTGATGAAGATGGTCATATTAGGTCAATGATGTCACATGCAACCCCCAGTCTTTGCATATGTTCAGATGTGGGGCAGGGAATCACCCACCTGCAGCTCATTGGTATTGTATAAATGTTGGCCCCATCTGTGCTGTACACCAGCAGATGGCTAAAAGGGGCAAAAAGAAATCATTTGCATGACTTTGCCTCTCACCCAGAGGCAGAGACCATGCTTTGGGGTTTTGTGGAGGAAGTGAGGACGTGTAAATTTTTACCTTCTGTTATAAGAAGTCAATGCTGTATCTCACAGTACTTTAGAGGTGGGCTTTTCAGTTCCTTTTGTACTGCCTTAATAGTTGTATGGTTTCCATGATTAATACTAAATGTAGTGCTAGCCCTGTAGGAGCTGCTAGAGTATTACCCAGATAGTCCTTACTTCTGCACTAGTGGCCAGGCACAAGGCATTTTCTAGATACACACACTTTAGCTTGATGGAGTCAAAGACCAGTCTAGGGATGTTGTTTTGTAGTTTTATTTTAGAGGAACTTGGATAGGGTAGGGATTCGCAATGGGATACTCCAGAACAAAACTATTCACAACTTGAGGACTCTAGCTGATGTAGAATTGAGCAGTAGGCGAAGTCCCTTGCTGGGAGCAGATAACAGACTTCTCCTATATTGCAGTGTAGAAATAAAGTATGAGCAAAGTCTCTCGTAGTGAGGGACCGGTAGACAAAGCTCTTCAGATCACTACCCAGTTATCTTTTTAATTGGACCCTTGGCTGACTGTAACAAAGGGGTAGCCAAAAGAACCAGGCCCCTAGATCTTAGGTCTGTACTCACAGGAGTAGCAAACAGATCCTCTCAGACACGGCTCCCTTTCAGAAGTACCAGGACCACTCCTCCATTTTAGCTTCAGGCCCTCAGGTCCCCCACCTGAGTCTGCATCCCTGTCTAAGGCAATCCACTATCTGGGAAGACCCCAGAGCTCAGGCGTTCCCTGAATATATAGGCCAATTCCAGCATGCTCAGGGGAACTTCCCTGTAATTGGCCGAGACTGCATATATATTCATGCTGCCTATTTGCCTAGATCTCACCCATGTTCCAGAAAGCTCTACTAGTTTCTAGAAGGCGAGAGGAGCCCAGGCAAACTCAACAGCATCAGAACGCCAGGAGCAGTCCTAACTAATGAATTGCAGCATTCTGTAATGCAGAAATGCTGAGGATATATTTGTCTCTAGCCCCAAAGTTGGGCAGAGGGGCAAACTACACTAATCTAACTATTTACACCTAGCACCTATACTAGGAAGGTGTTTCATAAAAATAAGTAGCAAATATCCAAAATAATGATTCCACCTATTTCTCTTGCGCCACTAGTTTATTGTATATGCGAGGCAAACAGACATTAGTGATGAGCTTGGGTTTCAGTTTGTTTTTGCTCCAAACCCAGAACTTAGCTGTCATTGCTGGGTCAATGATCTTCGACCAAGAGATTCAATGCCTCACAGCTGACGTACACAGACGGGCAAAGATGCTCATGACATCTTTGACCTAATATGGACACATAGCCATATTAGTTTAATGTCATTGACCTAATGTGGCCAATAGGACCATATTAGCTCAATGACATCATGTGCAACCCCATCCTTTTGTATGGGTGCAGCTGCGGGGCAGGGAATCTGAAGCCCGCAGCTTTTTGTCTCAGCAATGACAGGACTAAACCCAAACTCATCCCTACTAGTCACCAACAAAGGAACCTTAACGAGTTTCACACTAAATGCTTATTCTTCACCCAGGGCTGGTGCAAGGATTTTTGACACTCTAGGCGAAACCTCATTTTGCCGCCCCTTTAGCTCCACCCCTGACTCCACCCCCTTTTCCCTGCCCAGCCTAATCAGCGACAATGAATTGCAGCCTCACCAGCGCCCATCAAATACAGCTTCACCAGCGCCAATCAATACAGCCTCACCTGTGCCCATCAAATACAGCTTCACCTGTGCCCATCTAATACAGCCTCATGGGGGGGTGGGGGCAGAGGGGGGGTATTTGGCAGATCGGTCACTATTTCTACATACATTTGCAAATGGCATGCGATAATACAATCTCATTATTTCAGTCAGACAGTGTCAGTTTTTACATGAGTCAATGCAGAGCAGCCAGTGACAGATCAACAGTGGCCAGGCGCCCCTAGGCGGCCGCCTACTCCACCTAGTGGTAGAGCCGGCCCTGTCTTCACCAGCACACAGCAAACATGAAAATGTAAGTGAACCAAAAAACTCAGGAACAGAATACCAAACTAATAACTAACAAACAAAAGCCTAACCAACAACTATCTATATACAATATATATATAAAATGGGGAACACTGAAAATCAGGGGAAACTGGAGGTGCAGGGAGCAGATGGGAAGGGGGAAAACAAAACTGGGATCAGAAACAAGGGGGAGCAGGCACAATGCAGCACTGTATAGGGTACAGGGCACGAAGCAAGAGCAGGATCTAGGGAAATAGATTCTGGCAGCAGAAAACAATGGAGTAAGCACGTAGTAAGGGATGACCTAAATAACCTCTCAGCAGCCAGCATCAGGTGGAAACTGATTACTGGGGTCTGCTGGCTGCCACCTGCTGGTGGACACTGGAATTACAATCCTCCCTAGGAACCACGATGCCACCAGAAGGTGATCCAAGTTCTGATAGCTACATTGAAACCACTTGATGCAGTTTGGAGACCACTGCTCTAGAGGTATATTTAAATTACACGACTTCCAGGTGGTTTGAACCAAGCTCCATTTTGTTTTTAATTCTGCCTCCTTTGTTATAGGTACATTCAATGGACTGGGGCAAAAAAGAAAAGTGAACCTGTATTCATTTTAAACAACCATACAGGGGCCTTTAAAACATTGGGGTATCTCCTGCAAACAAATGTACATTTGAAGTGAAGCCAGATTCAATGCACTTTGCTGAAGACATTCAGACTTCATTGTATACATTGTGATCTAGGCTCTCCTACGTCATCTATATATCAGCAGAGCAGTGAACGCTCTGAGAGCCGATGGCAGGTAGATAACAGGCCAGTTAGGTGAAGCTGCACAGGAAACCTCGAGGTTTACAAACACAGCTGCTGATCTGCTCGCGGTAACCGCACGGCACAGGAGACGGCTGTTCAGGCTGCGTTATATTTAACTCTAAGACCTCTGGTTATGGTTATCTATGGGCTGCAGAACTTTTCCAGCTTCCAGAAATAAGGTTTCCCATAAACCTGAGACACAGATTTCTGTACGTAAAAGTGTTTTCAAAGTGGACCTTTACTTAAAGTGATAACCTGAAGCTATGGAAGCAGATCTTCTGGAATGGATGAACAGTATAACTATTAAAGCGATATTAAACCCTCTGTTTTAAGCTCTTTCAGCAGCTTAGTAATCACTTATTGAGTATGCAGCTCATTTTTCTTTTAATCCTTGCCTATGCTCCAGGTTAATCTGGTGCCATGAGCACTGCCACTGTTTCCTTTCTCTTGTAGCATCCCATGGAACCACCCTTGCGTGCAGGGGCTAGAGTTGTGTCTCCCTACACAGTGTGTATCAATAGAAACACACAGCCCCATAGCCTAGGATTGCAGGGCAATCCTCTGCTTCTCTCTCCTCCTTCCCCAAGCTTACAGGTTGGCTGTAGACTGCCCTGTCCACTGTTAAAGTAGTATTAAACCCAAAAGCAAACATTTATTATATTGCAGCTAATCAATTCTTAGATGTGGTGGCTGCATTCGTTTTTTTTTTTTTTTAGGTTCTTCCTTTTATTTTTATCTAGTGATCATGCCAGTAAGTGGTGTTTTTCAACAGAACAAGCTTTCCTGCAAATGTCAATAAATGGTGGTTGGTTAGCTCAATGGTGGTGAGCGTTTTAAGTGAGTCCACGTCAGTCCGAACTTGAGTTCAAAGGCATGGCAGACCACTTTTATTAATCAAAATTAAAGTTCCATCTAAAGTTGGCCAGGCAAGGGTTTCACCTTTTCACAGTAAAACGATCAACTGAAAATACTGAGCCATCTGGCTCTTGTCAGCAGCACCGCTGCCCTCTTTGGTCTTCTAGATCAGTGTTTCCCAACCCAGTCCTCAAGGCACACCAACAGGTCATGTCTTCAGGATTTCCATTATTTTGCACAGGTGATTTGATCAGTTTCACTGCCTTAGTAATTACCACAGTTGTTTCATCTGAGGGAAATCCTGAAAACATGACCTGTTGGTGTGCCTTGAGGACTGGGTTGGGAAACACTGTTCTAGATTATGGATTCTTCAGGCTCACTCAGCCTACTGTCACAGCACCTTGCTGTACAGGCCCAGTACTGGCCCCCAGATAGGGTTCTCCCAGCACTCAAGGTTTTCTCACCCTCCTCAGGAACACAGGACTCCCTCCAGCCCCCTCTGTGAGCTCCCTAGTCACCTCAGCTTTCTCAGTCTCTCCAGGCCCCCGTAGCTGTCCTGACTCTCCTAGTGCTGTGGGCAAGAAGTCCCCCCAACATAGGGTCTCGTATCCCGAGAAGGTCACCCCACTTGGCTGGAGCACATCACTATCTTCATGCACAGACTGTGTCCAAATGGCAGCAACTTCATCTGCAACTGCCTTGAGGTACTCTCAGACTTAGTTTATAATGACCCTGCACCCCTGTGTACTACTCACACAGGCTGCAGGCGTCTAGCAAAATCTAGACACAGGATTGGAGGTTCAGTCCCACCCAAGACAATGTGGAACCTTTAAACTCCAGGCCCCGACCCAGGATTAAAAGCCCAGAAAAAACTCAGAACACAGCTTTCTATTTTCACATTATTTACACTGGAGTGTCTCAACCCGCAACTTTGAGAATCCTATGTCTTTTCCTAATCTCACGTAGTAGCAGGGCCTCACTCTGCAACACTGCCTGTACATACCCCACAACTAGGGTTGCCCCATCATCCCTTTAATCCAGGACACATGAATTGCACAGGTTCTGAGGCTAATTTAATGCAGATGAGGCACCAAGTGAGTTTAATTGCCACCTTAATCAGCCACAGAATGTGTGTAATTAATATGTGTCCTGGATTAAAGGGATGAGGTGGCAACTCTACCCACAACAGTTTCGGAGGTCGGGAGCCATGTCACGCAGCCAACCGCTGGAACATAAATTCCAGAACTTGGCTCTGTTCAACAGTAGCACCACTGGTAGGATTGATCTCCTGCCTGACAGGAAGAGGTGTAGAGGTACCCCCCTGCTGCTGGATATTGTGGTCCACCTGTCACCTCTGCCCAGCCCAATATTCACTCCTCAGTCGCTCTTGAGACAATCAACAGATCTGTGCTTTGTTTTGTTGTTTTATTGAGGGGAATTCAACTTGGATTGGGTAATTATGGGATGCCCAGAACGAATGAATAGATCAAGTGGTAGGTCACTTAATGGATCAATTGGTAAATCCAGATGAACTCTCCAATTCCAGTCTCCCCCAGCACAACACTTGCAGACTATTCCATCTCTCTCAAGCACAACACTCGCTTCCCAGGACTTGCTAGCACGTGGTTGGGCCCAACCCGACTCAGTCGGGCTTTGACAGGCAGGGACCGTGGGCCCCCTATAATGTAGCAAAAATGGTAGTAAGTCTCTTGTGCTAGCTGTCCTATCGTGGAGTTCTACTCTCAGCTAGTCCTCTTCAGGCCCTGCCAGCCCTCCCGGCTGCAGATGCCCAAATTTCACTGCCCGACACCACAGTCTTCGCTGGCGCCACATCCATCCCAGATTATCTCTCACCCAAATCCGCTCATGCATGTCTATCCAGCTTTCCTGTCACTCCCCGACACCTGGTGGATCCCTCCTGAAAGATTTGCCCGGCAGTATGTTTAGGGTTGCCACCTCATCCCTTTAAACCCAAACTTCTGAGGCTAATTTAATCCAGATAAGGCACCAAGTGAGGTTAAGTACCACCATAATCAGCCACAGAACCTGTGTAATTAATATGTGTTCGGTTTTAAAGGGATTAAGTGGCAACTCTAAGTACATTCCACTGTCCTTCCTACTCTTGGTCAGAACCCCTCTGTTGGCTGTAAAAAGGGCCCCTTCCAAATCCCAAGCTCCAGGCCCAAGTTCACCCCCCACCCCCCCCCCCCGACAGGGGGCTCCCTTCAAGGCCACGTCAGCTAATACACAAATTTTCAGTTCTTCCACCCGACTTCCTCCTCGGCGGGGCTGACTCTCGGTATATCAAGGAGGCCCGCCCCCTGCCAATCCTAGTTGGGGATTGGTCAGAGCTCCCTGAAACACCCCACTCCACTCCACTTCCCCACCTCCCTTCTAGAATTCTCTAGAAGCAGGAGGGAGGTGCCAGAGAAATGATGCTGCATGTGAGTCGCCTGCTGCTGCACTTGGCATCTCCCAGCCCACAGAGATCATAATAAACAGGCTTGGCTGCCAGCTAGGCCTGCTCAAATTTACCTGCACTACAAAATATCCTACCATTTTAGCACCTACCCAGGTAGAGGGTGCTACACCCGGAAATGACATCACCCCATAGTGGCGTCGGACAGAGATCTCCAACTGAGGCAAGAAATGTCACCTTGTACCAATATTTGTTAGATCCTGTGCTACAGGAAAATAAAATCACAGTGTCTACATCCAATGCCCCCTTTCCCCTGCTGCTCCAATCCCCTGGAGTACCCCCACAGCACTGCCGGCTCTCCCTCTCCCTCCTGCTGGATGTAGCTGCTGCATGGCACAGCAAGAGAGGATCAGGTTTCGGATAGAAGGTGGTGGGGGCCAGTAAATATGTTTAGCCCTGCTATTTGCCCAAATCACCCCAATAGGGCTGTTAAAAATGTAGATAAACAATCCCAAAATCTGTAAAAAAAAAAAAAAAAAAAATCAAACAAATAATTATGGTTTGTTCACATTTTTGGTCTTTAAGGAGCGATCGCCATTAAGAATGCTCTTCAGAGAGCAATGGACAGGTGATAAGGAGGCATTAAAAGTGTCTCTCAATCTCAACTTCAAAATTTGGGCAGCAAGCCTGTAGTTCAGGTTTAAGCAGTGGCGGTTGGTCGGTCCGTCAGTCAAACAAACCCCCCCGTTCAATCAGTCCGTCCGTCAGTCAGTCAAAATGCCCCCTCCCCCTGTTGCTCGGCAAACCATAGACCTCCCCCATCGCTCGTCCATCCGCCCACCAGCTCCGCACTAACCCCATCTAGGTCGCAGGCAGCTTCAGCGGCTTCCCCCTGCATCTCCTCGGCGGCTTCAGCCTGCGTCTCCACCTTGGCAGCCAATATGGTCACTTATCCTCCCGTCTTAAGACCCGCTTCTTGATTGGCTGGGAGGAGAAGCAGGAAGACAATAGCGAATATTAATTCACTATTCTCACACAACTGGGTGGGCTCAGGGCGCAGTGCTCTGCGCCCAGAGTCCACCCTTTTTTGAAGCCAATTAGAGCCTCAGGCTCTAATCACGTGCTTCAAAAAAAAAAAAAACCTTTGAAATCCATGCATTCGGCGCCCTACATGTAGATTAGGGGCTGAGCGAATGGATTAAGGGGGCGGCGCTCCCGCGCCCCATATGGAGTGGCAGCCACTGGCTTCAAGACATGAAAATTGTATGTTTTCAGGAAAAATATGGATACCCCCCTGACTACCTGCCACACAGTAAAGTGATTGCACTGCCACACAACTTACATAACACAGAGCAGCAGAGCAAGGTGTCGTGTCAGGAATTCCAGCTCTGCGGTTTCCAGATATTGTTGATGCCTATTCGCCGTTCTGTATCTCGGTGTAGACATAAAGAGAGAAGAATACTATGAAGGAGGAAAGAGCAAAAAAAAAAAAAAGTCAAGCCAAGAGCAAAACTTCACACACTTCACAGCAGAGAAAGCAGTACCGGTACAACAAACCACACAATAGCGGTCAGTACGAGGGGCCGCACAGCAAGCGTTCTCTGCTAGAGAAGGGCTTTTTTTTTTTTTTTTTAGCTTGTTCGCATATTTCCGAGAATTGCTCAGGCTTAAATTACTCTCGCCTGCCCAAATCTGTAATTTTTTTTTTTTTTTCTTTAAGAAATCTCTTTATGATATTCAGACAACAAAACAACACAGTACACGTTGAGCAAGATATAAATACATCATTGAACCCCTCACCAAAAACACATCTCCGGTGTCATGGCAGATAGATATCGACAGTCAATATAAGAGGGTGACGAAGGTTATAACAATGGTATGAGTCCTTCCAGTTACCACAATAACAACCGACCTAGACAGATCAGAAATTAAAAATGCAACAGTAACATAGCATGCTAGCAACAGTACCATATAATCCATATGATAGTGGATGTAGTGGTATCACACTCAGGAGTTGTGGGAGTGTCTGAGGCCATAGAGGGCTCAGCCAACCACCCAGCCCAGACTTGATCATACTTGCGGGGGCATCCCCTGTTCATATAAGTGTCTTTATACAGTGGTAAGCTGTTACTTATCAAAACTGTAATTTTTCTGGTTGGTCAAATCTGTAGAAATAAAGACCAACTCCAACTTAAAAAAAAAAAAATTTAAACTATTGCCAAGCATTTGTGAAAAAAAAAAAAAAAAAAAAACTTTATTTGCAAAATGCACTTTTACTCAGACACTGTACCAGCTGCTCAAGGACCAGTTTTCTTCTAGGTTTTATTTTAAATCAGAAGTGGGTACTTTAACACGGGGACGGCAGCGGTAAACCCCCGCTAGTTTCAGCAGGGATTTACCACTGTTATAGCGCCGTTCTTTTAACCCCCCAACAAGGGGTTAAAATGGGGTTAAAAGTGCTGGCGCTCCACGCTTCCAAGGCGGTGTGCAGCCCCTTTGGAAGCACTGCCCCATGGTTTTCAATGGGCAGGGGCGGTGGAGGAGCGGTGCATTACTGCTCACCGCACCGCTCCAAAGACGCGGCTTGCAGGACTTTTTGTAACGTCATGCAAGCGCACCGCCCCAGTGTGAAAGCACACATTGGGATGGATGGGGAGGTGCTTTACAGACGCCATTTTTAGCTAAATAGCACCTGTAAAGCGCCTCAGTGTCAAAGGGGTCTTGGTTTTATTTGAACACATTCAAGCATAACAACAAAAGTTGTAATGTACAAAACATTAGAAAACAAATAGGCAATTACTGCTTCCACAGGATAAAAACAAACAAAAAGGGGCCTCTAAGTGCAGTAATACAAGACTTTAAGACCCCTTTCATATTGCTGAGAGTTTTGGCTACCATTGCAGACTAAAGGTGGCTGACCTCAACTATACTGAATGCCTTTGGGATACATTGGAATGACGATTGTAAGCCAGGTCCCTCTCATCCAACATCAGTACCTGACCTTACAAATGTTCTTTTGGCTGAATGCGCACAAATCCCCACATATGCACTCCAAAATCTTGTGTAAAGCCTTCCCAAAAGAGGCTCCTATAGCTATTATAGCTCCATGATAACGTCCATGGTTTTGGAATAGGATGTCCAACAAGCTCATATAGGTGTGATGGTCAGGTGTCCACCATTGTGAGAAGCTTAAGAATTGGACAGATGTTTTAAAAACTGGACTGCCTGGGTAAAACCAAATGACTGGCAACCCTAGTCTGAAACCTTTTATTGCACACTGTGTTACTGACAGCCCGCGACATGATGTGTGGATGTCACCTCCCGCAATCCTGCCAACCAAAACCCCTTCCTGCATTGGCTCTGCAAAAATAATGTGGCTCTAGGTACAATGCTCTGCTGCTGCCAAGTTTAAATATTTTTAATGTTCATAAAATAAATTGCATTTAGAGTCAATGTAACATGAAGCTTTTTCATTGTATCCACAGATGCTCAGGCGTTTGGTCTGACGGATCCTCGACTCTGTTACCTCCTGGATGGTTTACTACTCATCTACGCCATAATTATCACTGCCCTACTCTTCAGAGAGAAGGTGAGATAAGCTACGCATTTTCATTTTCTTCGACTTTGCATTATGTGGTCCATGCTAGGAAGCACCGGTGGTTATACAGATCTGTCAGATAAAAAAAATGAGTCCATCCAAAATGGATCATTCGGTGTTTGGCGAGTTAACTTACAGTCACTTCTGTTCCTCAGGGACTCTATTGGTGAGATCTCTGCTCTGGATTCCTGGGTCTGCACACCTACTGGGCCCAATATGAGGGGCTCCCAGAGTCCCACCATCTCTGCACCGAGTTCCTTGGTCTCCATACCTACTGTGCCCATTATGAGGGACTCTCACCATCTCTGCGCTGAGCATCTGGGTCTGCACACCTACTTTGCACATTATGACCATCTCTGTGCTCTACCACCATCTCTGTGCTGAGTTCCTGGGTTTATACATCTGCTGTACCTGCACCTGCATTATGAGGGGCTACCACCATCTTTGCACTGAGTTTCTGTATCTGCACATCTACTGTGCCCATTATGAGGGGCTCCCACCATCCCTGTGCTGAGTTCCTGGGATCTGCACACCTGCCGTGCCCATTATGAGGAGCTCCCACCACCCCTGTGCTGAGTTCCTGGGTCTGCACACCTACTGTGCCTATTATGAGGGGCTACCACAATCTCTGTGCTGTGTTTCTGGGTCTACATACCTCCTGTGCCCGTTATGAGAGGCTACCACCATCCCTGTGCTGAGTTCCTGGGTCTGCACACCTGCTGGGCTCAATATAAGGGGCTCCCACCATCTCTCCTTGCACTTTTATTATTTATTTTACATAATGGAGAATATGAAAGGAGGAGGTGGGAACAAACAAAGATGGGCAAAAACGCCCAAGACTTCAAATTGGACAGGAGCAGGAATTATATCAGGGAGGTTTTACAGTTGGGCTTTGTTTGCAGGGGCGGCAATGTCTACCGCTCTTCTGGAAAAAGATCCCTAGTGGACCACTTTTCTGAGGGAGGTAGAGGAGTAGCTTTAGGGCATTCAGGAGGCAATGCCACCTCCTGCGTATTCTGCATTTAAATACTGTGTTGGAACTGCTGGGCATACATTTGGCACATGGTTGCAGCATAGTCCCATTGACTTCAATGGGCGAGTTTGAAAGGTAGTTCTGGCTGTAAACATACTGGCAATGCCGAGAACCAGGTGTTTGGAAGAAGCTGACTGAGGGGAGTGGTTTGCCACAGATCGGTATAGTACCACTGAAAGACATCGCTTGGAAGACTGTAAGGGAGCTCCATCTGTCATTGGGCCTTGTGAGTACAGACATTGAAAGCTCTTGGGAACCTTGTGCTTTAGCTACCCCTCTGGTGCCTAGTTATAGTCAGCTGTGGGTCTGTTAAAGGGGACACCGACTGGTGTCCTTAAGAGCTCTGTCCAGATATTTGCCTACTTAAAAAGAACTTGGTGCTAGGGGCTCTACTACTACTTAAACTGAAGTCTACTGTTTGTTACAAGCCTGGACTTCACTGAAGCTTGCTCAGATAGGAAAACCAAGTCCTCAGTTGTACATAGTACTTATCACTGGAGTATCCCATCACTTCCCTCATCCCTAGCCAAGGTCTCCAAAACTAAAAACATCAATAAACAACATCCCGTAGACTGGTCCTTGGAGAAGGAAAGAATGAGCCTGTTGTGTACCTGGCTGAACGGCAGAAGTTGGGAAGACCTAGTAATTCCTGCAGCTCCTATGGGAGTAGAGCTACAAAATATAATGAAATCTTGACCACATTCAGGTCCTGGTCAGGAAACAGATGGTGGCTAGGGATGAGCTTGTGTTTGTCTGAACCCTGAAGTCAGCTGTCATTCCTGGGCAAATAAGCCATGTGACAATATTAGATCAGTGATGTACTGATTATCCCCACCCCTTTGTGTATGTCAGCTTCTCAGCAGAGAATCCCCCCCCCCCACGCAGCTCATTGGCCTGCGAAAAAATGCTGACTTTTGGGTTCGGACCCAAACCCGGCTTGGGCAAACATAAGTTCATCCCTAGTAGTGACCTGGTGAAGGTGGATCAGTCAACTTGGTGGTTCCTTGGTGAGACCAAACGCCCTCTAATCCATGGTCCTGATGACCTTTGTGTCTGGGTGTCCAGTGCAACCCTCAACAGAATCGGGCTTGTAATCATGGACTATAAAGGTTGTAAATAAACAAAGGTGGTGTGTCCTGATATGGTTTGTAGGCCAGGAAGTATGGAGCAGAAATGATGGAAGTAGGGTTTCAGGCTTAGCTAGGCTTCTTAGCTAGAATTAATGAACAGCAGGCTTGGCATGGGTAAAAGGCTTAGCAACTCATTGCAAGGAGGAGCCTAAACACAATAATTTATAGAACAGACACCAACAAAGGTGTCCCAACTCCAGACAGAGCTTTTCATGGTGTCCTTGAGACAGGCAGTGAGAGGAAATCTTCCCAAGAGGACATAGAGAACTGTTTTAACACTTCACCACTCAATTTAAGAATAAAATCAAAGGTTTTAGTTGAAGATGAACTTTAGAAGGTCTATGGACCTAAAAGAGAAATAGCTGAAGTGGAAAAATAAGTCTTCAGGAGGGGTAGTTTGGTGTTTTGTCATTGTCCTTTGCTGATGGAGTGAAGACACAGAGCCTGGTTGCAAATAACAGAACTTGTATTGAAGAGTACAGTTCAATGATACAACACCCCCATGGGAGACAGGGGCACTCACAGTATGTGTGGCCAGAGAGGATAGAGCGATATTCGAGCGTCCCAACATCATCTGTCCCAGAAAGTGAAATGCGACTTAGCCAGTCTGTAACTAAACGGGAGGCTTCCAGAATGAAGGTGTAGCCCTAGCCTGTCTACTCATCAGAAACCATTCCCTACCGCTAGTACGTTCTCTGACAGATGGAGGATCGGTCCCTAACCTGTCCACTTGTAAAGTGCACACCAATCCCGGGAGCCAGGGCCTTAAATAAGCTCTGCCTTACCCAAGCTGGCCGCTAGGGTCACATGGGGCTGCAATATCCAACCGGATAGTTTCCACAGTGAATCCAGGAAACCATAGTGGAACCACGTTCATCCTGACTTCCTCTTCACTGCACTGCCGCTGCGGATGAGCACCATCTGCAGTGCAGAAAGACTGCACATGCGTTTTTGCCAATAATTTGCAGAGATTTCCACTTACCTTCTATCCTACACTGTCACACCAAAGGGTGTCCCTGAGATGGAGTGAGGGAAAATCTTTCCAAGGGGACATAGTACTGATGTCTTAACACTTCACCACTTAATTTAAGACTAAAATCAAAGGTTTTAGTTGAAGATGAACTTTAGGAGGTCTATGGACCTAAAAGAGGAATAGCTAAAGTGGAAAAAAAGTCCTCAGGATGGACAGTTTGGTGTCCTTGCCCTTTGCTGATGTCCCCACATGTTGGATGCCTGTGCAATACCATGAGCTGCACAAGGTTATACCTACACTTCCCATAATAAGTGAACCCCAATCAGACATATTTTGTGAAATTTCAGCTTTTTCAGTATGTTTCCTCTATAAAAATTTTCATTTATCTTTTGCAGCTGTCTAAGAAGGTACCAGCTGGAGACACAGAGGACGATACAAACAGTGTAAGTACAGAAGAAGTCAGTGAATGCAATGTCCACATTCTGTTTCAAATAATGTATTGACATTCAAATAATTTTAGCCAGATGTCCTTATATGTGCACTTATGCAGACACCTCGAGTGCAAGGGAAATGGGGAAAATGCACAATTCATTTTTTGTATTTATTTACAATTTGCTGCAAATTTGATTTAGTATGGGTGGCCATGGCCTTCAAAAAGTTTGTCTGCGTACCGGGCATGAGACTCACCCACAATTATAGCCAACGGAAGACTAGAGAAGGGAAAGGAAGGGGGCACAACCAAGGCCCATTCCATAATGACAGATTGAGCAAAGTGTACCATGGTGCCTCAGTGATTGGTGGGCATGGGAAAAGGTGGTGTTCCTAAAGGACATGATTTAATGTGACACATCTTTTCACATCTTTCAGCATCGGCTTCCTTTGTGGGTCTCAGCATTCGCTCACATGACATTTCAGAGCTGCAAAAGAAGGGAGTTCTGGAAGACTTCCCTCTGCAAGATACTAAAATCTCAGGTCCAAAAGTGGAGCAGCATGTCCACATGTGTCTGTCTGTGGGTTCTGCTCTTAAAGGGAAAGTTCACCTTTCCTTACGCCAAAGCCTTTCTATGAATTATAATGTCCTTAATACATTAGCAAGCTGTGCTCTGTTTTATAAAAGAATGCTTACTTTTTCAGATGCTCATTACACTGTCCTCTCAACTCCATGCTGCAGAATGCAGGACATACCGAGTGTTGAGTATTTGATTATGAAAACCCAGAAAAAAAAAAAGACTTGGCTTAGTTCCCTACCCACACATGCACAGTTCATTCTCCCTCACAAATCCTCATTCTGCAAGAGTGAAAGAGAATGGGCTTTGCATGCGTGGGTGCCAAATTAGCTTGGTTGGGCAAATATTAATAAAAGAAATGTCCAGACTCCAGGCACCCACCACCACCCACCGCAGTCCGCTCCAGCTCCTCATGCCCTGCTGGCTGGCCCCCCTGGGCTGCTTGGGAGTGTGGGGGGCTGACCGGCCGGAGGTTGTTAACCTACCTACTACTGGCTCAGGCTGCCTGCAGTGCTGTGCCACTCTGTCCCGCCGAGTCCCAACCTTGCCCAAGTTGCCTGGCTGGCTCTGGTGGCGGCTGCTTTAGTCAATCTGACACTGACCACCAGTGTAATGATGGCGGATGGGCCGGAGTCTTTTTGAGCTGGGCTGTGGGGGCCAATGGTCGGCTCGGCGGTCCGGATGTAGCTGTGGGCGGCGCTGGCGTCTCTCTTCCAGTGATGTGGATGTGTGGTGACGTCTGTCATAGGCGCTGCCGGCCGTGCAGGCGCAATTGCTAATAACGGCTGCTCGTTCGGGGCTATTAATAGTGTTTAATGGCCCCAAGCCTCTGGGCTTTTCGGGGGCACCCCCGGGGCTGTAGCCCCGTTAGCCCCAACTTAACGACACCCCTGGTGGGTGGGGAATGAAGCCGAAAAGGAAACAGAGCTGAACTCACCAATTATTATTATAGGGAATTCATCAGGGGTGAGCGGCATCATCATTTGAGCACCGAGTTTGGGCAGAGCTTGGGATTCTGGTGGAGTCACTTCAGTTCCCAAACATAGTAGAAGCAAATATGAATAAACTTTACATAATTTTGTATTACTGTTTTCAGAAACCCAACCAAAACACACGAGATCATTTCAGCGGCAGAGCAGATGCAGAAGCAGGAGGAAGGAGAGGGGTATGTATAGTCATGTATAGCCATTGCATTTATATCTTACATAATTTTTGTTATTATAACATAAGGAAAATGCCACACAGAATGTCTATCATTTGCACAGAAGATGATGTCACGCAAAATGTCCAAAATGAGTACAGAAGACAATGCCACACAGAATGTCCGTCATGAGTATAGAAGATATTTCTACAGAGATAGTCTATCACTTATGCAAGAGACAATGATTCACAGAATGTCCATCACCGGTACAGCAGACTATACCTCATAGAATGTCCATCACCAGTACAATAGACAATGCCACATAGAATGTCCATTAACTGTAGAGGAGATATTGCCACACAGAAGGTCAATTCCCTGCTAGACATGTGCAGAGCGAAAAAAATTGTTTAGTTTCAATTCGTTATTCACATAAATGTGTTTAGTTAGATTCTTTTCATTGGTTTAATTTGTTTTCGGAATTGTTTTGTTTATTTGTTTTCAAATCAATTTTGAATAGTTTTCGAATGTGAACAGTTTTCAAATTCCAATCGTTTAACAATTTCCAAGGAGAATGGGGTGGAGTGGAAAGTGAATGGAAAAAGATAGAATACAATAGTGGGGAATATAACAGAAAATTAAAGAATATAATGTGGTGGAGTGGAACAGAGTTGTTGTATTCTATTCTTTTGTTTTCGGTTATTCTTTTCTAGTCTATTTTTTATGTTGTATTCCTTTGTTTTCTATTCTATTTGGTTCTCTTTGGAAATTGGAAAACTACTCAGATTCCAGGACTTTTCAAATTCGAAAACTATTTGAATTTGAAAAGTATTTGAAAACGATTGGAAAATAATTCCACTTCGAATTTCGTCCAAATTTTTTTTCCCGTTATTTCGGATTCGTTTAAATTCGGATACATCTGAATTTCCGAAAAACGAAAATTCATCCAAAATTTTATTCGGAATTAAACAAACCACGCATGTCTACAAGTGACTATACTTTCTGGAATATCCATCACCTGTACTTTGCCAAATGTCTATAACCAGTAAAATAGACAATGCCACATAGAATGTTCATCAACTGTAGAGGAGTTATTGCCACTTAGAATGCCCATCACCTGTATAGGACACTATATCTCACAGAATGTCCAACACTAGTACAAAAAATAGTGGCACACAGAATGTTCATCATTTATACAGGAAATTATGCCTCACAGAATGTCCATCACCAGTACACAGGGCAATGCCACATAGAATGTCCAACATAAGTACAGAAGATACTGCCGCAGGGATAGTCTATCACCTGTAAAAGAGACAATGACTCACAGAATGTCCATCATCTGTACAGGAGACTATACTTTGCAATATGTCCATCACCAGTACAATAGATAATGCCACATACAATGGCCATCGACTGTAGAGGAGATATTGCCGCATAGAATATCCATCACCTGTACAGGAGATTATACGTCACAGAATGTCCATCACTAGTATGATAGCCAATGCCACATAGAATGTCCATCAACTGTTGAGGAGTTTTTTTCCATACAGAATGCCCACCACTTGAACAATAGACAATGCCACATAGAATGTCCATCAACTGTAGAATAGTTTTTTTCCATACAGAATGCCCACCACTTGAACAATAGATAATGCCACATAGAATGTCCATCAACTGTAGAATAGTTTTTTTTCCATACAGAATTCCCATCACCTGTATAGGAGACTATACCTCACAGAATGTCCATCACTTTTCCAGGAGACTATGCCTCACATAATGTCTATCACCAGTACATGGGGCATTGCCACATAGAATGTTCATCAGATGACACCATACTGTATATCCATCAGTAGAACAGGGGGCAGTGCCACACAGAATGTCCATCAATTTACCAAATAAATGGCACAGTGCTAGAAGTCCCAGTGAAATGATGACCATTTGGCCAGCATGTTACCCATAACTAGGCATGCCTTCCAAAATGTTACAAAAAAGGATGATAATTGACTGCTTTCTGAAGCCCAAATTAGATAAAAACAGTGTAATACCGCAAAAATCTCTCAGGAATGGAATCCGCTGACCATATCAAATTTAGACGTGTACAGTGTGCTTACTGTGAAAAGTCTATACTGCTCGCCAAATGAAGAGCATAGGGGTTGTGTATTATCACAGAGTATGGTGTTCTTTCACCATTTTTTACAATCATCGACTATTTTCAATGAGGTGCACTTAGCATGGAATGCAAGCAAAAATTAAACTGCCACAAAAATCACTCTAACCTTTAACCTTTTCCGCATTCTTAACTGGACCCTAACACTGAACCCTAGCCATCACTTGAATCTTAACACTTAGGCCCCTTTCACACTGGGTCAGTGGGCGTTAGCGGTAAATCCCCACTAGTCACAGCGGGGATTTACCACTGTTAGAGCGGCGCTACGGCGCGCTATTAACCTCCCACAAGGTGTTAAAACAGGGTTAAAAGTGCCCGCTCTATGCGCTTCTGAGGCGGTGTGCAGCTGCTTCGGAAGAGCTGCCCATTGTTTTCAATGGGCAGGGGCGGTGGAGGAGTGGTATATTTCCGCTCACCGCACCGCCCCAAAGATGCTGCTTGCAGGACTTTTTGTAACGTCCTGCAAGCACACCGCCCCAGTGTGAAAGCACTCCGGCTTTCACATTGGGGTGGATCGGGAGTGACTTTTGAGGCATTACTATTTTTAGCTAAATAGCGCCTGTAAAGTGCCTCAGTGTGAAAGGGGTCTTAATCTAACCAATAAAATTAGCCTCATAAGAGTGTGGGTGGGTGGGTGCAGCATGATGCGGTGGAGTGAAGACACGGAGCAAGGTTGCAAATAACAGATCTTGTATTAAAGAGAACAGTTCAATGATACAACCGTCCCATGGGAGACACCAAAAGGGGCACTCACAGTACATCTGGCCAAAGAGGATGGAGCGGTACTTGAGCGAGCCAACAATGTCTGTCCCAGAGGGTGAAATGCGACCTGGTCAGTCTGTAACCAAATGGGAGGCTTCCAGGAGGAAGGTGTAGCCCTAGCCAGTCCCTACTTATCAGGAACCTCTCCCTACCGCTAATATTTTCCCTGAAGGGTGGGGGATCAATGCTCTGAGCTCGGAGTCCACCCTATTTTGAAGCCTATTAGAGCCTATGGCTCTAATCAGGTGCTTCAAAAAAACAACTCCGCCGATCTAATTTATGCGCCCGGCATCCTGAAAGGGGCCGGATGAATGAATAGGTGGTGGCTGCAGCGGCCGTGGATAGATTCATGCTATGCATGAATCTATCCATTACTCATATAGGGGTGTGGCATGATAGAGGGGGCGACGCCTCTGCACCCTTAATGGACGGGCCGCCACTGTTCAGATTTTGTATTAGGTAGATAAAGTCTGTATTATACAAACAAGAGTGCTTCCATGCTTCACTATGTGCAGTACATGCTGGGCTTTCTAATAGGAGTGCCCAGCACTGGTAGAGGGCACCTGTTGGCTGAAGATCTAGAGGGCACTGTCTGAGGTGAAGACATCATACAGCTGATTCATTAAGTTGTGTGTGTGATCGTAAATTCTGCTAGGATCAAGTCTGCATCCAATAGGATAAGCTTCCCCAGTGACCTAGGAAACCATAAAGGAACCCTGTTCCTCCTGAACTCCTTTAGAACAACAGTGCTGCTGCAGAAGAGCACCACCTGCAGTGAAGAAAATAGACTGTACCTGCCTACATGCTGACACCAATTGGCTTAAAAAAACTTTGAGAACTCTTAGGAGTTGGGTGGAAAATACACTATATTACCAAAGGTATTGGGACGCCTGCCTTTACACGCACATGAACTTCATGGGCATCCCAGTCTTAGTCCGTAGGGTTCAATATTGAGTTGGCCCACCCTTTGCAGCTATAACAGCTTCAACTCTTCTGGGAAGGCTGTCCACAAGGTTTAGGAGTGTCTATGGGAATGTTTGACCATTCTTTCAGAAGCGTATCTGTGAGATCAGGCAACGATGGGGACAAGAAGATCTGGCTTGCAGTCTCCTCTCTAATTCATCCCAAAGTTGTTCTATCGGGTTGAGGTCAGGCCAGTCAAGTTCCTCCACCCCAAACTCGGTCACCCATGTGTTTATGGACCTTGCTTTGTGCACTGGTCCAAATCATTTGGTGGAGGGGGGATTATGGTGTGGGGTTGTTTTTCAGGGGTTGGGCTTGGCCGCTTAGTTACAGTGAAGGGAACACTTAAGGCGTCAGCATACCAAGACATTTTTTGTGGGAACAGTTTGGGGATGGCCCTTCCTGTTCCAACATGACTGCGCACCAATGACTGTCCTGACCTCAACCCGATAGAACACCTTTGGGATGAATTAAAGCGGAACTGCAAGCCAGGTCTTCTCATCCACATCAGTGCCTGACCTCACAAATGCACTTCTGGAAGAATGGTCAAACATTCCCATAGACACTCCTAAACCTTGTGGACAGCCTTCCCAGAAGAGTTCAAGCTGTTATAGCTGCAAAGGGTGGGCCAACTCAATATTGAACCCTAAGGACTAAAGGCACATACACAATATGCAAAATTACGATCGTCTGATATTTGGATTGTTAGTATGGTCCTTTCGACAGCCGATTTAGATTTTTCAGAAGACAAAAGCTGGATGTGCAGACTATAAAAAAAATTTCATACATCAACTCAACGTCCGATTTTCGTATCATTAGTACAGTTTTCGTACGGAAAAAAATCGTAAGAGCACGACTACGCATGCTCAGAAACTAAAAAATACATACAAAACTATTCAACACATTACATCACTTCTGACGTACGTAAATTTTCGTATGGTTAGTAACCTCTTCATTTTCGATATGAGACTAGCATCCAACCAAAAACTGACGTTTGGTAGTCCGAAAATCTAAGCTTGTGTATGAGGCTTAAAGTGGATGTAAACCCTCCATATACCCAGTGAAGTGAACAGCCTCAGATGATACACCGAGATGACACAAACCTCCCTATACAAGTCTTACATGTATATCTTCTGTCTTCACTTTGATACACTGTTTAGAAAACGCACATTCTGTTACATTTTCCACTTCCTCCTTCCTATCTGGGAGGGGTTGATAGCTAGACACTGTAAGAGACTATGAGAAAGCTGATTGGAGGAAAGGCACACACCCCCTCCCCACACATGCAGAGCTCTGACTGTGTTTTGTTTAGCAGCCTGCTAATTTTTTTTTAGCAACATCCGACTCAAATTTCTCTGTCCCGACTAACCAGAACCAGTGAGAACTTATCAGGCTAATACCAGAGCTACGGAAGAAGAGACATAGCTATTTGATGAGAGATCACAAAACACTACAGATATGCCCAGCTCAAATTTCATGAATCAGGTTTACATCCATTTTAAGACTGAGATGCCATTAAAGAGGAAGTAAACCCAGATAGGGTTTACTTCCTCTATGTCCCCCTGTAAAGTAGAAACATAATGGGCTACTATGCATCGCATAGTAGCCCATTATGTGCCACTTACCTGCAAACGAAGCCTGAGGCGTCCAGCGGTGTCCCCTCTCCTGGTGGTGTCCATCTTCTGCCCCCCTTCCTTCCGGGACCGACGCCAGTTCTGTGACTGGCGTGAGAGCCGCCAGTCACGGCACGGTCGCAGTGGAGGAATGGCACGCAGGCTGCTCCTTCACTGCGCATGTGCCAACATGACGTCGGCACAGCTTCAACACTGCATATCTCCTGAACCGTGCAGGTTGAGATATGCAGTTCACCTACAGGTAAACCTTATTATAGGCTTACCTGTAGGTTAAAGTGGTTGTCACAAGTTGACAACCACTTTAAAGTTACATAGTTAGTCAGGTTGAAAAAAGACACAAGTCCATCTAGTTCAACCAAAAAAAAAAAAAAATAGAAAAATTATATATAACCATACAATCCTTCACCCACAGATGATCCAGAGGAAGGCAAAAAACCCCAGCAAAGCCAATGATCCAATTTGCTATACAGTTCATGTGTGCGTAAAGGCAGGCGTACCAATACTTTTGGTAATATAGTGTAAGCCAGCTAAACGGTGACAGCAGCCAATAATGGCATTCGGACATTCACAGGTTGTGCCGCAGTGGTTAAGCCTGCAGTGGGAGATTGCCTACGTATTTGGCCAGCTTTGCACTTGATATCTGCTATCAAAAAATTATAAAAATTAAATCGATATGTGCACTCTCTCATATTTAAAGGATTAAAAGTAAGTACAAAAATGTAAAAAAAATATATAATCCCTAAACATAATATGTAAAGAAGGAAAAAACAGCGCGCATTCCCTTTATCTCCTAAATGAGTTACTTCCCCCATACACTTGAACTATTTGCTCCAAGATCTCAGCACCAAAAAGCACCGACGCAGTTTATTTATTTGGCACAGTGACAAATCCTAGACACATCAGAATGGCAAGCAAAGGCAGGTCAGCAGCGGTCAAAAGCAGCCGGAAATTGTGCCATTGTGCAGAGCTTGTACATGCGACCGGAGAGATGAGTTTAATTGGCCAGCATTTGCTGCATCCAGATGAAAAGATAGTCAGTAGGACAGCGAGGGAGCAGCAGTAACCCCAGGGGAGATTGCTATCAGCTTCCACCATGCACCAGCTCTGCTCTTATGATGTCTGTCGCTCCCACCTCTGCCTACGGGAGCCGAAGGTACAGCCCGGCGTTCAGGCTACGGAACATCACACGGCCGCAGCCACAGAGGAAAAACAAACAACAAAAAAGCTTCTGAGCGCTTTGAAGAGCAACTAGGCATCTCTTTGTGCTTTGCAGAAAATGCGCCGCGAATTGGCAGCTATTCCACACATTATTCCCGGCAGCCGGGGGCCTGCGACAGGTCCGAAATACAAATATGACGGCGTAGAATTTTATACCTTCTTCTGATGCTGTTTACAGATCAACTAGAGGCAGCAATGAAAAACAAAATTCAGAATGCAAGTTTACTTAAAGTCTATCTAAAGTCAAAATTTGATTCGATTTTGGATGTAAAATTAGGGTCAGATCACCCATTGGGGGTTCTTATTCTTCATTCAGAAAAATAGCCAGCACACAAAGATGAACCTCAAAAGTCCAAATTATTTAAGGATCTATTATAAAGTGTAAACATTTAAAGCAGTGGTTCTCAACTCCGGTCCTCAGGACCCACTAACAGGCCAGGTTTGCAGGATAACTGAAATACATCACAGGTGATATCATTTGCTGCTCAGTGATTGCAGTATTCTAGTTTGCATATCCCCAAGGTAATACTTAAAATCTGGCCTGTTCGTGGGTCCTGAGGACAGGAGTTGAGAACCACTGATTTAAAGGGTAACTAGAGCCACCTGAAGACCTCACCGGATCCTTATTCAAGGTGACAGACATGGGGTTGATTTACTAAAACTGGAGCGGGCAAAATCTGGTGCAGCTCTGCACATAGAAACCAATCAGCTTCCAGGTTTTATTGTCAAAACGTAACCACTTGCTGACCGCGCTATAGCCGAATTACGTCTTCAGTGCAGTCGCCCAGTTCTGGAAGGGTGTCCATTGACGTCCTCCCAGAACTGCACCCACCCCTGTGCGCGTTCCTTCGGACACAGCTGATCACAGATCGGGGTAAAGGGCAAATCACAGCAACCCTTTACCGTGTGATCAGCTGTGTCCAATTACAGCTCATTCAAATGTAAACACACAGCATTCCTCTCCTCGCGCTGTTACAGCATGAGGAGAGGAGAGCCGGTAACTGGCTAGTGTGAAAGGGGACAGCTATACTGATAATCAGGGCACTGAACATCAGTGTCCTGATTATCAGTACTTCCCCAACAGTGCCCATCAGTGCTGCCAAATAGTGCCCATCAGTGCTGCATATCAGTGTCGCCCATCAGTGCCACTTAGTGCCCATCAATGCCGCCTATCAGTGCCCATCAGTGTTGCCTATCAGTGCCCATCAGTGTTGCCTATCAGTGCCACCTATTAGTGCCCATCAGTGCTGCTTATCAGTGCCCATCAGTGCCACCTATTTGTGCCCATCAGGCAAGCCTATCAGTGCCCATCAGCGTCGCTTATCAGTGCCACCTATTAGCGCCCATCAGTGTCGCCTATCAGTACAACCGATTAGTGCCCATCAGTGTCGCCTATCAGTGGCACCTATTAGTGCCCAACAGTGACACACATCAGTGCAGATTTATCAGTGCCTCCTCATCAGTGCCCATTAGTGCAGCCTATCAGTGCCCATCAGTGTAGCCACATCAGTGAAGAAGAAAAATTATTTTTTTTGCAAACATTTATAACAGAAACTAAGAGACATTTTTTTTCAAAGTTTTTGGTATTTTGTCATTTGTATAGCAAAAAAAAAAAAAAGATTAAATACCACCAAAAGAAAGCTCTATTTGTGTGAAAAAAATGACCCACATTTCATGTGGGTATAGTGTTTCATGACCACGCAATTGTCATTCAAAGTGCGACAGCGGTAAAGGCTGAAAAGTGCTCCAGTTTTAGTAAATCTTCCTCATGATGTCTACCCCCTTGAGAAAGGGGTCTGGCAAGGCCCCAAGGCCCTAAAGTATATTTACTGTTGCACTTTTTTGGACTTTACATTTATACACTTTATAAAATTTGGAGTTGTGAGGTTGATCTATGTCTATGTGTGCTGACTTTTTTTCTGAATGGCCTATAGTACAGTAAATAATGCAGCAAAAGATGATGCGCAACCCACAAACCTTCACTATAAAATAATAATAAATCCAAAGTAGTAAGATCTTCCACTAAATTATCCACATGTCCCAATATCTCCATGCATCTATATCTTCTATGACTGATCACCAGTGCTTCTCACGTATACACCTCCCATGAACAATATATGCTCCCCTTCAGACTAAACCCTGATGGCTAGTCAAGGCTCAAGTCAATGCCCCTTTTGCCCTCTTTCTGGGCTGCAAACAGGATGGCTCCAAATTCACTCCACCACACACTGTTCCATGGATCCTCAACCCACATAAGAAGCATTTTTTTTGATTCAAGAAAGAAGAATAGGGTATGATAGTGCTCCCCATACAGTAAAAACATTTATTCAATATTTAAAATGACACTCACAAGTCAGTGCTATGTACAGTGCATATCAAACACAGGCAGCTCTCTGTCTCACCACCTCCACTGCCAACATCAAGATGGCCACTGACTGACCTCGCCTCAACGTGCTATGTACAGTCAACAGCCTTCTTCAGTAGGACCGGAGCAGGCCAGCAGGATGTAGGACGTTCCTTCATACCTTCCAATAATATAGTACCACCGTTGGCCAAGCACCCTGTTTTGGGCCGTAAGAGTATGCTGCCAGGTGGATTGGACTAAATAAGCTTTTATTCGTGTCTTTGTCCCCACCTGGGAGAGTGACCCTCTTTGTAGTATTTTACAGGCGACAACTGTCAAAGTGATGGGTTTACAGCTGTCCCCAGAACAGGAATAGAGAGGAAATCTTCCAGTGAGGACACCTGTTCTGGTGACAGCTGTCTAAGAGGTCAGTTTGTAAAGACTCCCTATCGCTTCCTGTTGTGTTTCCGGGCTAGGAAGTGAAGGGAAATCCTCCCAATGGGTCACAGACAACAAAGGTGCCAACTATTTCTCATTCTATTCAAAAATATAACATTTTTGGGTTTAGATAGTATCCTTAAGTTAGGAATGTTCTCAGTTTGCCTTGGTTCTGTTTCGATTTCAGTTTCCCATGATCCATTGGAGCCAGATTTAGTGGGGACTTTCAGATGGGCGTTTGGTTTGACTACACTCTTTTGCCATTCGGTTTGAATGATGTGCACCTTTATTCCTTAAGAAACTACACATAAAGCTTCTGGTGTGTGCTGTTTTGGGGAAGCTGGGTATCCCGGAGATCATCAAATTGCATGTTAAGTTGTTACACAACACAGTCTATAGAGCTACAACAAAATCAGAGTGAAAAAACAAAAACATCATACAAGTTTTTCTTCCATCTGAATGTTTCCTTCTTGTCCGGTGTGCACATTGAAAGGAGATCCCCAACCAAGATTAGCAGCCTAGTTTGAAATGGGAATTGATATTGAAGCAACACACCACTGCTAAGAGGTCCAGATACAATTTTATTTCATTAAAAGTTAGGGGCACAATCCAAAAAAGTAGCCAACGTGTTTTGGGGGTCCAAGTGCCCCCCTTTGTCAGGGCTTGACTGGCAACAATTTGAATAACCCAAGTTAACTGGATCTACAATGGCATTTTTTCCAGAGTGGAATACAAGCACAGGCCTTATCAGCAGCTTGTTTGGCACATCAGCAAATTATAGCCAGTCAAAGCTCTGATGAAGGGGCGCTTAGACTTCTGAAACAGGTTCGTACACGTTGGTATTTTTTTGGATCGTACCCCTGACTTTTAATGGAATAAAGTTGTATCTGGACCCCTTAGCAGTGGTGTGGTGCTTCAATTTCAATTCTTGTTACGTTACACTAGAAGCCAAGAAGACTGTGGAGATCCTCTGGGGTGTAGAAGCTGCCTGGCCAGGAGCCAGATTCTTTACACCAACATCACTACCTTAAGATAACAATACCAGTAAGATAACCCTATGGCCCAACCTTATTTTTCCACTTTCCTCACTAGTTTAAAATAGAGCTGTTTGGGATGAACCCAGGTCTGGAGGGGACTTATCTTCATTGACTACTGTATAGGCATGTAGTTTAGATTAAGATGTGGACATTTTGAAAACATTTAGGTTAACATGCTACATTTGTGTGTAACTGTCTCTCTTCTCTTCCACAGAAGCACAGGTCTCCGGATAATTCTCTCTACCAGGTAAGTGTTATCTTCACACACCATGGTGCAGCTCTGTTGCATACAGTGGCTGCTCTGCATAATAACTGTTGGAGAAAACCCCTCATGCAGTACTGAAGTTACTGCTAGTTAATTGAAACAGTGATTATTGGCTCACTAATATGTAACGTGACGGGCGAACCAAACACTTATGGTATTTGTATTTGGATATTCCTGCAATAATGTCCTGTGAAGTTTTGTGGTCTGCCCAGCCATTCTCCGCAAGGTTTCTCCAGAGGTTTCTAGTTGTTCCTTGAGCTGTGGCTGATCGACCTCCTATTTAATGGCGCCTTCATAGTTCCAGGGCCCACACCACTTGGCAAAACTTTTTAGCTATGTGTAAGGGCAGCATTCTGACCACCAATGCAAGGGGTACATTCTTTCCAACTACCACAAATGTAAGAAGCATTCCCTCCAGTGGCCACCAATGTGAGGAGTGTTCTTCCCAGTGACCATCAATTTAAGGGTCCTTCTTTACACTGACTGCTATTGTAAAAGGCAATATTCTCACTAACCACCAATGTAAGGAGAGTTCTTTTCACCGACCACCAATTATGGAAGCATTCTTCCCCGAGCAGGCCCCTTCTTTCCACTGACCAATGTAAGAGTCAAAATTCCCACTGACCATCAATTTAAGGGTCCTTCTTCTCACGGACCACCAATATAAGGGGCATTTTTCCTGCTGACCACTAATGTAAAGGGCATTCTTCTCACCGACCACCATTGATAAAAGCATTTTTCCCACTGACCATCAGTGTAAGGGTCCTTCTTCCCAGTGACCACCGATGAATTGGTTTTAGCAGTGATTTCCTGAGACCTAAAATTTAATTTGATGGTTCCTCTAGGGCAGGGGTCTTTAAACTATGGCCCTCCAGTTCTTCAGGAACTACATTTCCCATCATGCCTAGTCATGTCTGTGAATGTCAGAGTGGAGGTCCCTGCTCTAGTGAATGTCAGAGTGGAGGTCCCTGCTCTAGGGTAAAAAGGTTTAAAGGCTAGTCCTTAAATGCAAGGCAATTTTGTCCAACACTAAAGCCTGTGCCATCCACTATTAAGAAAATCAAAATATTAACTTGTTAAACACCACAATACCCAACTGTCTTAAGCCATGCCAGTTATGACACAAAAAGCTGCTTATGACCAAGAAACCACGAGTACCTACTATACTTTGTTATAGTATCCTTATAAAGACAATGGAAGAAACAAAAGCTAAATATATGTATTTGCTGAGCCATTCGGTGTCTGGGGAACTGAACTGAATGTTTTTTATGTTGCCATTTTTCAGGGTCTTGAGAAGGAAAAGATGAATGATCCGTACAACGAGATTGGAGTGAAAGTAAGATTTTTTTTTTTTTAAATGCTTCAATTTCAATGCATCGGTTTAAAGGGGTTGTAAAGGCAGAAGGTTTTTTTTTATCATCATGCATTCTATGCATTAAGATAAAAAACCCTTTGTCTGTAGTAGTCGCCCCCAGCACCCCCCTAATTACTTACCCTGAGCCCCACCTCTGTCCAGCGATTCCCTTGGCCATCCGGGACTCTCCTCCTGATTGGCTGGGGCACAGCTGTGGCACCATTGGCTCCTGCGGCTGTCAAAGTCAGTTAGCCAATCAGGGGAGAGAGAGGGGACAGGGCCGAACGGCAGCTGCATGTCTGAATGGACACAACGAGCTGCTGCCTATCAGTGCCCGTCAGTGCTGCTTATCAGTGCTGTCTATCAGTGCCCATCAGTGCTGCATATAAGTGCCTCATCATCAGGGCCAATCAGTACAGCCTCGTCAGTGCCCATCAGTGAAGTGGAAAATGTACTTATTTACAAAATTTTGTAACAGAAACAAAGAAAACCTTTGTAGCGCAAAAAATAAACACCCAGAGTTGATCAAATACCACCAAGAGTGGGAAAAAAATTATAAAAATGTATCATTGTCGCATGACCGCAAAATTGTCATTCAAAATACGACAGCGCTGAAAGATGAAAATTGGTCTGGGCAGGAAGGGGGGAAAGTGCCCGGTATTGAAGTGGTTAAAAAAACAATCACTTTAAGCCAATTAAAGTGCATCAAAATAAAAGATGCTCAAAGTCTTACAGTTTAGTTCATTATTAAAGCAGCCACAACTTTGGAGTAGAAAAGTCTGTCCTCTGCCAGCATACTGCAGAGAACGACCCTTGCTCTGTGTGCAAACAGTTGTCTCTACGCAGAGGTCTGACTCAGCAGGGGGTGCATCCTTGCAGAGAGACTTTGGATACCTTTTGTGTTGAGGCACAAAGAATGTATTTAGGTGAATAAAACTAAATGTTCGGTCGGGCTTAACAATTTTTTTAAAATTAGGGTGACACAAAGCATCTGGGGCAATCACAGTCATCAAAATGATTACGAGATTAAGACCTCATACACACGGACGTTTTTTACAGCTCTCCATGTTATTCAATGGCCCCATACAAACGGTGGTGCTTTTGAGCTGTAGATGGCGTCGGCGTTCTTAAGCTGTAAATCTAACGCAGGACCCACGTGTTCTGAGGCTGCAGTATTACAGCGTTTTGGACGCTGAGCCGGCAAAACGCTCACTAATGCGCATTAATGCCGTAGCGATGTTAACCAGCGTTTTTAGGTTCAAAAATAGCAGAGGAATGTTTTTTTTTTAACAAAACGCGACGTATTGCTGACGCTCACTAACGCGCATTAATGATTTGATCCCGATTTTTTTCCTGACGTCGGTCCCGATGTTTTGTCAATACGCCCTTGTGTATGAGGCCTTGATAGAAACTTGCCAGTTGATGACCCTCCTTCATTACTAAAGTATTTTTTTTTTAAATATACTTTACACAAAGGGGCTGTTTAACGAAAAGAAACAGTAAAGAAAATTATATTCAGGCCTCATTCACACAGGTGCACCTATCCATACACTTGTGTGAAGGACCATCTTTGTCCACAGAGGATGCACAGGTGTTCTGTGCATCTGCATGCGGGCGGTCCCATTCGTGTCTATTGGGATGCAGCAGCTGCATGGTCACAGCCCCTGGTTCCAATTTGACAGTTATGCTGTTGCTTGTCCCCTGATTGTTTGTGGACATACACCCGCACTAACGCAGCTGTAAAATTGGGAGAAGCCGTTGTGTCTGTGCAGCCACTGCATCCCAGTAGACATGAACAGAGCTGCCTGCATGCAGATGCACGGAACACCTGTGCGGGCAAAGACGACCCTTCCCACGGATGTACGGATAGGTGCACCTGTGTGAATGAGGCCGTACTTGCATGGTCACAGCAACTTATTTCATCTGCTGCCTCATATATAGCAATGGCAATGTGTTTTATAAATAGTGGCTCATTTTAGCATTGCTTTTCCTATTTGTCGTCTTGCATGTATCTTGCAGTATGTAATGTAAAACAGCAGATGGCGCACTGGAGACGGAACAGTCACACAGTATTTCTTTGTTCTAGTACTGGAAAGCAGAAGAGTTGCCTTATTTAGTAAAGCCATCTATTCACTTATCTTATTCCATCACATAAATTGGTGGTTTATTCATATATTGGCTCATTGGGTTCTAAGCTCTATTCCATAGCAGCCATTGTTTCCAAACACTGCCCTGATGATGGGCAAAAAGCCTGAAACAGCTGTAAAGCAATAATCAATAATCATCACATAAAGCAACGATCTGCATGGCTTGGCCCATAGTCCTGGCCCACAATCCTCTTAATTTGGGATGGAATGAGACACGTGATTAGCTTCTGTCTTAGGAAGGGTTTAATGCACCACCTTACTTTATTAAATACACTCAATATTTAGGGATTCCAGGTGAAATGTAGGGTTCCCTGAGCAAGTGATGAACTGCAATTGAATTGGCTGGTAGCCACTATTACGCTGGGTACATCATCCCTGTTTTGTTGCGTAAAGGAGTGATTTGCATGACCTCATCCACTTCTGCAGAGTACGTAATATACACTTTATTGTCAAAAGTATTGGGACACCTGCCTTTACACGCACATGAACTTTGATGGCATCCCAATCTTAGTCCGTAGGGTTCAGTATTGAGTCGGCCCACCCTTTGCAGCTTCAACTCTTCTGGGAAGGCTGTCCACAAGGTTTAGGAGTGTCTATGGGAATGTTTGACCATTCTTCCAGAAGCGCATTTGTGAGGTCAGGCACTGATGTTGGATGAGAAAGCCTGGCTCGCAGTCTCCACTCCAATTCATCCCAAAGGTGTTCTATCAGGTTGAGGTCAGGACAGTCAAGTTCCTCCACTCCAAACTCGCTCATCCATGTCTTCATGGACCTTTCTTTGTGCACTGGTGCACAGTCATGTTGGAACAGGAAGGGGCCATCCCCAAACTGTTCCCACAAAGTTGGGAGCATGAAATTGACCAAAATGTCTTGGTATGCTGACGCCTTAAGAGTTCCCTTCACTGGAACTAAGAGGCCAAGCCCAACCCCTGAAAAGCAACCCCGCACCATAATCCCCCCTCCACCAAGTGACTTGGACCAGGGCACAAAGCAAGGTCCATAAAGACATGGATGAGCGAGTTTGGGGTGGAGGAACTTCTATAAGTGTGTTTGTTTGCTTTTTGGGATATTGGGGTAGAAAGCACAATTGCATGGGGGGAGAACATTTTTGCCCAGGGTTCAATCAATATTAAAGATGGCCCTAAGCCTGGTACGCATTTTACGTCTTTTTTTTTTGTTCAAATCAGCGGGCTTAACAAAAAATAAAACGGAGGAGCTTGCTGTACTAAATATGCGATGTTAGTACAACAATCTCCCCACTGAGCTACTGTGTTCTGACAGGGGGACTGGCCCCTGCATCACAATACACCGGTCAGCGCTTGCAGCCATTGGCTGCCAACTCTAATCAGATGCCAAGATTAGATGCTGTTTTTTTAGCAGGCCTGTTTGAGAGAAACTGGCCGTTCAGCCAGCATCTGTTGGGCAGGCTGATGTACACCTGGGCCGAATGTACCAGCTGATTTTTGGCCCCAGTGTACCAAGCTTAAGACAAGGCATTAATCTTCAAAAAAAAAAAAATCTCAGGTCAGAAAAGGATTACAAACCACCTTCATTTTGCCTTCCCCATTGACTTAAATGCATTTAGCTGGAACTTCCAATTTTTACCAAAATTTGGAGAAATGAAAATTCCCAATTTTGCTCCTCTGTTGTTGGCACACAGTTGTTCACAGGGGTATGAGAGAATCGTGCCCTCCACCCCTGAAATGATCTTGTCTCTCGAAATGGTGGGCGATATGTGAAAACTTGGTTCATGAAGGCACTTGACAACGTAAAGTTGGATCTTCAGTTCATTTCTCATTACATTCATACAAAGCCGTACAGCAAATCATTTATTTTGTTCCGATGTGTCGCTCTTCTGTTTTCAGCCCCAATAGTCCCAGTGATAAATAACAAATTTTGGTCCAGGAAGAGAAAATAAAAATAGATTTTTTTTTTCCCCCATGCACAGCATTTTTCACTGTCAGTCAGTCCCATTGTGTTTTGAGCATAGAATATATAAAATAACAAACATCTTACAAATAACGGCGTGTCATCAGATGTGGTGAGCAAAGATTTCCTTGCGAGGAGCCATCTTGGTCCGGCCAAAATGCTGGATCAATAAATCTCTGTGTTTTTTCCCAGGGCTGGGCCGTCGCTCACGCCTTTCCTGCGAGCCTCATCAATCCTGCCGCTGAAGGATCTCATGCTTCAGGAAGTCTCAGTGTGCAGCGTAGGTTATGTCTCTCGCTCACGTAGCCTTGCTGCCATTCCATCTGCCGTGAAGGTTATAAAATCAGATATCGGTGAAATACAACTTGGGTGTCTAGGTCGTTAATTAGAAAATGGTAGACAAGGCCTTGCTGCCCTGGTTTTGTTCATGCATGGCTTACGTTATTTAGAGAGGGCCCTTGGGTGTCTTGTCTTTGTTTGTATGGTAGAAATATTCCTCCATCTTAGCAGAACTCGATGGTGGTTACCACATCCCTAAAGTATTGAGGAAAAATACAAATACCCCCTAAATGGGACTTTAAATGGTAACACCATCACCAGTAAGTAAAAAAGTCAAAATTTTATTGAATGTCTTAAAAACTAAACAATACTTGTTTTGTATGGGGTACCCAATTGTCTTTTGGCATATATAGTACTTAGGGAACTAACCAAATATATTTATTTTTGCTGTCTGAACCCACCTGATGGTCCTGGGTATCTGAAGCCGCACCGATCCCCCTGCTGTCCGGGTTCCCCTGTGTGCCCCGGCACCCTACAGGAGGCCCGATGGTACCATCGGTGGCCATGGTGGTAGGGCCAAGGAAGCATCACAGCTCACAAGCCCTAGGAGCCTAATCCAGCCCTTGGGGCCCAAGAGTTTCTGAACCCCTTTGCAGGTTTACCAGTGGCTTCAACTCTGATAGAAGGATGTGTTGTGTAATCCAGCCAAAACCACTTGTCTTGGACGTTTACTAGCACAGGTGTGGAACACTCTGCTTTATTAGGAGAGAGCAAGCTACATGTTTTGTAATGAGTATCTGTACAGAAAAGCAAACAAATAATTGCGAAGGTTGGTATGTTGCACCAAACTTAAACAACAAGCAGGATAACTTTTGGAATATTTTACCAAATGGTTATGGCTATAAAACATTCATGTTTTCTCAGTGTTTACCAAGAGGTCTTCAAGGAAGGCTGGTAGGAAGGTTTCTTACAATAACAATTACCTTAACAGCTTTAGGTAGACCTGTTAAGCTCCTAAATGTGTATTTGTATTCAATATCTAGATTAAATTATTTGGCAGTTGTCACCTGTTTTCTGACTTTTAGAAGTTCCCTGTGGTGGGACATAACTGGGAGATGGTGTTTCCAGTAGATGCTCCAGTTGGCTGCCACTGAGAGTTTTGAATGTGAAAGCAGCTAAACTTTATTTCTAGACATCCCACGTGGCGCTGTTAAGTGTGGATATACCTTAGTGGCAATATACATAATTACTCATGGAGCAATCAAGGGGCAGGCTGGAATGAATCAGCTTTTACATGACAGTGGTGGCTGGTGAAATCTTAGGATGGGGGCACCAGACCCCTCCCTTCCTTTTTGACCCCTCCCACTTATCATAAGCCCTACCCCTTATAGATTCCACCCATTGTGTCAGGAGCATACAGCCCAGCATCGCCAGATAGGACTATATACAGCATTGCCAGATAGGACTATATACAGCATCACCAGATAGGGGTGGGGTATATACAGCATCACCAGATAGGGGTATATACAGCATCGCCAGATAGGGGTGTATACAGCATTGCCAGATAGGACTATATACAGCATCACCAGATAGGGATATATACATCATCACCAGATAGGGATATATACATCATCACCAGAGCGGTATATACAGCATCACCAGAGGGGTATATACAGCATCACCAGAGGAGTATACAGCATCACCAGAGGAGTATATACAGCATGACCAGAGGAGTATATACAGCATGACCAGAGGAGTATATACAGCATGGCCAGAGGAGTAAATAGCATCACCAGAGGGGTATATACAGATCAGCAGAGGGGTATATACAGCATCACCAGAGGGGTATATAGTATCACCAAAGGGGTACCAGCATCCATCTACCCCACCACTGCGGGGCTCACGGCACTTACAGTACCCCCCCAGGGCAGTCGGCACATCAAAGTCCCGCACTTACCCCATCTGGGAGCGGGCAGGCAGCAAGCGGTGTCCGGCGAGTGGGGAGCTGCTTGGCTTCGGCCGTGCATCCCCCTCCTCCTCCGAGAAAGGCGTCCAATAGGATCGCCTGTTTTTTACGCCAATTGGGAAACCAGTTACATACCCGCAGTTCCTGATTGACAGAGAGAGGTGGTACAGTGTTAGAAAGGCAAATATTCATTTGACTTTCTAAGGGCTCGTGGTGGCATGCTCTATGCCACACTATGTTAAAGCCTATTAGAGCCTACGACTCTAATGAGATGCTTTAAAGAAACCCCCCGCCGCGGTAATTCATGCGGCCAGCGCCTCAAAGGAGCCGGCCGCATGAATAGGGGGTGGTCGCTGGCGACCATGGATAGATTCATGCTATGCTATCCATAGCATAAAGGGGGTGGCGAAGACAGAGGGGGTCGCGCCCGTGCGCTCTTAATGAACGGGCCACCCGTTACATAAATATGACATGACTTCTGTCAAGGATTCCTCAACCACTTTGTTAGGAAAGGTGAACTGTGCCATCCCATTGATCTCCATTTTTTCCTGCATAACACACAGACCAGGAGAAGGTCACAGTACAACTCTTACCCCGAAATATACATTTTTGCATATTATATTAGATGGAAAGGCAACATTGTTAGAAGCCTTCTTTAATCTAATATCTAATATTTACAAATTAACATTACTAACATGTATGATATCTTTATATTATAATTGAGTTGATTGCATACACAATCTTAATTTCAAGACTATAACTACATTATTGATATTTTTACATTTTGTATTTTAATATTGTTCTTGTAATATTTTTCTATTTTATTATTAAATCCATTTTCGAGTTTTTACACCAATAACTGAACGGATTTTCTTGGGACTTTTCTATAATAATATAAGTTACAGAATATCAGGAGAATATTCTCATATTTAACAAACACAAAAACCCACTTTTGCAACTCCCCATTGCTCTTACAATCCCTGCATACATTTTTATAACAAATCGCATGATAAATACTTTTGTTTTAGGTTTTTCTATGCAGTCACAGACTGCAAAGCCCCAGCTCTATCCTCTTTCTCATTGGTTAGTAGGTTTGAAAGTTATCTCAGCAAATAACACCATAGAGCTTTGGCAGGATGTTGTCACTTCTCTACGGATTCAGCAGTGGTGCCGGCAGCATTGTTGGCCCTCAGACACTAAGACAAGCTAGAGTTTTGTAGTTGTGTGACCTCATAAAAAACATTTAAAAAGAGGTATTTACATTTACAATTGATTAGAGAACGTACACATGCATTATAAAAGCAATCGGGAGGTAACAAAAGGTGGGTTATTATGTAGCCTTTCCTTAAAGTGATATTTATGTCAAAATTTAAATTTTGCCCTATAGGTAAGCTTTTAAATCTTACTTCTAGGTACCTTGTAAACAGCTTTAAACTTGCGCTGTTTAGTAGATAATAACATTGGCTCCAGAAGATGAGTTCACTAGCACATGCCCGGTACTCTCTGCATTCATGGGACACTGAGCATATGCTGTGAATGCAAGGACCACTGCAATGTGATGGTGACATCATCACAGCCCACCAAACAGCCGGAGAGCACAAGTCCAAAAAAAAAAAAAATGACCGGGGAGAAGATGGAAGCGTTGGGAGCCATGACAGCTTAGTGCAGGAGGGCGATTTGGACCAGAAACCTTTGCAGCCTTGCTTTTCCTAAACGTGTGCAACATTTCTCCTATGACAAGCAAAAGAAAGCATGTCTGCTTCAGTTTAACTTTAGCGCAAATCCCGGACGAGCCCCCAATTGTTTTACTTGATCTGTTAAGGTTCTTTGTGGTAAAAGCAAAGAAGCATAAAAACCTTTGTAGTGTAATGCTGTATTCACTTGTAGGAAAAACAATACACAACATACAGAGTATCACAAAATATCCATACAAAATACACATTCACAAGCTATCTTTCCTTCCTAGCAAATGAGCATGGACAATGTATGCAAGGTATACATTAAACAGTTACTTTACCTGGTTCTTCCTGGTGATGGAGTCTTCTTTCTTTAAACCAGGATCTCCCCAGACTGCTCCTTGCTTCTATGAGTCCTGCAAAAACTGCTCCTTCTTTGTTTTGAGCACATGGCTGTGTTCAAGTCCTTTTCCCTCCCCCTACTTCCTGCCTACATCACTTCCTGTCCTGAGCTTCATAAACCAGTCCAACAAGTTAATAAACATATGAATAGGGAAAACCCAGCTTCTACCTATATTTATACTATAAAAGTCACTAATATAGCCATAGTAACACAGTATGAAAGGTAGGCCTGTCATAACGTGCTAGTTTACTACCGCTTTAAGCCTATCCCATTAACATACACTATATTGTCAAAAGTATTGGGACACCTGCCTTTAAACGCACATGAACTTTAATGGCATCCCAGTCTTAGTCTGTAGGGTTCAATATTGAGTTGGCCCATTTTCTGCAGCTATAACAACTTCAACTCTTCTGGGAAAGCTGTCCATGAGGTTTAGGAGTGTGTCTATGGGAATGTATGACCATTCTTTCGGACATGCATTTGTGAGGTCAGGCACTGATGTTGGATGAGAAGGCCTGGCTCGCAGTCTCTGCTCTAATTCATCCCAAAGGTGTTCTACTGGGTTGAGATCAGGACTCTGTGCAGACCAAGTCAAATTCCTCTGCCCCAAACTCGCTCATCCATGCCTTTATGGACCTTGCTTTGTGCACTGGTCCAAATCATTTGGTGGAGGGGGATTATGGCCTCTTCCAACATGACCACGCACCACTGCACAAAGCAAGGTCCATGAAGACATAGATGAGTGAGTTTGGGGTGGAGGAACTTGACTGGTCCTGACCTCAACCCGATAGAACACCTTTGGGATGAATTAGAGCGGAGACTGTGAGCCAGGCCTTCTCATCCAACATCAATGCCTGACCTCACAAATGCTCTTCTGGAAGAATGGTCAAACATTCCCATAGACACTCCTAAACCTTGTGGACAGCCTTCCCAGAAGAGTTGACGCCGTTATAGCTGCAAAGGGTGGGCCAACTCAATATTGAACCCTATGGACTAAGACTGGGATGCCATTAAAGTTCATGTGTGTGTAAAGGCAGGCGTCACCATACTTTTGGCAATATAGTGTATAATGTACCTAAAACATGCACGTTGTTTAAGTCAAACTCTGGGCCGAAATGTACAAAAATACAATTGAATGCAGATGTGTATTAAAATTAATTTAATTAAATTTGTTTTTAAATGTAACTAATGGAAGCATGTGTATTTGTCCTGATATCAACTTTCTATAATACCCTGAACAGTAACACTCAGACTGGGAGAGGGAGGGGCTGGACAGCCAATTAAGCTCTTCTGCAGTTCACAAGTAAGAGCGTAGAGAAGAGTGAGGACTCACCAGTGTGCTCGTGACCCAATGACTGCTGACAGTGTATTCTTGACCCAACTGTGCTGCTGCTGCAGTGGAGGTCACAGACCTGGTTGTGCCGTGGCGCAGAGAACGCCTGCTTCGCAGTGCTAGCTAATGAGAATTTCAGAGCCTTTGGCAAGTAAAACATTTCACATACGTGCAGTTCAATTCTTTATTTTGCTGCTAGGCAGGATTTCAGTTTTAAATGTAAAAATAGCTTTAACATCATTAGATTTAGAAATAAAGCACGCTCCCCTAGGTTTCTAATTTTTTAAGCAGGAACAATAACAAAACTGATGATAATAATATATAACTATAATAATATCATTACAATAATAATTACGATATATTATATAATTATAATAACTATAAAAATATAATAACTAATAACTAATAAATGTAAAACAAAATAAAATAGTGAAGCATTTGTGGACCAGAAGGTAAATCCCCTTTGAAAAGACTTGCTAATAGCTCGCCTTGTTCCATTCCTCCGCTTTGTATTGGCCCAGGCTCTATACACAGGAAAACCTGCCTGTGATCAGATACTACGGGTTTTCTTTTTATAAAAAAAAAAAAAAGAAAAAAAAAAACAGAGGTACAGCTAAAAGCTGATGTATGCCCCAGAGCAAAAGACACAACATTGCACCCCTGCTATTATATTTTTAGAAACCAGGATCACGGGAGATCACAGGACAGCCTAAGGCATGGCAGCATATTATGTGTGTACAAGGCCGAGGAGAACAATACAAACTTCATTATTAGAGCACAAGCTGAGCGGACGGAAATCCTAATCAAGACATGCCATGTCACGTTCCCGTGTCATTTCTACCCCTGCCAAATTATTCATGGAATTCACGGGCAAATTAAAAGAAAAAATTGGCTCAACAATCATAAGAACAAACAATCTACATTTACTGTATTTTTAGGTTTAGCAATGACACTTTGCTACAATGTAAAGTAGTGAGTGTACAGCTTGTATAACAGTGTAAATTTGCTGTCCCCTCAAAATAACTCAACACAGCCATTAATGTCTAAACCACTGGCAACAAAAGTGAGTACACCCCTAAGTGAAAATGTCCAAACTGGGCCCAATTAACCATTTTCCCTCCCCGGTGTCATGTGACTCGTTAGAGTTACAAGGTCTCAGGTGTGAATGGGGAGCAGGTGTGTTAAATTTAGTGTAATCTCTCATTCTCTCATACTGGTCACTGGAAGTTCAACATGGCACCTCATGGCAAAGAACTCTCTGAGGATCTGAAAAGAGAATGGTTGCTCTACATAAAGATGGCCTAGGCTATAAGAAGATTGCCAAGACCCTGAAACTGAGCTGCAGCATGGTGGCCAAGACCATACAGTGGTTTTACAGGACAGCTTCCATTCAGAACAGGCCTCGCCATGGTCAACCAAAGAAGTTGAGTGCACATGCTCAGCATCATATCTAGACGTATGAGTGCTGCCAGCATTGCTGCAGAGGTTGAAGGGGTGGGGGTCGGCCTGTCAGTGCTCAGACCATACACCCCACACTGCATCAAATTGGTCTGCATGGCTGTCATCCCAGAAGGAAGCCTCTTCTGAAGATGATGCACAAGAAAGCCTGCAAACAGTTTGCTGAAGACAAGCAGACTAAGGACATGGATTACTGTGGTGTGATGAGACCAAGATAAACTCATTTGGCTCAGATGGTGTCAAGCGTGTGTGGCGGCAACCAGGTGAGGAGTACAAAGACAAGTGTGTCTTGCCTACAGTCAAGCATGGTGGTGGGAGTATTATAGTCATAAAAAAGGCTGCGCTTGTGCATAAAACATAAATCAAATGGAACATAAGAGTGAAATCAAACAAAGTGTGGCAAATATAAAGACAGTGAATAAACTCATAAAACTCCAATCCCGTAAAAGTCCATATAGAATAAGTCCAATGTGATAGGTGACGAAATGAAGATAATCCTTAATCAAATGTGGAAAAATAACCCGGCATGCACCACAGTGTTTCAAGTGTGAAATGAACACCTCCACCACGGATGGTTGTGCCCTTACCGGATCTCTTGGACCTCTTATTACAGGAGGTCTAAGGCGCTTGTGTGGATCAGGGCCTCCACAGAGCCGTGCCGATAAGTTGTTAAAGGGGCACCCTCACTCTCCGTTGGAACGTGTCCTCCTTTATCTTCTATTGGGGTTTGTATAACCGCTTTCTTGAGTGTGTATGGGATTGAGGGTAGTGTGTGGCCACAGGACCAGATGGTCTCCTCAATTCCAGGACAAGTAACACGGTACCCAAAAAAAGAAGGGATGGACTGGATAGTGTAATAACGTTTGGATAAATTAAATTTATTAAAAGATGATGATTAAACTCACATGTATCCGGATAATTGACAGCTGTATAGCAATAAAAACATTCAGCGGTGATAATGAGACAGCACTCCACCCGATCGATTTCGTCTCCAACAGACGTCTTCTGGGGTATGGAGGCTGTCTCCCCACACCGCTTTACATACCTTTAGACATGCCTAGCCCGGCCAATCACATCCTCCATTGCAGGGATAAATCCCACCCATCAAATCAATCTGCTACCCGGCTGAGCCGGCATGCTAACCTTACTCCAGATGAACGCCCCATCCTGGGTCAGGAGGTTTACACGTCCGCCATCGCGGCCCCCTCAGACGCCGCGTCACCGCGGGTCCCGCGAACCGGAAGTGCATGGAACGGAAATGTGCGTTCCAACCAAGGCCGCTCCATTTCCGCTTCCTGTGTCTCAATGGCCGGATGTTTACAACATTCTGTGTCAGAGGGAAATAATCGGTGGGAAAAGAGAGTTCCTAGTGTATGGTCAAAAATACCATAGAGATATTATGGTTAAGGAGGGCTAGTTCGGAGGATGATGGCTAGTATACAGGGCAGGCACTAAAAAAAGAAGAAAAATGGACACTAAAATCAAGGTGAAAGTTGAATGAAAAAAATATAAAATATAAAAAATATATATTTAGGGAAAAACCTTACTCTTATTTTTTGTATATATCTTCCGAAGAATGGGAAGAATTCATAGGGGACAGATAAAACAGACTTAATCATCCATGGAAATAACAAAAAAGGTAGTTTTAGCTACATATTAGGGGAATAATCATGAAATGATAGAAAACAGAGTCAAAAATTTTTTTTTGTAGTCTGTATCGTCCATGGACTACGTGGGCACCATAAAGATATCAAAGATGTCACAAATCAGCATTTCAAAAATGTTTGAAATAAAAAACAGGAAAAAACAAAAAAAGGTCAGAGGGAGGGGGATTGATCCCCAACTTAGGATGTGATCTGGCCTTACAAAATACAAAAAACTATATACAAATACATTAGGGGATGAAGGAGATCTAATTAGTCCAGGGTTTCAAAAATGACAGTGTGGATAATGTGTCACCTGTCCATCAAGAGTTATCTATAAAACAGTTGATGTCAAGGTCCACGTTCAGGCCTAGGGGAGAGTGGCTCTTCAAAAGAAAAATCCACTTTGTCTCCAACCTAGATAGCTCCCTCACCTTAAGGCAGCCCCTCCAATTGGGGGTTAAGCTACAAATTCCCATGAACAGAGTTCCCTCAGGATTCCGTGCATGGGTCTGATCATAATGGCGGGAGACACTATGGTTGGGATATCCCTTGCGGATATTGGTTAGATGTTCCCCCAACCTGATATGTAGAGATCTCGTGGTCCTCCCAATATATTGAAGGCCACATGGACACTGTAGGAGATAAACCACATGATTGGATTGACATGTAACAAGAGACTCAATAGTGTATTCCTTATTTGTTACTGTTGATGAAAACCCTATTGTTTTTCTTCTCGAAAGTGTATTAATTTGACAGACCTGGCAGTGACCACATTTGAAATAGCCTTTTAGGTTCTGGTAAAAGGGAACATTTTTGGGAGGAGGATCTATAATGTTGTGCACCAATTTGTCCCTCAATGACGGTGCTCCTCTAAAGGCAATCATTGGATGAGTTGGTAGAATTGTATGTAGGACTGGATCATTTCTTAAAATATGCCAGTGTCTACGGAAGACCTCTCTTATAGCTTTATGCTGCGTAGAGAAGTTCGTAATAAAGGCAAAATGGCGGTTATGGTCAAGCCCCTGGACACTCGGTTTCGCTTTGTGTATTAATAATTGTTTTCTGTCGGTGTCTCTGATGGTCATTGCTGTGTCACGTAGTTGGGTCTCTTCAAAACCCTTTTCTAGGAAACGCCCTATCAGGGTCTCTGCTTGTCTATCAAAATCCAGTATGTTAGAACAGTTCCTTCTTATACGGAGTATTTGACTCTTAGGAACTCCTTCAATCCAGGGTTTATGATGACAGCTATCCCTGGAAATGAAGGAGTTGCGGTCAGTCGGCTTGAAATAAGTTGAGGAGGTCATTTGCCCCTGTTCCAATTTAATCGTCAGATCCAGAAAGTGTACACTGGTCTGACTGTATTCAAAATTTAATTTAATACCCCTATCGTTCTCATTGAGAGATTCGACGTACTCCAATAATGATACTTGGTCCCCCTTCCATAGGAGGAGGACGTCATCGATATATCGTACCCAGAATACCAGCTCCGGTCTCTTCTGGGAATCGATGACGTCCTCCTCCCATTTGGCCATAAAAAGATTAGCCAAACTGGGGGCGTTTCCGTTCCATGCACTTCCGGGACGCGGTGTCTGAGGGGGCCGCGATGGCGGACGTGTAAACCTCCTGACCCAGGATGGGGCGTTCATCTGGAGTAAGGTTAGCATGCCGGCTCAGCCGGGTAGCAGATTGAGTTGATGGGTGGGATTTATCCCTGCAATGGAGGATGTGATTGGCCGGGCTAGGCATGTCTAAAGGTATGTAAAGCGGTGTGGGGAGACAGCCTCCATACCCCAGAAGATGTCTGTTGGAGACGAAATCGATCGGTGGAGTGCTGTCTCATTATCACCGCTGAATGTTTTTATTGCTATACAGCTGTCAATTATCCGGATACATGTGAGTTTAATCATCATCTTTTAATAAATTTAATTTATCCAAACGTTATTACACTATCCAGTCCATCCCTTCTTTTTTTGGGTACCGTGTTACTTGTCCTGGAATTGAGGAGACCATCTGGTCCTGTGGCCACACACTACCCTCAATCCCATACACACTCAAGAAAGCGGTTATACAAACCCCAATAGAAGATAAAGGAGGACACGTTCCAACGGAGAGTGATGGTGCCCCTTTAACAACTTATCGGCACGGCTCTGTGGAGGCCCTGATCCACACAAGCGCCTTAGACCTCCTGTAATAAGAGGTCCAAGAGATTCGGTAAGGGCACAACCATCCGTGGTGGAGGTGTTCATTTCACACTTGAAACACTGTGGTGCATGCCGGGTTATTTTTCCACATTTGATTAAGGATTATCTTAATTTCGTCACCTATCACATTGGACTTATTCTATATGGACTTTTACGGGATTGGAGTTTTATGAGTTTATTCACTGTCTTTATATTTGCCACACTTTGTTTGATTTCACTCTTATGTTCCATTTGATTTATGTTTTATGCACAAGCGCAGCCTTTTTTATGACTATAAGCTTTTTGGGTGTAGAAATCACACTTTATTGTTGCAGCTGTGCTAAAAAGAGTGCAGTGATTGTTAGGGTTAGCGCAGTCTTCCTATTCACATTACATGGTGGTGGGAGTGTCATGGTCTGGGGCTGCATGAGTGCTGCCAACACTGGGGAGCTACAGTACATGAATGCCAACATGTACTGTGACATACTGAAGCAGAGCATGATCCCCTCCCTTCAGAGGCTGGGCCGCAGGGCAGTATTCCAACATGATAACCCCAAACACACCTCCAAGACGACCACTGCCTTGCTAAAGAAGCTGAGGGTAAAGGAGATGGACTGGCCAAGCATTTCTCCAGACCTAAACCCTATTGAGCATCTGTGGGGCATCCTCAAATGGAAGGTGGAGGAGCGCCAGGTCTCAAACATCCACCAGCTCCGTGATGTCATCATGGAGGAGTGGAAGAGGACTCCAGTGGCAACCTGTGAAGCCCATGAGGGTTAAGGCAGTGCTGGAAAATAATGTTGGCCACACAAATATTGACACTTTGGCCCAATTTGGACATTTTCATGTAGGGGGTGTACTCACTTTTTTTGCCAGCAGTTTAGACATTAATGGCTGTGTGTTGAGTTATTTTGAGGGGACAGCAAATTTACACTGTTATACAAGCTGTACACTCACTACTTTACATTGTAGCAAAGTGTAATTTCTTCAGTGTTGTCACATGAAAAGATAGAATAAAATATTTACAAAAATGTGAGGGGTGTACTCACTTTTGTGAGATACTGTACATACTGTAGGTACTTAACCCCTTCACTCTGACCGTACGCAAATATGCGGCCCCACTGGCCTGGGCTTTTTTTGCATGTGGCTGCATATTGGCGTATCTCCCTTTGTGCTGGGCACACCGGGGTCTCACGGAGAGCCCCGTGCCCCGTACTAGCGATCGGGACCCAGAAACTCCAGATTTCGGGTCACCTGATCGCTGTCATAGCCTCTGTTATCCGCTATCACAGTGATCAGTAGACATGCGCACTGCCGAAAAACTTTTTGTTTTCATTCCATTTGTTTTGTTTTTTCTTTCCATTTTTTGGGTCATTCGTTATGATTGCAATTTGTAAATTCGAAAATTCGTTTATTCAAAAATCTGAAAATAAGAAAGAAAATCCGTAAATTCGAAACAACTAACTAATAATAACTATAAAATGATAAGTATTGGAATTTCCTTTCAAATTTGGCTGTTAGTTAACGTATGAATACAAATTTATCCGAAGTTAGAAATTATCCGAAATAATGAATGCCGTATCTAAACAAATGGAACGGAACAAATTAAGACCCCACCCACTACAGGCTGCCTGCAGAAAACTACAGGAGGGGGCGGAGACAAGACCAGTCACCCTGCACAAGGAGCCATGAGCAGTGAGCGGTCTTTATTACAGGAAGAGGGAAAGTCTCGCACTGGTTTATTTCACAGATCTGGAAGAAATACACAAAGCACACCATGACTCGTGTTTACATTACATTTACTTATCCCAGTTCAGCTTTAAAAAACAGCAATAAATTGAAATAGTTCTTTGATATATTCTTTGATACAGAAAAAAAAACAAACATTAAAAAGCAAAACAAACATTAAAAAAAAAAAAAAGGTTACCCCCTTGTAAAAATGATTATTGCTGTTGGAGTATTGTCATGGTAATCCACAACCTGTAATTTTCCCGAGCAATGGTGAGGAAAATCTCTCGGGGAATAAAGCAGGTAACGAGCCCTTTTAATGTCCAACACCTAATGGTACTGTTATGAGGTTGTCGTTATTAGTAAAAATGTTCCCCCATTGGAAAAAAAAAAAAAATTACAAACAAAACGAAAAATTACAAACAAAAAAAAAGACATAGTTTCTTATATAGTTTCTTGATAAAGTTAAATAACGACAAAAAATTTCGACTTGACCCTATTCATTTACATTACATTTGTGCTCAGTACCACACGAAACACATAAAGAAGGTCTAGACACTTTATTTGGTCACGCTCTGAAAGGGAGAAGGACATTATTTCTGGCGAGTGACGAGTACCGAGGAACACGTCCCACTGACCAGAACAGAGGCGGG
>BLSH010011673.1:356291-368149 GCA_018402905.1 Glandirana rugosa
CATAAGAACAAACAATCTACATTTACTGTATTTTTAGGTTTAGCAATGACACTTTGCTACAATGTAAAGTAGTGAGTGTACAGCTTGTATAACAGTGTAAATTTGCTGTCCCCTCAAAATAACTCAACACAGCGCCATTAATGTCTAAACCACTGGCAACAAAAGTGAGTACACCCCTAAGTGAAAATGTCCAAACTGGGCCCAATTAACCATTTTCCCTCCCCGGTGTCATGTGACTCGTTAGAGTTACAAGGTCTCAGGTGTGAATGGGGAGCAGGTGTGTTAAATTTAGTGTAATCTCTCATTCTCTCATACTGGTCACTGGAAGTTCAACATGGCACCTCATGGCAAAGAACTCTCTGAGGATCTGAAAAGAGAATGGTTGCTCTACATAAAGATGGCCTAGGCTATAAGAAGATTGCCAAGACCCTGAAACTGAGCTGCAGCATGGTGGCCAAGACCATACAGTAGTTTTACAGGACAGCTTCCATTCAGAACAGCGCCTCACCATGGTCAACCAAAGAAGTTGAGTGCACATGCTCAGCATCATATCTAGAGGTTGTCTTTGGGAAATAGACGTATGAGTGCTGCCAGCATTGCTGCAGAGGTTGAAGGGGTGGGGGTCGGACTGTCAGTGCTCAGACCATACACCCCACACTGCATCAAATTGGTCTGCATGGCTGTCATCCCAGAAGGAAGCCTCTTCTGAAGATGATGCACAAGAAAGCCTGCAAACAGTTTGCTGAAGACAAGCAGACTAAGGACATGGATTACTGTGGTGTGATGAGACCAAGATAAACTCATTTGGCTCAGATGGTGTCAAGCGTGTGTGGCGGCAAACAGGTGAGGAGTACAAAGACAAGTGTGTCTTGCCTACAGTCAAGCATGGTGGTGGGAGTGTCATGGTCTGGGGCTGCATGAGTGCTGCCAACACTGGGGAGCTACAGTTCATTGAGGGAACCATGAATGCCAACATGTACTGTGACATACTGAAGCAGAGCATGATCCCCTCCCTTCAGAGGCTGGGCCGCAGGGCAGTATTCCAACATGATAACGACCCCAAACACACCTCCAAGATGACCACTGCCTTGCTAAAGAAGCTGAGGGTAAAGGAGATGGACTGGCCAAGCATGTCTCCAGACCTAAACCCTATTGAGCATCTGTGGGGCATCCTCAAATGGAAGGTGGAGGAGCGCCAGGTCTCAAACATCCACCAGCTCCGTGATGTCATCATGGAGGAGTGGAAGAGGACTCCAGTGGCAACCTGTGAAGCCCAAGAGTGTTAAGGCAGTGCTGGAAAATAATGGTGGCCACACAAATATTGACACTTTGGCCCAATTTGGACATTTTCATTTAGGAGTGTACTCACTTTTTTGCCAGTGGTTTAGACATTAATGGCTGTGTATTGAGTTATTTTGAGGGGACAGCACATTTACACTGTTATACAAGCTGTACACTCACTACTTTAAATTGTAGCAAAGAGTAATTTCTTCAGTGTTGTCACATGAAAAGATAGAATAAAATATTTGCAAAAATGTCAGGGGTGTACTCACTTTTGTGAGATACTGTACATACTGTAGGTACTTAACCCCTTCGCTCTGACCGTACGCAAATATGCGGCCCCACTGGCCTGGGCTTTTTTTGCATGTGGCTGCATATTGGCGTATCTCCCTTTGTGCTGGGCACACCGGGGTCTCACGGAGAGCCCCGTGCCCCGTACTAGCGATCGGGACCCAGAAACTCCAGATTTCGGGTCACCTGATCGCTGTCATAGCCTCTGTTATCCGCTATCACAGTGATCAGTAGACATGCGCACTGCCAAAAATTTTTTTGTTTTCATTCCATTTGTTTTGTTTTTTCTTTCCATTTTTTGGGTCATTCGTTATGATTGCAATTTGTAAATTCGAAAATTAGTTTATTAAAAAATCCGAAAATAAGAAAGAAAATCCGTAAATTCGAAATAACTAACTAATAATAACTATAAAATGATAAGTATTGGAATTTCCTTTCAAATTTGGCTGTTAGTTAACGTATGAATACAAATTTATCCGAAGTTAGAAATTATCCGAAATAATGAATGCCGTATCTAAACAAATGGAACGGAACAAATTAAGACCCCACCCACTATAGGCTGCCTGCAGAAAACTACAGGAGGGGGCGGAGACAAGACCAGTCACCCTGCACAAGGAGCCATGAGCAGTGAGCGGTCTTTATTACAGGAAGAGGGAAAGTCTTGCACTGGATTATTTCACAGATCTGGAAGAAATACACAAAGCACACCATGACTCGTGTTTACATTACATTTACTTATCCCAGTTCAGCTTTAAAAAACAGCAATAAATTGAAATAGTTCTTTGATATATTCTTTGATACAGAAAAAAAAACAAACATTAAAAAGCAAAACAAACATTAAAAAAAAAAAAAAGAAGGTTACCCCCTTGTAAAAATGATTATTGCTGTTGGAGTATTGTCATGGTAATCCACAACCTGTAATTTTCCCGAGCAATGGTGAGGAAAATCTCTCGGGGAATAAAGCATGGTATGCCTTGAGAATGAAATTGAAAGCAATCTGTCTGCTAAAGGGGTTTAGGGGTTCCATATGGACAGAGAACACTAGTTGCAAGCCAAATTAATGTTCTTGAGAACCTGGAAGATTGCGGGTTGCTGATATCTGCCGCATAAATCTCACAGCGGAGAATAGCAAAATATCTATTTGAGTGAAAATTGTTTATGGAGTCAAGTAAACTATAAAATGTATTATATTCCATTCTTGGAGAGGAATGATTGGTTTCTACAAGATAGAAAAGAGGAGAAGTATATTGGTCTCCATTGAAAGCAAACCTTCACCTTCCCCAACCACCTGTTGTCATTCCACTCCTACCTCCCCTCCCCTAACAATTGGGATTTTTTTTATTTATTTATTACAGGTACTTATATAGTACCATCAATTTATGCAACGCTTTACATATACACTATATTGCCAAAAGTATTGGGACACCTGCCTTTACACGCACATGAACTTTAATGGCATCCCAGTCTTAGTCCGTAGGGTTCAATATTGAGTTGGCCCACCCTTTGCAGCTATAACAGCTTCAACTCTTCTGGGAAGGCTGTCCACAAGGTTTAGGAGTGTCTATGGGAATGTTTGACCATTCTTCCAAAAGTGCATTTGTGAAGTCAGGCACTGATGTTGGATGAGAAGGCCACAGTCTCCGCTCTAATTCATCCCAAATGTGTTCTATCAGGTTGAGGTCAGGACTCTGTGCAGGCCGTCAAGTTCCTCCCCCCCCCCCCCAAACTCGCTCATCCATGTCTTTATGGACCTTGCTTTGTGCACTGGTGCACAGTCATGTTGGAACAGGAAGGGGCCATCCCCAAACCCTTTCCACAAAGTTGGGTGCATAAAATTGTCCAAATGTCTTGGTATGCTGACGCCTTAAGAGTTCCCTTCACTGGAACTAAGGGGCCAAGCTCAACCCTGAAAACCCCCACACCATAATCCCCCCTCCACCAAATGATTTGGTGCACACTCCAAAGACATGCTGGCAGGTTAATTGGCCTTCGTATGTATGTATGAATGTGAGTTAGGGACCTGAAATTGTGAGCTCCTTGAGGGCAGGGACTGATGTGAATTTGCAATATATATGTGAAGCGCTTTGTAAATTGTTGGCGCTATACAAGTACTTAATAAACTCCAGAAAAACGTTTTATTTTTAGTAGAAAACCCTGCACTATTATTAAAAAAAAAAATACACTACCATTAAAAACAAATATTAAAAAACGTGAAAGAGCAGCTATCACTCCACAGTGCAATCACCACACTAATATCAACAATTGTATACTTACCAACAGTGAAGCGCTCCTCAACTACTACTGGACTGCGCCAAAGCCAAAAGCCGACTACAGCACGGTAGCCCAGTTCTTGGAGGGCGTCCATGGATGTCCTCCCAGAACCACGCCCCCTGTGCACCCCCTGAGACGTGCATCAGGCATGCTCTGTGATCGGTGTAAAGCACCAATAGCAGCTCATCACAAGTAAACCAACCTTCCTTTGCTCATGCACGATCACAGCCTGAGGAGAGGAGAGCCGATAACCGCCAATTCTGACAGGGCACATTTACACTGATAATCAGTGCAGCCCTATCAGTGTCGCTTATTGGTGCCCATCAGTGCAGCCTCATCAGTGCCCATTAGTGCAGCCTCAGTGCCCGTCAGTGCCCATCAGTGCAGCCTCATCAGTGCAGCCTCATCAGTGAAGGAGAAAAATTACTTTATTGCAAAAATGTATAACAGTAACTAAGGAGAGCCGGTAACCGCCAATTCTGACAGAGCACATTAACACTGACAATCAGTACAGCCCTATCAGTGTCACCTATTGGAGCCCATCAGTGCTGGTCAGTGCAGCCTCATCAGTGCCTGTTAGTGGCCATCAGTGCAGCCTCATCAGTGCCAGTTAGTGGCCATCAGTGCCGTCTCATCAGTGCTCGTCAGTGCTGCCTCATCAGTGCCTGTCAGTGCAGCCTCATCAGTGCCCGTCAGTGCAGCCTCATCAGTGCCCGTCAGTGCAGCCTCATCAGTGCCCGTCAGTGCAGCCTCATCAGTGCCCGTCAGTGCAGCCTCATCAGTGAAGGAGAAAAATAACTTTTTTGCAAAAATTTATAACTGATATCTTTTTTCATGTCATGAAACCATAGTAAACATTCTGTCTTGAAACCTAAGCAAACGTTCATGTCTTATCTGTTGCCTACCTTTGCTGCATGTGTCCAGTTAAAGGCTGGGCCTCCCTCACCTGTGAGCTTTAGTAGGCCCTCTTCGGCCGGCCTCCGTTCCAGGCCTTAATTGGTAACAGGATATAAGCCTGGCAGTACAAGGCTGCATGGGTGATCAACGTTTGTCTGTGGTTGGCTTCTGTGTGATCGTCTCCCTTGGTTTCTCTGTAGTCTTATCCATGTATTGATCCTTGACTTGTCTGACTATTCCTTCCTGCCTGATTCCTCGACCTTCGGCTTCTTTCGTCTTCTGGTTTTCCTGACCCTTCACTATTCTTCTGAGTATTCTCTCTGTTCCTGTGCTGCTGCTTCCCCTCTCTCACCTGGGGCCAGCCGAGCGTGAGCTAGGAGACCCTGGGGGCCGCGACCTGGATCCAGTTGCAGCCAAATCCATCCTCACCACTAGAGGCTCTGGTGAACACCCACTAGCTCTTAGACTCCGCGCCCTGGGGAAACTGATGCACTGGCTCCCTGAGTTTCAGTGTCTGTGCTCTAGGGAGTCCTCTTCCCGTATGAGTCGGTACTACTTAGCAGCAGTCAGCCATAGGTCCGCAACCTTGCGTGCACTTCGCACTTCTGCGGTGCGATTCACACTCCTGCGGTGCGCATCCGTCACCTGACCTCAGGTGTCATGACATTTTGTTTGTTTAGCAAAAAATAAAAACCCCAGAGGTGATTAAATACCATCAAAAGAAAGCTCTATTTGTGTGGAAAAAATGATAAAATTGTCATATGTGTACAGTGTTGCATGACCACACAATTGTCATTCAAAGTGTGACAGTGCTGAAAATTGACCTGGCCAGGAAGGGGGTGAAAGTGCCCGGTATTGAAGTGGTTAATATAAATTACCAAGTGTAGACTCAAATGTACATATAAACAGCAAAGCTCATAAATTACACAAATCATAAATAACCTGCAGAAAATCGTAAAAAAAAAAAAAAAAAAAAATGAAAAAAATCCCATATATCATCTAATTAGGTTGTACGTAAAAAAAATAAAAATGTGAAAACAGTCCCTTATATTATCCAAATAGATTATGATTGTCCAAAAAAAGGACCACCACCACAGTTAATGTATCACAAGTAAAGGTAAGTTTTCCAAAAATCTTCCACCATGGACTGCAACCAGAAGAGTATAGTCCACGTGTCCAGTCGGGTGTCTCCTCATGCAATGGACCACTAATAATAATTAAAGCGGATGTCCACCGCCGCCCCTTTAAAAATTAAAAGTCAGCAGATACACATATAGTAGCTGCTGACTTTTAACTTTAGGACACTTACCTGTCCAGGCTGCCGCCACCATTGAGAGTAAGGGAACCCGGCAGTGGAGCCTTTTGGCTTCATGTCGGGTCCCTACTGCGCTTGCGCGAACCGCCACTGCGCTTTCTCACTGGCCGGTGGTGAAGGAGGAGGGAGCCGGGCTGCTGACGTCAGTGGCCGTGACCTGGGCTCCCGGATGTTGGGGAAAATGACACTTATCCAAGACCGGTATCTTCTCCCCCCCGAAAGGTGCCAAAATGTGACACCTGAGGGGGGGAGGAATCTGACCAGTGAAAGTTCCACTTTTTGGTGGAACTCCGCTTTAAGGTGGTCAAAAGCACTTTAATCACATAGGCAAGATGAGCAGCACCGGGTCATGTCTGCTGTCTATGCTGTTGCATAAAAGGGCCGGAATAAATATGTGCAAAGAGGATCCAACAGTGTAGCATTGCCAGTGACTTTTTAATAAAAGAATAAAAAGGAGCAACACTCACAATGCGCAGACACATACAAGCTTGCACACACACAGTGTAGATCGGTCAGCTCAGCAATCCTCTCCCTGTGCTCCTGTTGTTCCCATCTGTAGCCCTTGAGAAAACCTGGAGGGATGATAGGTGCAAGGTGGGTGGGACCTGTGTGATTACATCATGCTGGGAGGGGCCAGGTGTTATTTTGCTGTGTGAGCTGGAATTTACCTTCAGTTTGTTAGTGCAGCTAAATCCGACACTGCCCTCTCCCCAGATTGACAACGCTGCTGTCCAAAAGGTTCCCCTGTGCTCCTTCATCCAGAGTGGAGGTGTGTTACTGGTCACATCACCAGGTGAAACCAGAGGGGGGGAAAAGCCTAAAAAAGAAAACTAATGCAGCCACCACATCTAATGATTGGTAAGCTGCAATATAACACATTTTTGATTTTGGGTTTAATACCGCTTTAAAATATGCAGTCACAATAGCAGTTTTCCTGCAAGAGTCTATTGAAGGGTAAGAAAGGACAGCCGTCTTCCCCCTTATGCCCCAGAGTGGTCCTGGTTGGTCTGCGTGTCTATGTTCTCGGATGCTTTGGTCCTATATATTTATAAGAGAACAGAACAGAGCGGGTCCCGAGCATTGCTCTCTAATATCTGGCTGGCACCAGACACACATCGAAGACATTTATTGCAATCTAAAACTATCTGGGGAGGGAGAGGAACTCGGAATAATAAAACCACTAAAGTGACAAGTGAGAAAAAAAAATAATGGCAGCATTTACCTCCTCTGCAGCCCTCTTGGTGAGACGGGCTGAGGAATATTATGTGCTGCAGACGGCGCTTTAATAATAAAAGGCTCAGTACCTCCAAGGAGCCAAAGAGACCCTGTCACCTTCTCAATTCAGGCCAAAGTCATGGTGTCCGTGTGAAGGCCAAGCCACTACTCGCCTCTCTATTGCTCCATTGTTGTACCTTCCTCATCAGTGCCGCCTCATCAGTGCCGGTCAGTGCAGCCTCATCAGTGCCCGTCAGTGCAGCCTCATCAGTGCCCGTCAGTGCAGCCTCATCAGTGCCCATCAGTGCAGCCTCATCAGTGCCCGTCAGTGCAGCCTCATCAGTGCCGCCTCATCAGTGTCCACTAATGCAGCCTCATCAGTGTCCATCAGTGCAGCCTCATCAGTGTCCATCAGTGCAGCCTCATCAGTGAAGGAGAAAAATTACTTTTTTGCAAAAATGTATAACTGATATCTTTTTTCATGTCATGAAACCATAGTAAACATTCTGTCTTGAAACCTAAGCAAACGTTCATGTCTTATCTGTTGCCTACCTTTCCTGCATGTGTCCAGTTAAAGGCCGGGCCTCCCTCACCTGTGAGCTTTAGTAGGTCCCATTTCAGCCGGCCTCCGCTCCAGGCCTTAATTGGTAACAGGATATAAGCCTGGCAGTACAAGGCTGCATGGCTGATCAACGTTTGTCCGTGATTGGCTTGTGTGTGATCGTCTCCCTTGGTTTCTCTATAGTCTTATCCATGTATTGATCCTTGGCTTGTCTGACTATTCCTTCCTGCCCGATTCCTCGACCTTCGGCTTGTCTGCGGTTTCTCTCGTCTTCTGGTTTTCCTGACCCTTCACTATTCTTCTGAGTATTCTCTCTGTTCCTGTGCTGCTGCTTCCCCTCTCTCACCTGGGGCCAGCCAAGCATGAGCTAGGAGATCCTGGGGGCTGCGACCTGGATCCAGTTGCAACCAAATCCATCCTCACCACTAGAGGCTCTGGTGAACACCCACTGGCTCTTAGACTCCGCGCCCTGGGGAAACCGATGCACTGGCTCCCTCTATTGCTCCATTGTTGTACCTTCCTCTGTCGTATCCACCAATGAAATACACTATATTGTCAAAAGTATTGGGACACCTGCCTTGGCATGCACATGAACTTGAATGGCATCCCAGTCTTAGTCTGTAGGGTTCAATATTGAGTTGACCCACTCTTTTCAGCTATAACAGCTTCAACTCTTCTGGGAAGGCTGTCCACAAGGTTTAGGAGTGTCTGTGGGAATGTTTGACCATTCTTCCAGAAGTGCATTTGTGAGGTCAGGCACTGATGTTGGATGAGAAGGCCTGGCTCAGTCTCCGCTCTAATTCATCCCAAAGGTGTTGAGGTCAGGCCAGTCAAGTTCCTCCACCCCAAACTCGCTCATCCATGTCTTTATGGAATTTGCTTTGTGCACTGGTCCAAATCATTTGGTGGAGGGGGGGATTATGATGTGGGGTTGTTTTTCAGGGGTTGCGCTTGGCCCCTTAGTTCCAGTAAAGGGAACTCTTAAGACCTCAGCATACCAAGACATTTTGGACAATTTCATGATCCCAACTTTGTGGGAAGAGTTTGGGGTTGGCCCCTTCCTGTTCCAACATGACTGCACACCAGTGTACAAAGCAAGGTCCATAAAGACATGGATGAGCGAGTTTGGGGTGCTTTTTTCAGTCAATGCATTTTTGGAAAGGGTCAGGGACTTTATTTAAAAGCAAAACAGTGCAGCGGAGACGATCGTGTCCGTTCCCCCTCTTCACTGAGCCGAGTGAGTGGAAGATGTTGCCCATTCAGCTCCATAGCATTGCAGGGCGGAAGCGACGTCACAAGTCACTTCTGCCCATAGCTCTTAAAGGGGACATTTTTTTTTTTCCACTGCCATTTATTTTTTTGTATTGCATTTTAGTGTAAATATTATTATTACTATACAGGATTTATATAGCGCCAGCAGTTTGTGCAGCGCTTTACAAAATATGAGATCTTTTTGACCTCAGATCTCATATTTAAGAGGTCCTGGCATGCTTTTTTCTATTACAAGGAATGATTACATTTCTTGTAATAGGAATAAAAGTGATCAAATTTTTTTTTTAAAGGACAGTGTAAAAATAAAAAGTAAAATAAATAAAAATAAAAAAATATTTAAAGCGCCCCGACCTTGCGAGTTCACGTGCAGAAGCGAATGCATACGTAAGTCCCGCCCACATATGAAAACGGTGTTCAAAGCACACATGTGAGGTATCGCCGCAATCTTTAGAGCGAGAGCAATAATTCTATCACTAGACCTCCTCTGTAACTCAAAAGTGGTAGCCTGTAGAAATTTTTAAATATCACCAATGGAGATTTTTAAGTTGCAGAGTTTGTCGCCATTCCGCGAGGGGGTGCAATTTTGACATGTTGGGTATCAATTTACTCGGCGTAGCATTATCTTTAACAATATGGAAAAAAATGGTTAACTTTACTGTTTTCTTCTTCTTTAACTGAAAAAAGTGAATTAAAAAAAAAAAAAAAATCACACTTGTAAGACCGCTGCGCAAATACGGTGTGACAAAGTTTTGCAACGACCGCCATTTTATTCTCTAGGGTGTTAGAAAAAAAAAAAAATATATATATAATGTTTGGGGGTTCTAAGTCATTTTATAGCAAAAAAATCTGGTTTGAACTTGTAAACACTGAACCCAAAAAAGAGGCTCGGTCTGGAAGTGGTTAATCCACCCAACAACAAATTGTCAAAATTTAAAAAAAAAATGCAAAATGCATCAGCAACTATCGAAAAAATGCATCAAAATGCATGTGCGAAAACGCAAAATGCACCACAAAAAAACACTGCAGAAAAAGATCAAAAGCAAAACTGCAATGGTGTGAACCAAACCTAAAAGCATGATCCAGTTTGCTCCAGCACAAGAAAAAAATCCGTTCTGATCCCTCGAGAGGCAATCAAATATTCCCTGGATCAACTTTACCTATAAATGTCAGTACCCAGTTATATTATGTAGATTTAGGAAAGAATCCAGGCCTTTTTTTTTTTTTTTTTTAAACAATCTACTGAGCTGGCCAGAACCAGCTCTTGAGGGATTTCACAGCTCTTACTGTGAAGAAGCCTTTCCATATTTGGAGATGAAATCTCTTTTCCTCCAGACATAAAAAGAGTGCCCCCTTGTCCATTGTGATGATATTAAAGTGAATAACAACACCAAGTCCACTATATGGACCACTTATATATTTATTCATGTTGATCATATCCCCCCTTAACCACATCAATACTGGGCACGAAAACCCCCTTCCTGTCCAGGCCATTTTTCAGCTTTCAGCGCTATCACACTTTGAATGACAATTACTCAGTCATGCAGCACTGTACCCATATGAAATTTGTGTCCTTTTTTTCACACAAACAGAGCTTTCTTTTGATGGTATTTAATCACTAGGGGTTTTTTTTTATTTTTTGTGCTATAAATAAAAAAATTTGAAAATTTTTTGAAAAAATGCCTTTTTCTTTGTTTCGGTCATAAAATTTTGCAAATTAGTAATTTTTCTTTGTAAATTTTGGCCAAAATTTATACTGCTACCTATCTTTGGTAAAAATAACCCAAATAAGTGTATATTATTTGGTCCTTGTGAAAGTTATAGAGTCTACAAGCTATGGTGCCAATCATTGAAAATTGATCACATCTGATCACACCCGATGTACTGACGGCCTATCTCATTTCTTGAGACCCTAACAAGCCAGGAAAGTACAAATGCCCCCCAAATGACACCTTTTTGGAAAGTAGACATTCCAAGGTATTTAGTAAGAGGCATGGTGAATTTTTTGAAGTTGTATTTTTTTCCCACAATTCTTTGCAAAATGAAGATTTTTTTTTTCTTTTCTTTTTTTCCCACAAAATTGTCATTGTAACAGGTTATTTCTCACACACAGCATATGCATACCCCAAATTACACCCCAAAACACATTCTGCTACTCCTCCTGAGTATGGAGATACCACATGTCAGATTTTTTCACACTGTCATAAAAAATAAAAGGGTATGTGCGCACAGTTTTTATCAGCCCAGTCACTGTGTCCAAAGGATGGAATACGGACAGTTTTTTTAAAGATGAGGAAAAAACTTTACTATCCCTTCACATAGTCTGAGGAGTGGGTAGTAGAATAAGTTTTTTTCTGCAGGTTTATGGAGGAAACTCTGGGGAGAAGGCAGCCAATCCTGAGAAGCTGAACCGGGCTTCATGAAACCGACGGAAGAGGGGTCTCAAAGGAGGTATTTGGACGTCTTTTTTTGAATAAGATGATGGGTGAGGAGTCTGATACACTTCCCTATCATTTCAAAAAAGGAGTAGAAATTTTTTTGACAGGCATAAGGTAGGAAACCTGTGTCACTGACCCGACTATTTTTGACACGCGTGTATGGGAAAATAAAAAATACTGTCACACTTTTTTAGACTGTACACCATAGAGGTATGAGTCCTCCTCATCGTCTTACACAAAACCCCACATTAAACCCCATACGTATACGACACACACTCTTTATTGGACAATGTTACTGTTAAAACACCCTTTTTTTCTT
>BLSH010011673.1:376150-395568 GCA_018402905.1 Glandirana rugosa
GGGGGAGAGGAGGGAGAGAGGGGGGAGGGAGAGAGGGGAGAGAGAGAGAGAGAGAGAGAGGGGAGGGAGGGGAGAGAGGGAGGGGGGAGAGAGGGAGGAGAGGGGGGGAGTAGAGAGGGGAGAGAGAAAGATGGGGGGGGAGAAAGTTACACCGCACCAAAACTCATAGTACTGTGTGTTGCAATTTGACATGCGTTAGCAAGATGTGCAGGGTGCCATTAAATTGGTTGCAAAGCCTAAACATTTTTACCTTAATTCATTCCCTGCATTAGGTTAAAAAAATGTTTCAGTATGTGTATATGTGCATTAATGGCACTGGCGCACGTCTGCAAAAAGGCTGCTCTTTTTTGTGCATTGTGGGGAAGCATGCGATTTTGCGTGTGTTCGCACAACACTCTAGTGTGAATGTAGCCCGACTCGCTTATACTGAATTGTGTTGTATGTGTACAGTCACCCTTTATTTTGAAACCGGCTGTGCAAACTGCTGCCCCTGTTTAAATCCTGCATAATAAAAATAATAATACAGAGATGGGGAGATAAAGATCGATATGAGATAGATGGCAGCAGTGACTGGTTTTGTAGCCACCAACATTGGGAGACTCATAGGTTTTCTTGTTTCGATTTCAGGGGTTAAATGCCGGCCAGAGGGACATGTATGACGGCCTTCAGATGAAGAACCTGCACCGCTGAGGACGGGTGGAGTGATTGAGCAATCTGGATGAAAAAAAAAAAAAATTGCATTTCACACCATTTTTGTTTTCTTTTTATACTATATGATTTTTTTTTTTTTTTTAAGAGAGAAATTAGTAATTTAAGGTCTTTATTATTTACACGCTGTAAGGAACGGAAGCATTCTCCTGTAGTAACTGACACGGCGTGGGGCAATCATGACTCCACTATAGAAGCAGCAAAGGTCACGTTGCTTGCTGTAGAGATCGGTTATATCTCGATGACGACTACGGCACACGGGGTTGCCATGACAACCCTGACATCAGGTTCATTCTATAAGTAATATCGTAAAAACGTTTTAAAGGGAACCAGTCTTGGCTGAGCTACTCAAAGAACTGGAACATTCCTGTGTTATGTGAACAATGATGGCTTGCATACAAAGGGTTTATCCTTTTCCCCTTTATTTAGCTTGGCTGTACTATGACTTGACTACGTCTTATGGTGGCCATACACGATTATTTGATCAATATGCAATTCAATCAAAATGATCGAATCGGCAAACAATCAAATAGCTATAACTTCCCTTCTGATCAATATAGGCCGGATTCCAATAATTTTAGTCACTCGGTCAGGGTGGAAAATGATTGTTCTGCATTGATCCACGGCATAGTGAGACTTTGAATTTAATTGTAATTTGATCCGTTAGATCGTGAGAGTGAATGGTGGAGATACATTCAATAACGCGTTATTATCCCCTTCCCTGTGTACGGTGTATTGATCAATTGGCTTGTTGACTATGGATCGATTATTCCTCTTAGCAGAGATCAATAGGCAAAAATAAATCTATTATTTTCTGAAGCGTGTATGGCGGCCATTACTCTTTGGGCTCAGGGTTATAAGTCATCTTAAGTTTCTGTCATGCCGACCGTCTGACATAAAACCGCTCCCCCTCCCCCCTTTGAAAAAGGGTATAACAGCACCAATAATAGAGCCCCATTGGCATTCACAATCCCCTTAAATATGGTGCTGGTAGTGTTATGCACACTCTTGAGCAAAGAGACAACATCTGTTATCAGCATGAGGTCAGACAGATTGACAGGGCAGTGAAAGTAAAGCCAACAAAAAGGGAAATACACATTGTCTACAGATTATTTTTTTTGGCAATTGTAACTGGTTCTCTTTTCAGTGAGTTTGGGAAAGGATTCTTACTTTATTTTCTGTAAATATATATATTTCTATTTTCTTGTTATATATTTTTCAGTTTGTTTTTTTTTTTTTAATTCTTAGATAGGTCAAGTTATATAAAAAAAATGCTGTTTGTCCCACAAATCTGCATTTACATTTGTTCTCTGCGAATGTTCTTCAAGCTATTTTCTCTTCCGAGTGAATGTTCTTTTACCATAGGCAGTGGAAAAATACTGCATTGTGTCCACTACATGAAGCCGAGGAGGACAGGAATACACGCATCTTTGTAATAAGAGATGCAATGGGGTTTATTTACTAAAGGCAAATCCACTCTTTACTGCTAGTGCACTTGGAAGTGCAAGTAGAAGTGCAGTCGCTGTAGATCTGGGGGGACATGCAAGGAAAATAAAAAAACATTTTTTTCTTGTACATGATTGGATGATAAAATCAGCAGAGCTTCCCCGGATTTCATATCTTCCCCTCAAAATTATAGTGGCTGCACTTCCAAGTGCACTTGCAGTGCACACTGCACTTGTAATGCAGAGTGGAATTGCCTTTAGTAAATCAACCCCAATGTTACAATTCTAGGGAACACAAAAAGAATTAGCATACATATATGTAAGTTATTGGTCACATTTATTTGGCAATTCCCTCTAGCCTTCTCTTGAATTGTTACAAAGACGTACATATTTCCTATGCTCCTCAGCTCCATTTAGTGGCCATGAGTGGTATTTTACCCCTGCCCATAACAAAACATTTGTTTAAAAGAACATTTGTTTTTTGCCCAATTTGCACATGTACATGCAGGTTTGCTGGACAAATGGCTAAGCAATATTTTTTTCTATTAGACTCTCAAGTGTCTTGATAAAAATGACATTTCTGCTTTATCGATTAAATTCTCCAACACCCTCCAGATAATTAATATGTGAAAGTAACTCCGACAGGTTTTCACGTTTTCAATCAGATCATTTTAAAGTGTTACTAAACCCACAACACTATATATAACTATATATATATATATATATATATATATATATATATATATATATATAACTATAACTATATATATATATGCAGTAAAGCGTGTTTGTTATACTGCTATATAAAAAAAGTGCAGCACTTACAACACAATATGTGACATAATAAAAATATTCACACAAGACCATATATCATATGGGTAAATAGAGTGCAAATGAATAAATAAAGTGCAAAATTACTATATCTCAGTATGTCGAACAATATACATCTATATAATTCATAAAAGGAAAAGTCCAAAATATAAAGTCTCCAATGGGATTGGAAAGATGAAACATGGTGGTAGAGATAGTCCCAATATCACATCCCTTTAGTGTATACCCACCACCAAGTACAAGTACTGTGCTTACCGGAACAAGTGCACGCAGATACCGTAGTACTGAGTCAATAAGGCGTGTGTCTATCCAACCAGTGGTTACAGAGATTAATCGGAAGATATCACGTCTCCGTCTCCCGTCGGTATTGTATTATGAATTCCGATGAACCGTGTAAACATTGTAAAAACGTATTGGTATACTTATTAAAAAAATGGTAGAAAAACTTACATCACATCCAAAGATCAAAAGCCTGTCATATAAGGCAGCAGAAAGACGACAACATATGCATGGCAACGGCCTGAATAGAGCATGGATCCAACGCCTTTCGTCTGCTAAGACATCATCTGGGGTGGGGATCAGCAATACGGTATCGGAGTCCACTTGTTCTGGTAAGCACAGTACCCGTTTTCGGTGGTGAATGTACAAGGGATGTGATATTGGGACTCTCTCTACTACCATCTTTTTTTCTTTTAATCAAAAAAGATGTATTGCCAAAAGCAGAATAGCAAACACGTAACCTCACAGTACACTCCAGTTTGACTTGTTGTAGTCATATACATTAAAATACCCTACATTTCTTAGCAAAAAAAAAGTGAAGTGAGATCAACGAGGCACTGAGCCATCGATATACACCTTTGGTCAAAAGCAGCTACAAATTAAAGTGAAAATACAGGGGAATACATCACACCTTACAAAAAAAAAACACTTGAATACTCTCCATATAATCAATGGTCCTGTGAACCTTCAACCTCAAAGACATTGCAAAAAAGTCTCATCTTAACAAGCTCATTAGGCCAGTCCCAGAGTATCAAGCCATGGGGCCCAGAGTTTTTCAAATTTGCCAGGCTTCGCCCTGTGCTGGTAAGTATACCGTTCAAGGAGGAGGGCATTTCCCATGTGTTGTATCCAACATTTGACAGACAGTGGGGTGGCCAATTTACACCCCATAAGAATAGTTCTTTGAGCTTGAAATAAGGCCCAAGAGAAAGCAACCCTCTCCTCCAGGGCACCTAGCATGTAACACATTGGATCCTGAGGAACATCTGTCTGAAAAACATGATTGAGTGTGGCAAGGTCCCCATTACACTATCTATGGAGCTTAGGGAATCGCCAGGCATTAGCTTACATCTACCACATAGAGGGTCCGATAGTTTACCCATTTCGTGAAGTTTTACGGGAGTATAACGAGCCCTGAGTAAAATACATAGTTGGGATACTTTTTACGAGACATTTAGGGAGCAAGCAGTGACAGACTGGAGGGCTTCCTGGTCATCTGACACGGGACCCAGGTCTCCCTCCCACTGCGATAATGCTTTTATGGGATGGTCACCCAGGAATTCCATTAAAAGTATATGATGCCATTGCGAAATAAAGCCTTTGCTCTCCGTAGCGGTTTGGAGAAAATGGAAAATCGGGGTGGGAAATTGTGCCCATTCTACAGCCCCTCCCTGCACTCCGACAGAATGCTGTAGTTGCAAATAATAAAATGTCATGTTGGAGGGCAATGCCAAGCTACTTTGCAATTCTGAAAATGAAAGTAGTTTCCCATTGTGGAAAATATGTGAGAGGCGAGTTACCCCTTGAGATCGCCACCTAGGCCCCTGTTGGAGTTTAGCCACCTCATCCTGTGTTTTATTGCCCCAGATCGGACTATACGCAGTAAACCCCTTTACATGTTGCAGTTGTTTAGACTTGTTCCACACCTTTTGAAGCAGCGCATAGGTGGGCATTTCTTTATTAAGTTTCTGGAACAACTTAGTCTTCAGATCCTCCGGGATAGATTCTGCCCTAGTGTCTATGAGCAGGAGCTTAGCCGAGGGTCCTTTAGGATTGGAGGTCATAGCGCCAATCAAGTGTTGCAACTGCATGGCCAACTAATATAACCAGGGGTTGGGGAGCGCAAGGCCGCCCCCATCTTTAGGATACTGCAGTTGTTCCAGTTTAACCATAGGGGGTCCAGCATTCCACAGCAGCAGTCTGAAAAGAGAGTTTACTTTCTTTCTAATCATATTGGAGACTTTATATTTTGGACTTTTCTTTTATCAATTATATAGATGTATATTGTTTGACACACTGAGATATGGACATTTAGCACTTTGTTTATTCATTTGCACTCTATTTACCCATATGATTTATGGTCTTGTGTGAACATTTTTATTATGTCACATATTGTGTTGTAAGCGCTGCACTTTTTTTTATATAACAGTTTGGTCACAATGTTTTGTCAGTTGTAGTGCGGGCAGCTACAGTGAAAACACTTTAATTTCATTTTATTTAGCGTGGTATTTCATAAAATACTATTAGATGCTTGTTATACTTAATGTGCAGCCTAAGGTGTTAATCCTGCACATTGAGTAAAAAGGCTGTTTGATCATGTGTTCTCTGATCCTCCCCTTCTTCCACTGAGCCTCTATCCATCTCCTGATAGTACAGAGGCCTAGGGGGCACTCTGCACATGCTCATTTTGGTGTGTATTGCTAGAGTTTTTTTTTTTGGGGAGGGTGCATGTGATCAGCACAGGACCAATCAGCATTGTCCAGACTGATAGAAGTCACAAGGAGTTTAGATTTACTAAAATAATCGCATTTCCGTGTTCTGTGGGAGACCAGATGTAGTGACTGCAGGGCCCTGGGTTTAGTAACACTTTAACTTCACTACCTTCGTGTTTCTCCTGCATGCTAGTTGGCTGGTAGATCTGGGATGTCAACAGTTATGGCCATTGCAAAGACCTGCCTACTATGAATCTTTAGACAGCTGCTAGGTGGCAGAGGCAGCTTTGATAAGAACTCTCACAATCCAGTAATCAATGAATGTGCTGGCAGGGACTTGATTTTGGCATTGTCAGAATGTCTTGTACTGGCAGACCATGGCCCTTGATACCCTGCAGGTATCAACAACAGTGTTCATTGTGTGCAATTGTCCCTTGTGTAGTTTAATGTACTATACAATATTTGAAACAAATGTGTTAAAAGTTTAGAACATACAAGTGTACCCACAGACATAGGATAAATATCGATCACCCAGACAATACTACATATACATATATTTAACTGAAATACAGTAGGTCACCATAGGAGGTTATAGCTGGAATGCATGGATGAATACATCTAAAAGAAGGTGCAGCAGGATATGTAAAAACTCCTATGAGGTGGGGGTGCCTTTAACTTACCGTTAAGCCTGGTGCTGTCTTCATTCTCTGTTCAATATCCGCGTCAGAACCGTCGCTGAAGACGCTATGCACTTCCCCGGTTTTCTGAAATTTTACAATAATCTGTAAATACCAATGTACTGTATTTTAAACAAAATGCTTAGTCCTTGCTTTAATGTCTGGTTTATGTAAACATACTTGGAATAAAAAGGTTGTAAAGTATGGCTTGTGTGAGTTTTTTTCCCTGACACCAATAAAATCAATAACCGTTGTTTTTTAAAACATGCATTCAGACAATTTTCTGTACTTCATCAGGAATGCACTTATGTGCAAAGGTTTTCACTTACCTGCCATACACACTATATTACCTAAAGTATTGGGACACCTGCCTTTACACAGACATTTTATTTATTTATTTCAGGTACTTATAGTGCTGTCAATTTACATATACCCTATACATTCACATTAGTCCCTACCTACCCTCAAGGAACTTACAATCTAAGGTCCCCAACTCAAATTCATACATATACTAGGGCCAATTTAGGCAGGATCCCCAATTTCTGTATCTCCTGTAGCATGTCCCAAGTTTTTGACTATCCTATGTAGCATTTCCCCATTCTTTGATCACTTTCTGTAGAATGCTCCCAGTCTTGGACCATCACCTGTACTATGTCCCCAGTCTTTGACCATCTCCTGTAGAATATCTCCATTCTTTGATCACCCACTGCAGCATTTCCCCAGTCTCTGACCATCATCTGTACCCTATCATGTGTCTGGTCTCTGAACGTCATTAGTAGCATGTACCCAATTTTCACCATCTCTTGTAGCATGTCTCTGGGTATCTGACCATCATCGGTACCATGTTCCCAGTCTTTGACCATATTCTGAAAAATGTCCCTAGCCATCACATGTAGTACTCCCCAGTTTTGACTATTTCCCACGTAGGCTGTCCCCAATTTTTAAGTATTTTCTATACTGCAGGGATGTCAAACTGGCGGCCCTCCAGCTGTTGCGGAACTACAAGTCCCATCATGCCTCTTCCTGTGGGAGCCATGCTTGTAACTTTCATCCCTGCAATGCCTCATGGGAATTGTAGTTCCGCAACAGCTGGAGGGTTGCCAGTTTGACACCTGTGTTCTATAGCATGTCCTCAGTCTGCCAATCTTCCATAGAATTACATGTAATGAATAGTATGTGTACCCCCCTAAGAATTTAGGGGGTCAAGGCCCTCTAGCATGGTTTCTCAACCAGAATTCATCCAGGAGGTTGCTAGGGGTTACTTGAGCAATGAACAATTTCTGCCTCTCAGATACGTTTCCAGTGACAGCAATGACCTTTTTAGCTATTTTTTCCCAATGATCACAGCTGTAAGGAGCATTTTTCCCACTGACCATCACACTAAATGTATCATGAGTTGTAGATACAGTGCCTTGAAACAGTATTCATACCCCTTGAAAGTTTTCACATTTTGTCATGTTACAACTAACAGAAATGTATTTATTGGGATTTTATGTGATAGACCAACACAAAATGGCACATAATTGTGAAGTGGAAGGAAAATGATAAATGGTTTTCAACATTTTTTACAAATAAATGTTAAAAGTGTGGCGTGCATTTGTATAGCGCCCCCCTGAGTCAATACTCTGTAGAACCACCTTTCGCTGCAATTACAGCTGCAAGTCTTTTTGGGGAGTCTCTACCAGCTTTGCACATCTAGAGAGGACATTTTTGCCCATTCTTCTTTGCAAAATATCTCAAGCTCTGTCAGATTGGATGGAGAGCGTCTGTGAACAACAAGTCGTGCCAGATTCTCAATTGGATTTAGGCCTGAACATTGACTGGGTCATTCTAACACATGAATATGCTTTGATGTAAACCATTCCATGGTAGCTCTGGCTGTATGTTTAGGGTCGTTTCCCTGCTGGAAGGTGAACCTCCAACCCAGTTTCAAGTCTTTTGCAGACTTTAACAAGTTTTCTTCTAAGATTGCTTTGTATTTGGCTCCAACTATCTTCCCATCAACCAGCTATCCTGTCCCTACTGAAGAAAAGCATCCCCACAACATGATGCTACCACCACCATGTTTCACAGTGGGGATGGTGTGTTCAGGGTGACGTGCAGTGTTCGTTTTCCGTCACACATAGTGTTTTGCTTTTAGGCCAAAAAGTTGAATTTTGGTCTCATCTGATCAGCACACTTTCTACATATTTGCTGTGTCCCCCACATGGCTTCTCGCAACCTGAACTTCTTATGGCTTTCTTCTTGCCACTCTTCCATAAAGGCCAGATTTGTGGAGAGCACAACTAATAGTTGTCCTGTGGACAGATTCTCCCACCTGAGCTGTGGATCTCTGCCGCTCCTCCAGAGTAACCATGGGCCTCTTGGCTGCTTCTCTGATTAATGCTCTCCTTGCCTGGCCTGTCAGTTTAGGTGGACGGCCATGTCTTGGTAGGTTTGCAGTTGTGCCATACGCTTTCCACTTTTGAATGATGGATTGAACAGTGCCCTGTGAGATGTTTAAAGCAGGGTTAGGTTATAAAAAAAAAAACCAAGCTTTAATCTTCTCCACAACTTTATCCCTGACCGGTCTGGTGTGTTCTTTGGCCTTCATTATGCTGTTTGTTCGCTAGGGTACTCTAACAAACCTCTGAGGGCTTCACAGAACAGCTGTATTTATACTGAGGTTAAATTACACACAGGTGGACTCTATTTACTAATTAGGTGACTTCTGAAGGCAATTGGTTCCACTAGATTTCAGTTAGGGTATCAGAGTAAAGGGGGCTGAATACAAAGGCACGCCACACTTTTTACATATTTGTAAAATATTTTGACAACCATTTATCATTTTCCTTCCACTTCAAAATTATGTGCCACTTTGTGTTGGTCTATCACATAAAATTCCAATAAAATAAATTTACATTTTTGATTGCAACATTACAAAATGTGGAACATTTCAAGGGGTATGCATACTTTTTCAAGCCACTGTATAGTAATTTTTAACAGGGGTTCCCTGAGAGTGGAAACTTATTTAAGGAGTTCCACTGTGTTGAAGAATTGAGAGAGGCTGCTCTATAGCAAAAAAAAAACTTGACTATTAATATATTAAAGGGTCAGTATAGGTGTTTGATGACAGAGTGCAGCCTTTGTGTCGCTTTTTTTATTGGACAATGCAGGTAAAGCTTAGAACCCCTGTCACGTTATAGCTGTCATCTGTTCCCTTGCCGGGGATTTCCACATACACACTCTTTGTTTTTCTAACCCTTTTCCACACTTTTTCCCCATTATCTAAAATTATAAACAATGCATCAGGGAGTATAAGTGGAAACCATAACTTATTTTTTGTATTTTAGAATTAAATTTGTAATATTGTAATTGTATATGAAAATTACAATATTAAATAGGTGTTACAGCAAATCCAGTTGAGGCCTGAAGTTGGTAGTGTTCATATGCTGGGTGAAGATTTTGTCGAGGTCTCCAGCCTGCATGTGATCAGTATGTCATAGCTGCCACAGTAAACACATGATTCAGGAACCACTCTGATTGGCTCTCAGTTGTCAATAGGGGCCCAGTCTGTCAAGATGGAGAGCCAGCTGCCACACAAAGTGTCTGCTGCTGGCTTTCAAAAAGGAGGTACATGTATTAGCTTATCCCTAGCACAGGGGTAACATACTGGAAAATGTTCATAAACAGAAAACAGGCAAGAAAGTGTTAATGATGAAAGTGCTGCTGGGTTTCAATGCCTGGCAGTGGGACATGTTCTGGAATACATACATTTTTTTCGCTCAAATCCAAGGAAGGTCCCATGGGATCTGGGACAGTTGAGGGTATGCTCAAGGACTGCTTTTTTTAATGATAAAATGTTCCTTTCTTTCTTGAAAAATGATCATGAAGACTTTAACATTAAAAGGATCACATTAATCTTTTCTGAAATGTTGAGATTTCTCTGGGCAAATAATTTCACAAAGTTAAAACACTTGAAAAATGGTTTAATGATGTTTACAACAGAAATGAACTGTACAGATACAGTAAAGTTTAATATATATAAAAAAATTACAGCAGACAAATGCATGTACACGAAATCTACCAGTTCTCCTGATTCACTGTAGTCTACATAATCTTCCAAGGTTTTAGCACACCAAATGGCGGCATGATTAAGGATAACACTAGTTGGTGTTTTTTTTTTTTTTTTTTTTTAAAGAGACAGTCATCCCAGTTTCTTCTACATCAGTTATTTAAAAAAAAAAAATCAGGTTCAGAAAGTCTTTGAGAAATTCAACATTTTGGTCATTTTAGCTATATACATGGTGACCAGAGTATCTGGTCGGTAAGATTTTTTGAAACTGGTTTAGTATTTTCAAAAACATGACTATCAACCAGCAACGGTTGAGACTAATGTCCTATAGAATGACTAGTGCCATTTTAAGATGTGAGCTGTGACTTTGGCAAATGCTGACAACACATAAAATTCATAACATATCTGCTCTCATCTCTTAATGTAGGCACCTGGCAGGAAATGTTGAAGCAATATGGCTATATCGCACCAAACACTTAAAAAAAAGGAAAGAAATGACGTTGAAAGAAACAAGAAGATCTGTCTCTTTAAATGTATTATCCACCGAAAGGTGGATGCGGTAATCAGTGTAAAATGCAACCAGAAGCTGATACGTTGATGACGTCTTTTTCCTTATTGAATTTTATGTACACAATTAGAACTTTCAATTTTTTTTGTTTTTTTTTCACTTTAATATGAACATCTAGGCAGTGAAAACTGTTATGTTAATACATACACAGACACACCCAAAACATACAAAAATACTATTATTTCAAACTACTAAGAGTAAGACAGCTCAGTTAATCTCCATGCGATGACTTCTTAAGAGCATTACACTGAAACAAAAACAAGAATTCAACAACAACTCTTTTTTTTTAATATCCCAGAAATATATCAAAATATACATCTAAGCTTTGGAATTACTGAGGTTAGACTAATGCAAGTGCTGGGTAATAGTACTTAATACACAAGTCTAAGGTTTTGCAGGAAAGAAATTATCTTTGGTATCTGCATCAGGCTAAAATTATTAACATTTGGATTTTTTTTTCTTTATTTCGCTTTGGGATAGAGCTTGTGTGACCCTACGACCAAACACCCCGTAATCAACTGAGAATAAAAACATCCATGTAAAAAGTTCCTTCATTTGTGATCCCCCCCCCAAAAAAAGTTTTTTATTTTTCTTAAAAAGTCACAGGCATCTTACCTAGCCTAGCACAAAAAAGATTGAGAAATACAATGCATAGTTGCACGTGGTGCTGAGAGGAAAGAAAACGCGAAAAAGGACAAAAGCTTTGTGTCATTTGAGATGTGATCCTGTTTTTTTTCGTCATGTCACAGGAAGGTTAACTTCTTAGTAGTCGTAGAAGACGATCGCACACACAGAACACAAACAAAAGAAGATACATGAAAGCAAGTGCACCTCAGCGTGTATTAATCAACATCACCCAGCCCATGAAGGTTCAAGGCCCACCAGTGTGGAGGGGACTCGCCACACATTCCTCTTTAGGCAGCTAATATCCCCCACACTGAAAGGCCAAAAACTCCTTCAGAGCAGCCAATATTGTACCAGTATCTTCAGTCTGTAGGGTGCTCTGCCGGGAGAATGAGAGGTTGCAGGAGAAGACTAAAGCACCTTTGGTGGGACCGGCTCAACATCTGAGATGCCTTCACCCAAAACAGGAGTTCAGTAGACCCGCATAACTCCATGGCTATTTGTACTTTGGAAGGCAAGCTTTCCTGCTCTTTTCTAACCCACCACCTCTTCTTCTTCAGGCAAACCAACCACAAACTGATTAAATCTTCTTTTCAACAGTTTATCTTTTTGGTTTTTTGTTTGTTTTGAGTACAATCATAGAGAAATCTTTGGTTTTGGCTGGAAATTGAAAAAACAGTTAACAAAAACAAGACAAAGAAACCAACCCCAGCATCTAACAGCAGCACAGTGACACGGCAGAAACAGACATCAAGGGGGGAGAAGGAGGAATTGCTACATTCATGGGAGTCCAAACCACCAGATGTTAAGACAAGATTGTCCGAAAGAGAAACAAACTCTTGCATTGTCACCATTTTTGGTCAAGTTTTGGAACTAAAGCAGTAAAACAACATGAAAAAGGAGATCTGATGGTTTTTCTAACAAGCAATCAGTGAAAGACAGGTAGCAATGTCTACTTAGGAACCTTGCAATGTCTAATAATTGCTTAACAAAAAAGCAACAGAGCTCCTCTTCAGTAAATAACATACATGCAATATACCCTTAATTGAAGGGGGAAAAAAAACAAAAACACAGAAACTTTGGGATAGTTTAGGTGAAAAAGCTCCTACCCCCTAGCCAATCACCGGTCACATGATACTACAAGCCAGAAGGTCAACCTTACATGCAGCTGAGAACTCGGAAGGCTTTCTAGAGAGAAAGTTAAAGCAATCACTCAATTATGAGTTTAAAATGAGGTATAAGAAAGTCCCTGTATGCAAAATGGAAAGGACCCCATGAAGATACTTCTTAGTTCAGAAAGAAAAGGAGGAAAGGAAATGACTAGGAATGCCTTGTAGCAGGGGTCTCCAAACTTCAAACAAAGGGCCAGTTTACTGCCCTTCAAACTCTAGGGGGGGGGGGGGGGCAGACTGTTGCCAGTGGGAGTAGAAAATGCATTGGCATTAGTGGAGTAGAAAATACCCTGGCATTGGTGGGCGTAAACAATGCCACGGGCTTGGTGGCCAGTGGTGGTAAAAAAGTTGCATCATTAGTGTCAGTGGGAGGAATAGTGCCCCATAATTGGTGTTAGTGGAAGGAATAGTGCCTCATAATTGGTGTTAGTGGGAGGAATAGTGCCCATAATGGATGTTAGTGAGAGGAATAGTGCCCATATCAGCAGAAGAATTAGTGCCCCAAGGGCCGGAAAAAGACAAGCAAAGGGCCACAGTTTTGAGTCCCCAATCATATAGTATTTAGGTTGTCTCAAAAACATGTTGAAAGACTAACTCTTGTTATATTGTTTAATAGTCCCCCAGCCGTATTTAAAACAAAAAAACACCTCAGCTTCACTACTCACGTCCCACATTGTCTTCTTTCAACTCACCCACTCTGCAATGCAGTGCCAGTCATCTTCTTGGTTGAATAGTGGCAAGAGTCATTCAACCCAGTGCCAATCCTCTAGGTTGAATAGCGCCCATGGTCATTCAAAAAAGTGCAGTCCTCTTCTTGGTTGAATAGCGCCCAAGATCATTCAACCCAGTGCCAGTGCTCTTTTTGATTGAATAGTGCCCATGGTCATTCAACCCAGTGCCAGGCCTCTTCTTGGTTGAATAGAGATCAGGGTCATTCGACCCATTGCCAGTGCTCTTCTTGGTTGAATAGCACCAAGGGGCATTCGACCCAGTGCCAGTCTTCTTCTTGGTTGAATAGCACCCAAGGTCATTCAACCCAGTGCCAGTCCTCTTCTTGGTTGATTAGTGGCTTGGGCTGTTCAACCTGCTTTCTGTGGGTCATGGGGCCATCCCTGCAGAGGTGTATTATTTCGCACAGTACAATGATGCCAAGTATGATGCTGACACAATAAAATCAAAGACGCTTTGTCTCATTGTGGGAGCACAAGGAGGGAGCAAAGAGGAAGAGGACCCTGTGTCGTCACTTGGCTGGATTGAAAACTTCCAAAAAAAGGTTTGTAAACATAAAATAAATGAAAAAAAAACATGCAAAGAAGGGGAGAAAGGGAGGAACCGGAGTTTAGATGTGGGGATTAGCTTGCTTGTTTGTGAGCTGATCAGTACAGGGTCTCAAGTTAAATTTGTAATGTTGGGAATGCATTTGGATTCCTATGCAGTACTGCAAATCAAAGCCAGATGAGAAAGGCTGTGGAATTTTTGAAAAAGTTGCACACATGGATGTTTTTTCCTTTCCTTCTTTTCCACAAATTTAGCAATTCCTCCCAGCATTCTCAACTGCAGGTGTCCTCAACCCCACACAAAGAATACCTCAAACATCCCCAATTGAGCTCTTTGTCAAGTCATACAACATGAATTAATACCACTTACACCACGTTCACCGAGGAAACGTGTTAGTAAAGCTTTCAAGTGAAAAATTCTGTAACAAAACCAAGAGATTTTCCTGCCTGAATCAGTCTGTTTTTTTTAGGCCATTTTCTGGCTATATTGCTGCAGGTGGTATGTCACCGATAAAATTCTATTTAGGAGTCAAGCGTCCTACTCAAAGGACCATTTCTCTGTATGCCGGCTAAGGCTGGAGTGCTTCTTCTTAAAATACTGATTCTCTATGCAGCAAAAAAAACCTAAACTTCAGTCATCAGGTAGCCCTACAATTTATAATTTGGTCTTAAGCATTTTATTGTTACCAAGTTCGACAGACACGACATTTAAAAGAACTATACCAAAGGAAAAAAAAAAAAAAACACGCAGGAATAATTACACGATCTTTGGAATTGCAGTTCCTGAAGGAAATATTGAAGGTCTGGAAACATATACATCTTAAGAATAGCAAGATTTCCACACATCTATGCAGTTATTTTCAGTGTATTGAGGCGAACACTATCTACAGAAGACTAGACCCTCGAGTACCAGTCACGCACAAAGTGGTATTTGCAAGCCCCCTTTTTTTACGGTATTACATATTCACAACTGGCCACTGTCAAGTCGTCACAGCAAAAAGATACACTACACTGGCAGAGAGCCGACAAGTAGACTTGTGCTATGGAAAGGATACCCTCTTGTACCTCCATGCCTCCAGACTTAAAACAAACTCACAAACACAAAAAAAAAAAACGGGACATAGCCCATAGTAGGGCTCTCACAGTATTTGGATTCTTGGCGACAAAGGTCGGGTGCAATGCGGGGAAATGAGGTTCATTTCCCTTCTAGGTTTTTTCCTAGGATTTTTTTTTTGGTAACGACAGTCTTAGTAGCAGTATTACTACACAGAGAGATTTTTTTTCCCCCTCCAACCCTACATAATGATCCGGAGGATTATTCCAACCTGAAAAAAACAAGGGCATAAAAACCAGGAACCTCTTCCATTTTTTGCTCTTAGTTTCGACTAAAGATGCATCAACTCAGTATCGCTCTATTTCTGTAACAGTTATACTGAATCAAATTTTGGTGTTCAAAAATTGGTATTAGGCTTAAAGTGGTTGCAAACTCTTACATACACTAGATTGTCAAAAGTATTGGGATGCCTGCCTTTAAATGTGCATAAACTTTAATGGCATTTCAGTCTTAGTGAGCAGGGTTCAATATTGAGTTGGCCCACCCTTTGCAGTTATAACAGCTTCAACTCTTCTGGGAAGGCTGTCCACAAAGTTGAGTGTGTCTATGGTCCTTATCCTTTGGTGGAGGGGGGGGGGGGGATTATGGTGTGGGGTTGCTTTTCAGAGGTTGGGCTTGGCCCCTTAGTTCCAGTGAAGAGAACTCTTAAGGCGTCAGCATACCAAGACATTTTGGACAATTTGATACTCCCAACTTTGTGGGAACAGTTTGGGGATGGCCCCTTCCTGTTCCAACATGACTGCGCACCACTGCACAAAGCAAGGTCCATAAAGACATGGATGAGTGAGTTTGGGGTGGAGGAACTTAACTGTCCTACAGAGCCTGAGCTCAACCCGATAGAACACCTTTATGATGAATCAGAGTGGAGACTGCGAGCCAGGCCTTCTCTGACCTCACAAATGCGCTTCTGGAATGTTGGTCAAACATTCCCATAGACACTCCTAAACCTTGTGGACAGCCTTCCAAGAAGAGTTAAAGCTGTTATATCTGCAAAGGGTGGGTTAACTCAATATTGAACCCTATGGACCAAGACTGGGATTCTATTAAAATTCATGTGCGTGTAAAGGCAGGCGTCCCAATACTTTTGACAATATAGTGTATACCCAGTGAAGGGACTGGCCTCAGGTGGTACACAGATGAAACAAATTCTCCTACATAAGTTGTACCTGTTTCATCTGCAGTCTTCACTACATCCGTTTAAAGTCCAGAATTCATACAGTTTGTTGGGGCGGTCAAAAAAGAAAAAGGAGTGGGGCGCTGAAATGACACACGTCAGAACTTAGTGAGGAGGGCTAATTGGTGGGAATGGAGACATGCCCTTTCCCACAGCACACAGGAACAGAGCTGAGGCTGCCAATCACAGGCTGTGTCCTGGAGATTCCTCCCATCACCTTTTTTCCTTTGGTATCAGAAGTGACTCATGCAGATAGAGGAACGAAGCAACAGACAGAAATAACACATAGTGCTCTGCATTGAAACAAGTACACACTATAGATGGAAATGCTTTGTTCACATTTCATGTCTGAGGTTTACAACCACTTTAAAAAAAAAAAAAAGGAGTGCTGAGGTGAAAGGGTGAGAATTTGTATGCCTTTCGAACAAACACTGAACATGGCAAGCCCCAAGTCTGGAGCACACACACACATACACACGTAAAGCTTTGGCAAAAAGTTCTGTATAAAATCTATGCCGCTAAAGTCACAATTCCGCTTTACTTTTCCCAACCAAGTCCCAATATATTTTATAACAGTGAAAAAGCAGGAAAAGAAAAAAAACAAAACAAAAGAAACAAAACAATAAACATTAACGCCAAAATATACTAACAGACATAAAGCTCTTCAAGAATTCCATTATTAATAAAATTATCTTTTTTTTTTTTCCAGAACTGTCTGTGTCAGAGCCGAGAGAAGCTGAGGTATGTTATTAGGAGACCAGAGACTAGTCCGGACAATGCAGGAGCTGCCATTACACAAAAAAAAAAAAAAAAAGAAAAAAGAAAAAGGGATGGAAGTCATGCAGATAACAGAATATATTAATTCCCTCGGAACACAATGGAGTAGGTTAGGGCATCTCTCTTGATTAAGGTTAGAGTAGTCCCCACTGGTACAAAAAAAAAAAAAAAAAAAATCAATAAAGCTTTCTAGGATTGGAAACAGGAAACACAAACAAGAAAAGAACAACCTGTCAAACCTCTGTGTTCCTCCACAGAACGGTGATTGTGCCATTAGCTGCACTTCAATAAAGCTAAATCGAAAAGAACACTAAAGAAATCCTTACATCTTCTAAAAAAGAAAAAATAAAAAGAAGTGACTTTGTTAATTAAATTAAACTTCAATAAAGACTTTCTGATTTGGAAAGATCTAAAGGAAAAAAAAGCTTTGGTAAAAAAAATAGCAAACATGGTTATTCTTCAGTCCTCAGCCGAATATATTTTGGCTACGCTAAATCCTGGTACACACGATGAGAATATCAGACGAATGATCGTCATTTTTTTTTTTTTTATTGCATGCTAGTCTCATGTCGAAAACTAATAGATTACTAGTTACGAAAATTCTCGTAAAACTGAATACAACTTTCCACGATGATGTCTTGGATTGTAATGTATTTTTTCGCTTCAGAGTATGCATGGTATTGGTCACTCGATTTATTATGGATGAATACTGTGCTGATGAACCTAAAATCGTTTGTTCTGTAATCGTACAATAAAAAGTTTTGTGTTGCGACGATCACTCAGAAAGCGTTATTTTTCATCCAATTTTCTCATCGTGTGTACTAGGCATAAACTCCTGGCAAGCAGGTAAATACAAAGGGGAAATACATATAAAGGAGTTGTTTTAGGCTTGGTACCCATACTGTGTAAAGGCAACCATTGTTTTGGTGTCTGCATCTGCCTCAGCAGCCAACAGAAGTGGATGCAGATGCATGGACACACCCGCGTGTCAAAATTTGACAGCAGTTAGGGGAGCTTCCCCTGAATGCAGACAGTGTGGATTGAGGGATTTACATTTGTCCATCCAGTCCTGAAGTTTACCCAACTCTTCCACAAAGCACAGCTCTCTCTGGTTTGTCAAGAGATCAGATCTTAGAACACATACAGGTCGTGTCCCCTCTTCCACCTGGTGACTGGACAGTAAACGGAGAAGCAGCAAATAAGCTCATCCCTGTCACTCAGCCCTCCTCCTATCATATTGCTCTTTGTTAGCAAATGAGCACAGCTAATTGACTCCTTGTGTTGCTTCTCCTCCTGAGTTCTGCTCAACAGGAGACTACAAGAGGCTGATACTAAGTTAAAGTGATTGTAAAGGTAAAAAAGCAAACATGTCTCTACTTATCCGCTCTGTGCAATGGATTTGCACAGAGTGGCCGCAAACCTCTTCTTTTCGGGTCCCCCGTCGGTGCTCCTGGCCCTTCCCCCTCAGTACAGTGCACCCATGGGAAGCTGCTTCCACTGCGTGCTCACACCCGATCCCTGCTCCTGCGTCCATTGACAGACAGCGGGACTCGGCCCTGCCCCCTCATCTTTGGCCTTGATTGAAAGCACTGGGAGCCAATGGCTCCCGGTGCCCCAGGAAAGCCAGCGAGACCCGAAGTGAGGGGAGAGAAGAGTTGCAGGCGTGCATGGCGCTGGATTGAATGAGGGCTCAGGTAAGTAAAAGGGGGAGGTGAGAGGGGATGCTGATACCTAAACATTTTTTACCTTAATGCAAGGTATCGTTTAAGGTAAAAAAAAGGTTTAGGCTTTGCAACCACTTTAAATTTAGTATTCAAACAACATTTACCATTTAAACAAATACATTTAAGTGTTCGTTCCCATCAATGCATGCGTGGGTGCGAATGTCCTTGCAAGTCATGTGTAGGGCAGCCCATTTATTTAAATAGGCTGCCCTACCTGCAAGAAACATGCAAAAGAAGTCCTTGACCCTATTTTTTCAAAAACATGCCGCGCTTTTAATAATAGGATCCTTACCTGTCCAGGGATTCAGTGCCGGTCTTCAGGTTCCCGGCACCGGAATGTTTACTGTAGGAAGCCAATTGTGACTCTTCGTGGCTTTTCTGCTACGCATGTGCGAGCCACGCTGCACTTTGCGAATGGCCCCGCAGCCTTCAGGGACCTGTGACACGTTCCAGAAGGCTACATGCAAGGGGGGGGCTAGACTTTGCTTGGATCGCCTAGGTCAGTGATGGCGAACCTTGGCACCCCAAATGTTTTGGAACTAGGTTTCCCATGATGCTCATG
>BLSH010011673.1:395578-418004 GCA_018402905.1 Glandirana rugosa
GGGGAGGAAACGTACATTAAGGTAAAAAAAAGGTTTAGGCTTTGCAACCACTTTAAATTTAGTATTCAAACAACATTTACCATTTAAACAAATACATTTAAGTGTTCGTTCCCATCAATGCATGCGTGGGTGCGAATGTCCTTGCAAGTCATGTGTAGGGCAGCCCATTTATTTAAATAGGCTGCCCTACCTGCAAGAAACATGCAAAAGAAGTCCTTGACCCTATTTTTTCAAAAACATGCCGCGCTTTTAATAATAGGATCCTTACCTGTCCAGGGATTCAGTGCCGGTCTTCAGGTTCCCGGCACCGGAATGTTTACTGTAGGAAGCCAATTGTGACTCTTCGTGGCTTTTCTGCTACGCATGTGCGAGCCACGCTGCACTTTGCGAATGGCCCCGCAGCCTTCAGGGACCTGTGACACGTTCCAGAAGGCTACATGCAAAGGAGGGGGGGGGGGGGTTAGACTTTGCTTGGATTGCCTAGGTCAGTGATGGTGAACCTTGGCACCCCAAATGTTTTGGAACTATGTTTCCCATGGTGTTCATGCACTCTGCAGTGTGGTTGAGCATCATGGGAGCTGTAGTTCCAGAACATCTGGGGTGCCAAGGTTCGCCATCACTTGCCTAGGTGATCTGAGCGTAAGTGGGAGCTGGTACCTATCAAAACTAGGTACCCATACCCCCCTAAAAAGACAATATGTGCCAAATGTGAAAAAGGAGAAGAGAGGACTACATAAAGTGGAACTTCTCCTATAGGGTGAAGTTACACTTTAAGAGCTGGAGTGTGGTTAGCCATGCTTGCCCTATTTAAAGAAACATTTTCCTAGAACACCTTGTAAGTGCTGCCTATTCCAAGAGAAGCTTGGCATACAAAAAAAAAAAAAAAAAAAAAAAAAAGGGAAGAAAACTACAAAAATGAACTTTCATAGCCAATATAATGCCAAGTCATTGATACCAGTGGGGAATACGTGAAAGTGACAGAATGGGGAGAATAAAGGTAATTGAGTGGATTCCAACATCTTAATTATTTACACATGAAGAAAACCCATCAAGTTAGAGTTTGCCATGAACATAAGAAAAAAATACACCAAGCAGCAACATTAATATATAAAATTAATACCCCCACCAAAGGAAAAAAAAAAAAAAAGACAAACTGAAAAGAAAAATTGTCAGTAGCATCTATCTTGTCACTCACTGCGTCTGAACTGCACTTATTACAAACTAGTCCATTAGTACAGCAGCTTGCTAGAAATTGACTTTGGTTCAAGCTTGGTTAACCGCCCTCTGCGCTGGATCGAGGCGCGCGCCCGAGAGGCGCTGACGCCCTATTTTCAGCAATGGGGCAGTTATAAAAAAAAAAAAAAAATATACAAAAACAAAACAATTCTCAACAACATAAAAAAAAACCGTACATACATACAAGGTTGAATGAAACAAGTTAGTTGACTGCTCGCAGTTCACTAGTCTAGAAATGGTTAGAGATGGTGAATTAAAGGGTAGCCATTGCCGACATCCATGTAAGTAACCATTGTGGGGACTAATATTCAGTGTACCAGTCCACAGAGAACCTGTGACATCAAAAAAAGCCTCGGAATTTGGTGACAAAGGCCAGAAAGGACAACTTTCTCAGTGCCCAAGATGGCTTCCTACATTTATATAAGCAAGGTTACCGTAGTACTTTATTAAAAAAAAAAAAAAAAAATTACAAAAAGATATGGAGGAGCAGAGGGAGAGTTTCTGCCACGATCAGGACCATCATAACTCAGTGCATCAAGTGTTCACAAAAGAACACCCTCTAAAGCAGAAGGTGGGTGCCTTGATTCACCCTCCGCCTATTTAGCATCACAAAACATGGATCCATAGCGTCAGGTCACTAAAGCGGCCACAAAACTGTCCCGTCTGGGAGGCGTAGTGTGAACTGCATGGCAACGATCCAGTCTGCGTTCTCATTCACTCAGATATTTGGTTTCATATATAAAAAGATATGGGTAAGTGAAAGCAGGGGACAGAAAACAATATTGTTACGGACTACTCTCCAGGCTGGCAGAAACTGATGGACGCTTGTCTTTCGCACCACCGTAAGCACCCGGTCCTAAGATATTCATCCAAAATTTCAAGTCGGCTGGGCAGCCCAGCCACCCATGGTTGGAAATTTTGCCTCACGATGTGTGCAAAAGACCTTGAGCAATTTTTATTATATTGCAGCTGGAGCTCATCGCTGTCTGGCCAAATCCTAGGAACAAGGTTACCAAAGCACCTAATAGGTGCAATGCTTCTTTTGGTTGCTTCAGGAGTACCTGTCGGCTCCAAGACTGGACTGAACACATCCAGTTTTCCTCCTGAATCTGCCCATTAGTCAACAAGAGGAGAGTTGGCTTTTGAAACTGACCGTCGATACATCTCGAAAGGCTTATTGTTCTGTAGTGTATAATAAAATTGTGATCAACATTCACAGGTTGAGTTGAGAAATATTCAGCCTTCTCAATAAATTAATCCACACCTTGCACACATCATATACAGCAGTCTGTCGTTAGAGGTCCAAAGTTGATTCTTAAAAGGGTTTTCGAGGGCTTTGTCTAAGCTTCTAGTTTCCTTTTTATCCTCATCTATGTATCTTGTTGTCCTGGAACACGTCATAAAACCATACCAGCTGTACAGGTAAAGCCGAGTCGTATCCCACAGAATTGCAAAAGCCAAAAATTGGTAAATATACCAAAAGGAAAAATAAAAATGGAAGGAAGCTTGAACAAAAAAGCAATAAATTGCAGAAAAAGCTGCAAAAGGCCACAAATTGGCCAGCGCATCTCAATTTGGAAAACCCCGTTAAGAAACCAGGACAGGAGTGTACTCATGGGAAAATAACAGAATCCCGTAAGCAGTAACGTGGGTATAGCAATACTCAGAACCCAACACAGAACTCATTGCTGCTTAGGAACCTTAGGACAAATCTTAACGCCTAATCCTCCAAGAGGACCACTCTACCTGGAAATTCATCTGAAAAATATCAGCAATACAGGCCTGCCTAAATTGTACCAGTTACGAAAGGAACCCCAACATTTTTTTTTTTTTGATATGACTATAAACACTTTGCATGACATAAAAGGTCTGTACAACAGACCTGTACAAAATGATAATTAAAAAAAAAAAATAACAATAAAAAGTATTTTCAGACTCAACCAAAATCCCATTCCAATATCAGATTTTTTGTTTGTTTAAACAACCAACCTTATCTTGTCCATGTGACTGCTGGAAAATGATAAAGTAGTCCTTCCACTTTTTTGTGATTTTTTTTTTTTTGTAATTTTTTCCTTTTTTTTACATTTTTGGTTAGAAAGTTCTCTGATCAGTGGTCATCCTGAAAAGAGAATGTTTATTATAAAATTAGGCAAAATGTCCATTATTTGTTCTTCTCGTCTTTTTCTCTTCCCCGCAATTTTATTTAATTAAAGCGGGAGCAGACCACATTGTTTTTTTTTTTTTTTAACTCGTTTGATCACTAGCCAAAAAAAGCAGAAGTGATCGCACCGACTCAGCTCACTGTGCTTTGGAGCCGGATGTGGTGGTGGTGGAAGCTGGTCCGCTGGCAGAGGCCACTGTAAAGAGAGAGTTCTGGATGGAGTCGAGTGAGGAGGAGGTGGCGTGAAGGCTTGTGATGGGTGTGGCAGCCCCTGCGGATGCGGCGGAGACCAGGCTAACTGGGCTGCTGGTGAACAAGGAAAGGTTCTGAGGGTTGAGGAATAAGGGAGCAGTCACAATGTTAGGAGTTCCACCTGCGTTGGCAAACACCAAGTTCCCAGTAGCATCCAGTGGCGTTATTGGAAGAGATCCACCAGAGGCCAGAGCTAGTGAAAAAAGAAGAAAACAATTAGTGAAGTGCACACAGAAGAAAGAGGTGGCTGGTTCTCACTTCCTGCCCCAGTGGAGCAAGGGGGTCCTTTTAATGTTAACATTGAAACAACACATGAAGGGCAAAGAACCCGGTTTGCTTTAATCTCCCCCACCCCACAAACATGCACTTACCTTTCCTAAATAGCCACAATATATTGGTGCTTCTATAGCATGCAAGTATCAAGAAGAGAGTTACAAACTGCTCACTAGGTGGTACAAGACCCCTGCAGTCCTGACCTGCATGTTTCCACAGGTCTCTAATAAATGTTGGCGTGGCCTGAAGTCTGAAGGCACATTGCTGCATATCTTCTGGGTCTCCCCAAAACTCAGGGATTTTTGGGATAAGGTGGATGATCTCCGCTAAAGGGAAGGTTCAGCCAGTCTAAACACTGTTTCTCGCTTCCATGGATATCATATGATTAAGCCTTTTAACCACTTCAGCCCCGGAAGATTTCACCCCTTCATGACCAGGCCATTTTTTGCAATACGGCACTACGTTACTTTAACTGACAATTGCGCGGTCGTGTGACACTCTACCCAAATAAAATTGATGTCCTTTTTTCCCTACAAATAGGGTTATCTTTTGGTGGTAAGTTGATCACCTCGTGCGGTTATTTTTTGCAATATAAACAAAATAAAGAGCAACAATTTTGAAAAAAAAAAACTCAATATTTTTTACTTTCTATACTTTCGTGCTATAAAACATATCCAATGAAAAAAAAATGTAAAAAAAATCAAATTTCTTCATCAGTTTAGGACAATATGTATTCTGCTACATATTTTTGGGAAAAAATCCCAATAAGCGTACAGTATATTGATTGGTTTGCGCAAAAAAGTTATCGCGTCTACAAACTATATTTTTATGGCATTTTTATATATTTAATTTCTTTACTACTAATGGGATGATCAGTGATTTTTAGCGGGACTGCGACATTGTGGCGGACAAATCGGACTCCTAACTGACACTTTTTTGGGAACCGGTGAAATTATTACAGTGATCAGTACTAAAAATATGCACGGTTGCTGTACTAATAACACTGGCAGGGAAGAGGGTTACCACCAGGGGCGATCAAAGGGTTAAGTGTGTCCCTAGGGCAGTGATGGTGAACCTTGGCACCCCAGATGTTCTGCAACTACATTTCCCATGATGCTCATCTACACTGCAGAGTGCATGAGTATCATGGGAAATGTCCTTCCAAAACGTCTGGTGTGCCAAGCTTTACCATCACTGCCCTAGGGGATGCTTTCTAATGGTATGGGGGATGGCTAAATAGAATGAAGACAGAGATTGGTGTTCACAAGATCTCTATCTTCTTTCCTGTCAGAACAGCGATCTGCCTTGTTTACATAGGCAGATCGCCATTCTACCTCTCTGGGGAACGATCGTGGGTGGCCGGCCGCTACATCGGGTCCATAGGACCCGCTGATTGGCATCCCGAGTCCTATCAGCGTGCGCTCGTGCCTTTGGCGGCGTGCGCTCGCGCCCCCCCCCAGTGGCTATTGCACGAAACGTCGTATTGCGCAATAGAGCCGACCTGCCACAGTACATCTGCGGTAGGTTTAAAGCAAAAAAATACTATCGCTAACCCCCGAGTTCACTAAATTTATTTATTTATTTTTGGAAATACCTTTTTGGTTCTCAGCTCTTTACTTCTGCATAGAACAAAAAGACAGCAACCATGGACAGCGCAAAGGAAATTAATGTAATCCTAAGGTAATGTGACTGACCTTGTATTGTCGCCAGGGTGCTGTTACTCATCAGAGCAGGGCTGAGCGCGCCCCCCAATGTCCCTGGGTTCAGACTAAATAAGGCACCTCTGCAAAGTAAAGAATGCAGTTTTCATAAAAACAGATAACAATAGAAAATAATACAAACACAGTTATAAAGTATACAAAACTTTCTGAATTCTGACTTGGCTAACCAGCCCCATTCTTAGGACACTGGTTTGTCAAGCAAAAATTTTAAGTAAAGCTGTGTTTTTCCAATGCATATCGAAGCAGTAAGTTCAAATTTAAACAGAACCTTGAGCTAAACAAATATTATGCAAATATAAGAGCCATGTGTTTTCTTAATCCATTCTTGGTTTCCTTTATGTATACCTTATGTATACCTTCCAGATTTGTGCAGTAATCCAAGCATGAAACAACTCCTCCACTTTGCCTCTAGACAGGAGTTTGCTGAAACACAGACCGGGCACTGCTGCTCGCTTTCCTTAGGCAGGGTGACTGGTCTTGTATCCGCCCCCCTCCTGTAGTTTTACGCAGGCAGCTTGTAGTGGGAGGACCTGTCGGGTCCCTCCTACAGTTCCGCTCTCTGTACAGGCTATCTGCAGCACAGTGATGACATCACCCAGATATTGCCTTGCTACTTGTGAACAGGCAATATCTGGGTTTGCAAAGGCATTTACTTACAGAAAGTAGATTGAGAGCCTTTATGGATAGTCAAGAAAATATTTAAATGAAGGTTTTCATGCATATATATTACAGCCTTAAAGTCCCCTCTTCCCAGCAATACTCACTTATCTTTTGCTTCTTCACCATTATAAGCAAAAAGAAATACCTAAGGCTGGGTTCACATATATGCAAATCGAATGCGTTTTAAACTGCATCCAATTCGCATAACATGTGAGTGTGACCGGCTTTCAATGGAGCCGGTTCACACATGTCTGGGGCGGTTTTGAAAAGGGTCCTGGGCATTTTTGGGTCTGGTTCAGGTGCGAATTCAGGGAAAAATGTGCACCTGAATCGCACCTGAACTGGCAAATAGAAACGTACAGGACACCGGACTTCAAACCGCAGCCGCAAGTATGTGAACTCAGCCTAATACTTCAGGATATAGGGGGACATGCAAGTCACTCTCCTTCCCCATGTGACAGCCCTGATGCATATTGTTGGCCCAGAGCTGTTATGAATGGGTGGAGAGAAAGTCCCAAGGTCTGCACAAGGCTGTGACTTAAATCTTACACAAGGCTTTTCTTCCAATGATTAGATAACAATGTAGAATGATGATCTAGACCAGGCCTAGAAACCCCCAGGCTCCTCCATAGCTTGCTAGGGGTTCCTTAGGTCTCTCCAGAGCTTGCTAGGGGTTCCTTATGCAACTTCCTGGCTTGCTAGGGGTTCCTTATTTCCCTCCCTGGCTTGCTAGGGGTTCCTTATGTCCCTCCCTGGCTTGCTAGGGGTTCTATATGTCTCTCCAGAGCTTGCTAGGGGCTCCTTATGTTCCTCCAGAGCTTGTAAGGGGTTCCGTATTTTCCTCTAGAGCTTGCTAGGGGTTCTTTATGTCTCTCCAGAGCTTGCTAGGGGTTCTTTATGTCTCTCCAGAGCTTGCTAGGGGTTCCTTATGTCTCTCCAGAGCTTGCTAGGGGTTCCTTATGTCTCTCCAGAGCTTGCTAGGGGTTCCTTATGTCTCTCCAGAGCTTGCTAGGGGTTCCTTAGGTCTCTCCAAAGCTAGAGTTTGCTAGGCCTTCTTTATGTCTCTCTGGAGCTTGCTAGGGGTTTCTTGTGTTACTTCAAAGATTGCTAGGGGTTTCCTTCAGCAGTGGCATATTGATCTTCTTAACAGTGCAAGTGTCATAATACCAGTGAAGCCTCCCCACTCACAGCAATGGTCTTTTTAGTTGTCCGCAAGAGAGCATGAATGTAAGGGAACATTCTTCCCACTGACTTGAATGTGGACTCGTGTCACTGTCTGCATTTCCAATTATTCCTATATCTACAACTTACTGAGCACACCAATATACTATGAGCCATATCACTTTAAAGGAGCTGTTCACTGAAATCTCCATAGCAAAAAGGTTGAAAAATGGCTGATCTTGGCAATCACCAGACTATTACCGTGGAAATTGGAAAAAAGGATTTAATCTACCTCAACATTTTTCTTTTTCAAGAATGCAAAGTATTTTTGTTTTACCCAATGTGTCTTTTTTAACCTAACTATACTTACCTCCTCTATGCAAGGCTTTTGAACAGAGTGGCCCCAATCCTCCTTTTCTGGGGTCCCCCTCAGCGGTGTTTCTGGCTCCTCCTTCTCTGGCAGGCCCCCGCCGAGAGCCGCTTTCCATGGGGGCACCCATGCAGGCGCGCTCCGGAGTCCTGCTGCTGCGTCCATTGACACAGACAGTGGGACTTGGCCCCGCTTCCGTCTCCCGTGTCACTGGATTTGATTGACAGCAGCGGGAGCTAATGGCTCCTGCTGCTATAAATCTATGCAATGAGGACCCGAGACAGTGGCTGGAGCTGCTGTGCTCATCCCCGTCGTTGGAACTATCGGGTTCACGTAAGAAGAAGGGGGCGGTGGTCCAGGGGGCTGCGGAAGCACAAAAGTTTTTTCACCTTAATGCATAGAACGCATTAAGGTGAAAAACCGTGAGGGTTTACAACCCCTTTAATGTTGGCCAAGGCAGAAAGAGTGGCATTTTGAATATAGAACAATGCAATTCACATGTTTGGCAGATACTCCTACAAAACAATCTGTACTGGAAGTTCAAGTGGTGTATAGCATATGCTCACCCAGCGGCAAACTGCGAGGGTGCCATCAGCCCAGGGTTCAGCCCCGCTGCAGCGGCCATGGCAGCGAGGCTCGCGTTGGAGGGCAGTTGCGCTGCTCCCTGTAGTGCTGTGGCAGCCGCTGTGTGGATTCCCGAAGCCGTCACCATCACTTGGCCGGTGCTCAAGGGAGAAGTGAGTGGAGTGGACGTGGTGTGCGTTGTACTGGTTTCGCTAGCGCTAGATGCTTCAGGGGCTGCTGCAGAAGCGGACGGGGAAGGGCTCAGTGACGGGGATGTCAGCGTAGATGATACTGGAGGTGCAGTAGATATCACAGTTGCCGTGTTGGCAGTGGGAGTCCCTGTTGTGCCTGAAAGGAAACATACGTGTATTTTCAGCAAGTATGCAATCGGACTTAAAATGGAATTAGCATCAGATATAGATTTACATGTTCACGCAAAACTTTACTCCATCTCTCAATCAACAATCAATACATTTTTTTGTACATTTCTTCAGTTGTTTCCTAGTTTCTGGCATAGACAAAAAATTATATCATTCCACGAGTCTTCATGGGGCTTTTTTTATTTTTTTCTTTCATCTGGATGAGGGGCTCTCTCAGCTAAGCACACCTCCTGCCTGCCTGAGCTAAATGCAGATGGATTCCAGGAAGTAAATGCTACATGAATCATATGCCCTTACCCAAGCAGGCTAGAAATGCTTGGCAGGTGTTTTTAAAGTGATTTTCAACAAAATAAAGCATGGAGACAGATAGGTGAGCTTGTTTTGAATGTTTAAAATTAATTAATGTTTTCAGCCTGTTTTGCTCAGATAGAGTTACTTTCCACTTTAATAAGTCAATTCTTGCTGAGTAATGTGTAAGTGCAACACTTCCAGGCATTTATAACCTCTCACAGAGATCACAGTACTCTCCTCTTGACAGTGCCTTCATCTGCTTATTTGTCCAGAAGGGCAGAGCCATTTTTGATCAGGCATCATCCAAGGTTACCATTTACTTCTTAGACTAAGATGCCGGCTCAGAGATGACACAATTGTGTACATCCTGGTGTCTGTGCAGTTCTTGATTGTGTTTACAAATGTCTAATACAGATCAGCCCCCTGGATGAAGTCTGAGGAAGCATTGGCTTATGCGGCTCTGCTAGGCAGCTGCTTGCTTCCTTTAAATTAAATTCAAAACATTGATGCTCTGAGATGGTGGCTCAAGAACTCGTGTTCTGGTCTTGCCAACCTGCCACCAGAACAGGAGGTCGCGGCCCACATTAGAGAGCTACATGTGGCCCCTGGGCAACTGGTTGGACACCCCTGGCCTAGGCAAAGCCTCTTGACTAAACGATTAATAGTACAATCAATTAATAATGGCTTGGGTTGGAATAGTTTATTAATAATAAAAGATGCACCTATGTATTTATTTATGCAGATTTCTAAATTTACTAAAAGGTCCCCCTTTAAGGCATCTATGCATTTAGCAAAAATGTTGAAAGAATTAAGATTTCAATAATTTTGAATAATAATCAGTTGAGAGTGATAATACATTGTTGATTAGTGTAGAGGATGGTCAGATCATACCTGGGATAGAGTAGCTGGTGACTGCTGCTGCAGCACTGGTTAGAGGGAGGACTGGGTTTACAGTCAAGGTGTTTGCTGCAGTACTTGTCACAAGGCTTGGTGTAGAGGCCACCTAAAATGCAGAGATGCAATGTTAGAAGAAATAGCCACAGTGCAGGTACCACATGCCCCCCTACAAGGGCATGCCCAAAGCCTGCTACATACAAAAGCCCAAGCATTCACACCAGTGCCACGATTTAATAATCACACCTGAAGTTGCATCTAATGTCAATCTATAGCACTGTCTCAATAGGTGCATTTTGAAGAATAGTTCCTGCACTATTCTTGGCAAATTCACGTGCGTCTCGCAAGCTGCAAATGAAATCACACTGTCCGGCAACTTTGAAATTGCGCTGAAATAGCGCAATTTCAAAGCCGCATTCAATGTGAATAGGGGCTAAACACAGAAAAGGTACTGAAATCCAATAAGGGTCTTGAACACCTACCAACCACATCTAGCAAGCTTGCCCCTTTTCTTTGTGAAGCTGCTCCTTTCCCTTAGAGGAAACTCAAAATAATATTGGTGCAAATAGCGTTGAATTGTGTTTAAAGCTGAATTCCAGGTAATGTTTCTTTTTTTTTGGATAGTTACATCCAGAGCCATCCAGAGAACGCCTCATTTTTTTTTCGTCTTCAACTAATGGAAAATGTTCTTGGATTGGTTGATTTCAGGGCGGTGACATCAGGAGCTCTTCCTCATCCAATCAAAGATTTGTTTTTTTATTGAGAAAAATACAAGGTATTCTCTGAAAGGCACCAGTGCAAAGTGAGTAACCCCTTATTCAATACGCAGCAGGTAAGACCCTCAGCATGGGACCTAGAAGACAATATCACTGTAGTAACAACAGCTACTACAATACTTCTTTGTTTCCAAAATATATATATTACAATGCATTCATAAAGTATTCAGACCCCCTTCCCTTTTTCAATTTTATTTTGCAGCACGATACAACAATTGTTTAAATTCATTTTTTTCTCAATAATCTACACTCAGTACCCCATAATGACAAAGTGAAAACGGAATTTTAAAAATGTCTGAATTTATTAAAAAGGAAAAACTGTTTATATCTGTATGGTTTATAACCTTAATAAAAATGATTGTAAAAGAAAAAGGAAAAACGGAAATACCACATTGGCATACGTGTTCAGACCCTTTGCAACAACACTTGAAATTTAGCTCAGGTGCCCCTTATTTCTCTTGATTGTTGCTGAGACATTTCTACACCTTGATTGGAGTCCACCTATGGTAAATGAAACTGATTGGACATGATTTGGAAAGGCGCACACCTTTCTATAAAAAGGCCTCACAGCTGACAGTGCATACTGTATCAGAGAAAAAGCCATGAGGTCCAAGGAGCTGCCTGCAGAGCTCAGAGATTGGATTATTGCAAGGCACAGATCTGGGGAAAGCTACAAAAATATTGGTGAAACTGAAGGGTCCAAAGAGCAAAGCTGCCTCCATAATTCTCAAATTGAAGAAGTTTGGCACAACCAGGACTATTCCAAGAGTTGATGGCCCGGCCAAACTGAGAATTAAGGGAAGAAGTGCCTTAGTAAGAGAGGTGACCAAGAACCCAATGGTCACTGTGACTGAGCTCCAGAGATCCTGTGTGGAGATGGGACAAGGTTCCAGAAGGGCAAGCATCACTGCAGGCTTTCACTGATCTGGGCTTTATGGCAGAGTGGCTAGACGGAAGCCTCTCCTCCGGCAAAACAGCACCAGAAGGACTCTCAGACTGAGGAACAAGATTCTCTGATCTGATGAAACCAAAATTGAACAGTTTGGCCTCATTTCTAAATGTTATGTCTGGAGGAAACCAGGCACTGCTCATTACTTGCTCAATACCATCCCAACAGTGAAGCATGGTAGTGGCAGCATTATGCTGTGGGGGTGCTTTTCATCAGCAGGGAATGGGAGACTGCTCAGGGCTGAGGGAAAGCTCAATGGAGCACAGTTGCAGGGTGCAGAGGGTTAGAGCAGAGTACAGAGATATTCTCAATGAAAACCTGTTCCACAGCACTCAGGACCTCAGACTGGGCAGACGGTTCCCCTTCCAACATGATGATGTTCCTAAGAACACAGCCAAGACTACACAGGAGTGGCTTAGGGGCAATTCTGTGAATGTCCTAGAGTGGCCCAGCCAGAGCCTCTGCACCGTGTAACACACCCTTTCTAGCAAACGTTCCAATTTAAAAAAAAATGGGGATTTTTAGTTCACATACACTGCAATACAAAAATCCCCATCTTTTTTATTTGCAAAGTTTGCTAGAGAGGGTGCATTGCAGAGTGCAGAGGGTTCAACCAGGATTTTTAGTGTTAATGTGGTCACGCCTCTTTAGCGCCTGCTAGATTATATACATGTAGAAGCTATTGGGATTTGAGCACAGGCATATCTTTCTTCTATTGCACTGCAAGTCAATAACCAGACCCGGGACTTGTAGCTCTCCTACAACTTGTGTCTGTCTACCCCATATTGGCACTGTATCCAATGTAGCATTTGCATTTTGCAGAGCAGAATAGGACTGGCCAGAGAGGGATTACTTTGACATAGTTGGCCAGCATGTATTGCAATGTATGTGAACTCAAAAAAGAAGAAAAACTGTGTGAATGTAATATATAATTGGAATAATCTCTTAAGGCAGCAACTCCTCTGCGAGATATATACAGTTAAAGTTATATCATTCAAATTGAGTTGCGCTAGCACAATACTATTACATAGTGAAACAAATTAAATTGTCAAAAATAACAGAACCAAAATTATAATGAACAAAGTCCACAGGTGCTGAAGTGGAAAGATTTTTTATTGCATATCATCGGCATCCACCACCATAAGTAAAGGATCCTCTTGTGATATCACCAAGTGCAAAAATGCTTGCTTACCATCTACTGTTGACCTCGTCAGGAGGTCAATCACATTTTGGCTCAATACCCAGCCGGGGCCTTTACATGCCTATGGACCCTCCATACTGCGTAAGTATCCCAGAAGGCGTCAGCCTATGAAGAAACACGTAGGATGGATGACGTGCTGAGGTGACCGCGATCATGGCATCCTGGAAGGACGGGTATTGTGCATGTGCTGGCCAGCGCTTCTGTTTTCAAGAGTTTTAAACAATGATTTGATGTAAGTGCGACCTTTAATAGGTTTTACAATAAAGTGATGTTTTTACACTATGTTCTGGACTGCCCCTATGACACTGTTGCCAGGAGGAGTAGGAGTAGGCACCTCGGAGAATCCACAGACGTGTAAAGGCCCCGGCTGAGTATTAAGCCAAAGTGTGATTGACCTCCTGTATTACGAGGTCAACAGTAGATGGTAAGCAAGCATTTTTGCACTTGGTGGTGGTGATATCAAAAGAGGATCCTTTACTTATGGTGGTGGATGACGATGATATCTCTAATCAAAAATATTTCCACTTCAGCATGTGTGGACTTTATTCATTATAATGTTATGTTATGTTATTTTTGACAACTTAATTTGTTTCACTATGTACGGTAATAATATTGTGCTAGTGCAACTCAATTTGAACTAAATGTATGTGAACTAATACCCATTTTTTTTATTGTAAATGGGTGCGTTGCAGTGTACAGAGGGTTCATCCAGGATTTTTATCACTTTCGCCTAGCAGCAAAAGGTTCGCTGGTTCGAATCCCAACCATGACACTACCTGCCTGGAGTTTGCATGTTCTCCCTGTGCCTGCGTGGGTTTCCCCCAGGTACTCCGCTTTTCTCCCACACTCCAAAGACATGCTGGCAGGTTAATTAGATCCGGTCTAAATTGGCCCTAGTATGTGTATGAATGGGAGTTAGGGACCTTAGACTGTAAACTCCTTGAGGGTAGGGACTGATGTGACTGTACAATGTAAATGTAAAGCGCTGCATAAATTGGCTGCGATATACAAGTACCTGAAATAAATAAAATAATAAATATAACTTTCTTCTATTGCAGGGGTCTCCAAACTTTCTAAACAAAGGGCAAGTTTATAGACCTTGAGACTTTAGGGGGGGCCGGACGGTGGTTAGCGGGAGTGGACATTTTCCTGGCATCAGTGAAAGTAGACATCACATTTGGGTGGAGGAACAGTGTCCCATTGTTGGTACTATTGGGTGTAATAGTGCCCCATAGTTGGTGTCCATGGGAGAAATGGTGCCCCATAGTTGGTGTCCATGGGAGAAATGGTGCCCTATAGTTGGTGTCCATGGGAGAAATAGTCCCCCATAGATGGTGTCCATGGGAGAAATGGTGCCCCATAGATGGTGTCCATGGGAGAAATGGTGCCCCATAGATGGTGTCCATGGGAGAAATGGATAGCAAAATAGTATCTTGTATCGGTGGGAGAAATAGTACCCCAGGGGTCGAATAAAGGCAAGCAAAGGGTTACAGTTTGGAGACCACTGTTCTATTGAATGCATTAGCTGGTGCATGTTTTAGCATGTCATTGATTTACCCTGGCTCCTTCCAGCAAGGTGTACGCTGCATCTGTGACTCCCGGACAGAGAATAATGCATGAATGTACTCTGTATAGCCTCCTTACAGTCATGTACCCTTAAAACTCACCTTAAAGTGGTATTAAACCCAAAACCAAAATACGCAATATATTGCAGCTTACCAATTATTAGATGTGGTGACTGCATTTGTTTACCTTTTTAGGCTTATTTCCCCTCTGTTTTCACCTGGTGATCCTGCCAGTAACACGCCTCCTGTATTAGAGTGCCCCCAGCTCTGGATGAAAGAGCACAGGGGGCCCCTTTGGACAACAGCATTGTCAGTCTGGGGGGAGGGGAGTGTTAGATGTACTAGCAGAATTAGATACACTAAAAAATTTAAGCCAAACTCCACCTAACACTTTAAAATCAGTCATAGTAAACAGTTTTCTTCCTTATAGGATAACGTTTTTACATGAATAAATAAAAGCTGATCCTTGGAAGCACCCCTGTCAGTGTTAAATGGTTTGTCTCATCCCTGTAAACTGATACACATAAAAGAGTGCTTGTCTTACAGATTTACCACTCAGTGTATGTTATTTAGTTATGCATATTTTTTTTGTGGTATTTGCTATTCCCCCTCCTTTCCCTATTGTATCCCCCTCCTGCTTTATCTGCAAAAATAATTCAATAAAAATATATTCAACCTAAAAGGGCGCTTGTTCTTTTGAAAAACAATGGACTTACTAGCTGGCTCACCAGATGAAAATAGAAGAAATAATGCCTAAAAAAGAAAACAAATGCAACTATCACATCTAAGAATTGGTAAGCTGCAACATAATAAAAGTTTGCTTTTGGGTTTAACACCACTTTAATAGTAAAAATTTGCTGACACCTGATTTTTGTCACAATTTTAGGGAGATTAAAACTCAGTTTTGCTCATCCTTATTTATCAGACCTTACTGCAGCACAGAATAAAAAGCCACTTGGAAGGTACAGATGAGCGGGGAACATCTGCAATAAATCAGGCGGCATTTTATAGTCATACAGAGCGGAGAGTGGAGGGGACACCTCACATACTGTACAGTATTAGGCCATGTGTACGCCGAGGTGACACATCCATCACCTGCAGTTATTCATTGACAGCGACCACCTGCTCCGCGCGGCTCAATTACCCCAACTGAACCGCCACAACACAGCTGTAAAAGCCAAGATATTTATAATATACTGACATGTGACCACTGGATAAATCACCTGTAACCATTCACTGTTCTCTTGAAGAGATTAGAAGCTTTGATTTCACAAACAGTCTGGAACTAAAAACAGAAAGGGGAGGCCGAGTCACAATGGATAAAGATTATACACTCGTCGGCTACTTTATTAGGTACACCTGTTCAATTATTTTATTTATTTATTTCAGGTACTTATATAGCGCTGTCAATTTATGCAGTGCTTTACATATACATTGTACATTCACATCAGTCCCTACCCTCAAGGAGCTTACAATCTAAGGCCCCTAACTCACATTCATACACATACTAGGGCCAATTTAGACCGGAGCCAATTAGCCCACCAGCATGTCTTTGGAGTGTGGGAGGAAAACAGAGTACCTGGAGGAAACCCACGCAGGTACAGGGAGAACATGCAATTGCTTGGTAACACAAATTGCTAATCTGCCAATCACATGGCAGCAACTCAATGCATTTAGACATCTAGATGTGGTGAAGGCGACTTGCTGAAGTTCAAACCGAGCATCAGAATGAGGAAGAAAGGGGATTTAAGTGACTTTGAACGTGGCATGGTTGTTGGTGCCAGACGGGTTGGTCTGAGTATTTTTACAAACCGTTGATCTACTGGGATTTTCACACACAGCCATCTCTCAGGTTTACAAAGAATGGTCCGAAAAGGAGAAAATATCCAATGAGTGGCAGTTGTGTGAAGGAAAATGCCTTATTGATGTCAGAGGAGAATGGGCAGACTGGTTGCAGATGATAGAAAGGCAACAGTAACTCAAATAACCACTCGTTACACCCAAGGTATGCAGAATACCATCTCTGAACACACAACACATCCAACCTTGAAGCAGATGGGCTACAGAAGCAGAAGAAGACCACACCGGATGCCACTCCTGTCAGCTAAGATCAGGAAACGGAGCTAGAAGTCGCACAGGATCACCAAAATTGGACAATAGAAGATTGGAAAAACGTTGCCTGGTCTGATGAGTCTCAACATCAGCTGCGACATTCAGATGGTGGGGTCAGAATTTGGCACATGGATCCATCCTGCCTTGTATCACCAGTTCAGGCTGGTGGTGGTGTAACGGTGTGGGGGATATTTTCTTGGCACACTTTGGGCTCCTTAGTACCAATTGACCATCGATTAAACACCATGACCTACCTGAGTATTGTTGCTGACCATGTCCACCCCTTTATGACTACAGTATTCCCATCTTCTGATGGCTCCTTCCAGCAGGATAATGCACCATGGCACAAAGCTCCAATCATCTCACCACTGGACAATGAGGTCACTGCACTCCAATGGCCTCCACAATCCCCACATCTCATCCAATAGAGCACCTTTGTGATGTGGTGGAACGGGAGATTGGCATCATGGATGTGCAGCCGTCAAATCTGCAGCAATTGTGTGATGCTATCATTGTCACTATGGAGCAAAATTTCTGAGGAACGTTTCCAACACCTTGTTGAATCTATGCCATGAAGAATGAAGGCAAAAGGGGGTCCAACCCACTACTAGCAAGGTGTACCTAATAAAGTGGCCAGGGAGTGTATATAAACAGTCCACTTAAAACAAAGAAATCAAGGTTCAGAAGTCCTAAAATGTAAAGCAACTTAGGTTGAAAAAGGAAATAAAGCTGTGTGCTAGAAAACATCTCTCCTTGCAGTCTTGAAATGGCAAAAATGTGGCATAAAATACACAATAAGGCTTCATACCCAAGTCAGGGGAAAAAAAATCTGCGTTTTTCGGCGTTATGCATCGACGTTAGTGAGCGTCGGCGTCAATAGGCGTCTTAAAAAAAAAAAAAAAAAAAAAAAAAAAAAAGATCCTCTGCTATTTTTCAACCTAAAACAGTCGGCGTCAAAAACACCGGTTAACGCCAGTACGGCGTTAGTGAGCGATTTGCAGCGTCAAAAAACGTCAAAACGTTACAGCCTCAGAACGCGCTGTGGCTGTGGGTTCTAGTTTTAGCTCACTAACGCCGACGCCCTCTACAGCTCAAAAGCGTCAGCGTTTTTATGGGGCCATTGACTAACATGGAGAGCTCCAAAAAACGCCAGAAAACGTTGGCTTCAAAAAACGTCCGTGTGTATGAGGCCTTAAATGTATACAGCCTGCCAGCTCATAGCCCCATTTTCTCTATTGTTTGGTAAAATACTTTCACTATTGCTTACTTGATATATACATATTTTCACACAACTTCCACCCAGGATTTACACGAGTTTCCAATTAAATCCAATATATAATGTGTTAACCCTGGTTGAAAGCGATGTGAAAACATTTATAGCAGACCCCTAAGCCGGCCATACATGGGTGGGATTCCGAATTACCGTAATTTTCTTTACAAAATAGTAACTAAGAATTTTCATTTGAATTTTGCGCCATTAGTGGGCCGCAGCAAAGGCCGTATTTCTTTCGCCCATCGAATTTGAGTGATTGGGCACGTTGGAAATTTTTAGAAAAACAAACTAATTTCTAAACAATGATTGGAGAATCGTGCAAGAAATATAATCAAAAATGAAATGCGCATGAGCAGTGACCTGGAAAGAAAAGATTACCAGTCACAAATTTTCTTTTCTGTAGCAACATGATCTGAAATTGAAGGTTTGGTTGGTCGAATTTCGAAATCAATGGTGGCATCATCGGGTTACAAAACGCATGACATTTCTGATTTTCTATAGAATATTAGTTGGGAATTTGACCCATGTATGGTCTGCACTAGTCTTTTAGGCTCTCCTTGTCCTTTTATCTTAATTCAGCTTTGTGATTATTTTCAAACCTCTTTAGATTGTGGTAAACCTTGAGAAGCAACAGGCACTTACTTGAGGGCCCATTCAGAACTTGAGTGGCCTGCGCAGAGCCCTGACCTCAACCCTTCTGAACACCTATGGGATGAACTGTAATGCCGATTTCAAGTCAGGTCTTCTCATTACCTGACCTCAAATGTTCTTTTGGATAAATGGGCACAGGCACATTCCAAAATGTTGTGGAAATCCTTTCCAGAAGAGTGGAGGCTGCTACAGTTGAAAAGAGCAGGCAACTCTATAGTAATGCTTATGGTTTTGGAATGGAATGTCCAACATCCTCATAGGAGGTGTGACGGTTGGATGTCCACAGGCTTCTGGCTATATAGGGCATTCTGGATAAAAAGGCACAGGCTTATTCCCCTGTATGCTTAACCTTATGTTTGAAGGACACCCTAAATAAGAACCCCTTTCCCACACCCTCAGACATCTTACCAAAGAAGTCGGACTTGAAAACATTGCTTTAATAGGAGAAGAAGCAGATACTCCACTGCTGGGAGGGTTGATCCTTTTCTCCTTCTGACGTCGGTTGCAGAACCAAACACGGATCACCTCTTTCTCCATGTGCAGCTGGTCAGCAATCATGGTAATCTCCTCCGAGGTAGGCTTTGGGTTCTGGGACAGAAATATGACAGTTGGACGAAGCTCACGGCTTTGACTATGTAACATTAAGACTCCATTCACACTTGTGCAACTTGTCATGCCACTTTGGACACTAATGTCCCATGACAAGTCGCCCCAAGTTTTTCAATGACAACCATTCAAGTATGTGTGACTTAAAGTTGTAACAACATTAAAAAGGTTCCTTCACCACTTTGGTCCAACTGTCATCCGAATTGAGTGCCCTAGACTGCAATGTAAACCCTCAAAAGTTGCATGAAAGTTGCACCTGAATGTTATACATTGGACAGTTGGGCATCAGTTGTCCATTATCACTGGTCAAAGTCGTATCAAAGTTGCAAGACTTTGGAGTCGTACAAGTGTGAATGGGGCCTAAGACTTTTTATATTTTACAGCATTTCATACTTTCAGATGGATTAAAAAAAAAAGACTGATGTTTTCTAGCGCCACAAGATAAAATCTTATCAACACAAAGAGAACCTGACAACATTGCCCTAAGCTCATTTTTCTCTCGCCATTCTCAGGGGTAGTGCCTCTGTGGAATTCCAGACTGAAACAATTTGTCTTTTGAACAGAGAAAGAAACAGCTTTGGGCCCCAGATACCACAGTGTAACATTCAACAATGTAAGCGGAAGACTTAAGTTTGGGCTGCAATAGCGGCATACTGACATAAGTTGCCCTGGACATAACAGGCCATCAGAAGGGCGCCTAGTTGCGGGTGAACTCACAGCACATGTGCGGTCACTGAAGTGGGAAGACAGAAAGCGTCTAGGCAGAGGAGAATGGTACAGATGAAATCTCTTATTTTGGGGGTAGGGGGAATGACATATTAATGAATACAGAGCTGCAATTGTCTTTAATATCTGCCTGGAGTTCAGCTTTAACATTTTACAATAAATTGTCTGGAACAGGACAGAATTGCAGCTAATGATTATAGCTTCAGCTGATGGAACTTACACTTTAACATAAAATTCCAAGCTTTAACCCCAGATATAAATATCAGACATTCTATGTACTTTTAAAGTTACCTGAGGCTGGTGGTGAAATGATCCTAATCATGTCAGGTGCGGGCGATACTACTTAGCCATCAGGCTTTAATCCAACTAAACTTTGAGTTTAAAACAGCAAAATACATTATGGGTGCATAAAAAAAACAAAAATGTGTGCAAAGTCTTAAAGTAGAACTATAGGCAAAACTTTTTTTTCCGCTGTACTAACAATATGACAAACAATCCGATGTTAGTACAGTGATATCCCCTGCTGAGCTATTGTGTTCCGACAGGGGGAAGCCCCGCACCAGAACACTCCGCTCAGCGCTCTCAGCCATTTACTGAGAGCGCTGAAGACCATTTTCAGTCATGAGCCTTAGACAGAAGCCGGCTTCTGTCAGACCGGCTGCCGTACACACGGGCCAAACGTCGGGCGATTTCTACGGAACCGGCCGACATTCGGCCTGTGTGTACTAGGCTTTAGGCCTGGTTCACACCTATGCAGGTTGAGGTTGATGCATTTTCCGGGTGTGTTTTGCAGGTTTTTTTCACGCAAGCTTTTGACGCGCTTTTAATGCGTTTTTGGGGAGGTGTCGGTTGTCATGAGGGGAAAAAACAGCAAGAATGCATTAAAACACAAGCATTGCATTTTTGATGCATTTCCGCTGCATTTCCATTGACTTCTATCGAACCAAAAACGCAACCTGCTGTGGGAACAAAAAACGCACTGGTGGAAAACGCACAGATGTGAACATGACCCATAGGAAACCATTTTAAATGGACTATAGTGCAAAACTGAAAACACACTGAAAAACGCATAGGTGTGAACCAGGCCTTACAGACCTTTCCCTGCCAGCATGCTGTAGAGCAGTGGTTCTCAACCTCAGTCCTCAAGTACCCCCAAACAGGCCATGTTTTGGGAATTTCTCTTAGATAAAATAGCTGTCCAAAATACCAAGCCATTGACTCTGATTTAAAGCACCTGTGCAAGATAAAGGAAAACCTGCAAACATGGCCTGTCGAGGTACTTGAGGACTGAGGTTGAGAACCACTGCTGTAGAGAAGGACCCTTGCTCTCTGTGTGGAAGCAGTGATCTCTCTGCAGATGTCCAACATACTACCTGCTGACTGAAAGTTAGAGCTCTGCAATCAGCAGGGAGCACAAGTCTGCTGAGTGCACAATTCTAGGGTGGGTAGCTATGTCTAGGAAAAAAGAAGAAGTAGAAGAAAAAAAAAAAAAGGCACTGACCTCCAGGAAACTCTTCTCTAAGGCCACGCGTATGTTGGTCTCAATGCTGGTGCGTTTTTTCCTCCTGCGGTTTAGTCCCTCGATCCCATGACCTGGGGAGTTCATGACGTTTGGGCTCGAGAGAGCAGAATCTGATGTGATGTTTTCTGGCCGAAAGAAAGAGAGATCTACGTAACTTGCAGGAGTCAGTCACACAAAGGTTGGAAATCAAGTTATATTCAGACAGTGTTATGTTAAATATGCTTTCAGAGCCTTATCAATTAATACATAGGTTTAGTGAACAAAATTGCAAAAGTTTAATAAAAGTAATGCTCAGCAATGGAACTAATACACTAGGGTAAAGACACCCCAGTAGAGAGATAATGGGACTTTCATAGTGCTGGTCAACCCCACCTCTGAAAGAACAATAGACATGAAAATTTAAAAATTACATTTATTAGATTACATTAAAAACTTTGCCCACCACTGGGGCTTAATAACAAACAAACATTGTCCATTTAATATCTCCCATAAGATAAATGACGAATGTCAAGAGGCCCCAAGATGATACATAGATGATCCTTAACTGACGCATTTCGCCTGGTATGGCTTCTTCAGAGGAAACGAAAATCTAATTGGGGTATACGATTCCTTAATGGTGTAGACCACAGGGGAGATCAATCCATACTGTGGGAGCCAGTAAGTGGAATGGGGTCTCCTGGGACTTTAGGGAAAATAAATGGTAACAGACCAATAAGGTCCCTCATTTAATCCAAGAGAAAAACATCATACAAAAGTGAAAATCGCCACAGTGGAGTCCAGAGGAAAACAGGGGTGTCAGTAACTACGTGCCCAACCCCAACGGAGACGCGTTGATGTGTGGCAGGCGTGGATCACACAAAAAGAAAAAAATGGGTATTGTATATATTGCCTAAACAGCCCAATACCGGATGGCTCCAAATGTATATATGAAACTGGTCTTCATATTATTGAAGATTGCCCAAATTGTCCCTTATAGGGGCAAAAAGACCTTAGTACTCGGATCTGATCCTAAAAGGGATTTCAGGGTCCTCTGGGGTAAGGTGAATGACCGAGGGTGTCATACCTAACTAGAGGGGACACCA
>BLSH010011673.1:428794-440148 GCA_018402905.1 Glandirana rugosa
AGGAAAGTGACTATACCTACCCCGTGAAAAGGAGGAATAGTGCCCCATCATTGGTGTCAGTAGGAAGGAATAGTGCCCCATCATTGGTATCAGTGGGAGGAATAATGCCCCTTTATTGGTGGCAGTAGGAGGAAAAGTGCCCCATCCATATCAGTGAAAGGAATAGTGCCCCATCAATTGTGTCAATGGGAAGGAATAGTGCCCTATCATCCGTATCATTGGCAGGAATAGTGCCCCATCATTGGAGTCAGTGGGAGGAATAGTGCCCCATCATTGGTGTCAGAGGAAGGAATAGTGCCCCATCATATCAGCATCAGTAGGAGGAATAGTGCTTCATGTCTGTGGGAGGAATTCCCAAGGGCCACATGAAGGCATGCAAGGGCCAGATCTGGCCTGCGGGCCGCAGTTTGGAGACCACTACCGGGCACTATTCCTCCCACTGACACCAAATGTTGAGGCACTATTCCTCCCACTGATATAGTGGATGGGGCACTATTCCTCCCACCGACACCAATTAAGTGGCACTATTCTTTTCAGATGCGGCCCTTTGGAATTCCTCCCACAAATATAAAGCGCTATTCCTCACACTGATGCGGATGATGGGGCACTATTCTTTCCACTAACACCAATGATGGGGCACTATTTCTCCCACTGACACCAATGATGGGGTACTATTCCTTGCCAATGATACGAATGATGGTGCACTATTCCTTCCACTGACACCAACAATGGGGTACTATTCCTTCCACTGACACCATCAATGGGGTACTATTCCTTCCACTGACAACAATGATGGGGCACTATTCTTCCACTGATTCCAACACAATGATGGGGTATTATTCTTCTCATTGACACCAACGGTAAAGCATTATTTCTTTCACCAATACCCATTATGGAGCACAATTCCTCCTACTTACCACAGGCGCTATGAAATTTTTTTATCCCACGGACCACAGTCCGGCCCCCCTAAAGTCTGAAGGACAGTAAACTAGCTCTTTGTTTAAAAAGTTTGGAGACCCCTGAAATGAAACTAAACATCCCTAGTGAGAGGAAATCCCATCAAAGACAGCGGTTATCAGGACAAGGAAAATCTTTCCAATAGAGACAACTGTTCTGCAGACCACAATCTAAGTTATGGCAGCCAGGTAACTAGCATTTTCAGAAGAAGAAATCAGAACCGGCAGCCCACATATTTACAATGTTCTGTGCTCGGAGTGTTCTCAGCACTGACACGGTTTGGAATTTGCTGTAATTGAAGTGCTACTGAGCTACGACAGGCACATTATAAGAAATATAGTGAGCATCATATTCCTAATCTGTTGATTGGGGCAGACCCTGGAGAGGTGGCGCCAGCCGCTGACCTCGTGCCAGCTCCAAGAGTTAATTGTTTTATGGATGAGAAGACAACTGCTGATTAATGCAAAGTGCTGCATGGCCTGATTGGCTATTCTAACCATGCATGAAGGAGCACCAGCTAGCTCCTGGAAGTGTGCGGCTCATTAAATTTCTACACGCACAGAAGATTTACTGAAATGCTGACAACCTGTTGCCAGTGATGTCACCGCTGCAGTTATCATTGCAGTATTAAACAGCAGACTATAAAAAGGTCTTCTGAGATGGAAAAATAATAGTTTGCATCAGCAAAAAAAGAAAAGAGCTGCCTCAAAAGTACAAACCCAGTGCAGCTGTGGCCAAGCTAAAATATTTAAATATTCTCCAAAAGCATGAAATGAGCTTTGAACAGGCCTCCACTGACCCCTGTAGCTGCAGGTGCTGTGCAGTAACTCATCCTCAAAGTTCACATCAGAGCGCACATCAGCACTTTCGCTTTAATTTTCTCCCAATAGTTATTCAGCTTCTCTCTCCCAGCATTCTAGTCTCTGATGTGAACACAGAGCAGGGGCACAGGAATAGGCGAGAAAGAAGAGTGCCGAGACCAGACTTGAATGATTCCATTGCTTCTATTGTGACTTTTGAGGATTAATTACTATACAGCGCCTGTAGCTATAAAGGTCATGAGGGCAGCCAAAGGTTTGCTTCAAACCCCTGGTGCCCAACCTCAGGTCGGAGTGTGAGTAAGGTGCAGCATGGTGTGGCTGGTAGTAAACACAGAGTCCAAGCTGACAATAGCAATATACTGTATATTGTAGGAAGATCCAATGCAACACAGCTAGGCCCAGCGGTCAGGCACGACTGTCTGGAGTACACTTGAAAGATGCCGACAGCTCAAGCAATGAGTAGCAGAATGCAGCCTGGCCAGTCCACACCCAAAATGGGAGGCTTCCTGAGCGAGGTAGACGTAGTCCCTGCACTGTCCCTACTCCTCTAGAACCTCTCCCTAACTCTAAGTACTTCCCCTGCCAGACAGGGAACCTTTCCCTACACTAGCCACTTACATAAAGCGTGCCAAGCACAGGAGCCGGGCTCTTAAATAGACTCTGCCTGACCCAAGATGGCCACTGGAGTCACATGGGGTACCAGCATCCAATCGGACAGCTGTCTCCTGTGTCCGCAGGAAGTCATAGAGAAACCAACTTCTTTACAACTTCCATCCCCTTCTGCAATGCTGCTTCGGTCGAGCACCATCTGCAGTGGGGAGTACAAACTGTACCGGCCTACAGGAGGACTACATGTGGCCCTTTGTACTGCGTGCAACCAGTAGTCAATGTTCTCTAATACCTAGCTGCCGATGAAGTCCAACAATGGAAAATATTAAGACTGGCTTCTACTAAATGATTTGGCGCATATATTTCACACATTACTTTTTTTTGCCATTCTTGCTTCTCTCTTTTTAAAGTATTTTTCTTTCTGACCTTTTAGAATGGATCTTCCCGAGAGGAATATCAAATGTGGCAACAGATTTTTTTTTTTTTTTCACGTCGGGGGGTGAGAAGAGTAGGGATTACAATTTTAGGGATATCTAGCAGTCTCATTTTACACTACCCAGTCTGTCTTTTGCAGCAAGTTTTTAATCTCCAAATACACCAGTGGCTTGTCCTGCAGCATGCCTAACTTGCTTTGACCATCATTTCTAGCATGCCCACAGTCACCAACCATCTACTTTGGTATAATTTACCATTTTCTTTAGCATTACATATACTGAATTCTATATGCCAGTGGTTCTCAACCTCAGTTCTCAAGTACCTCCCAACAGGCCATGTTTGCAGGTTTTTCTTGCACAGGTGCTTTAAATCAGAGTCAAAGCCTTGGTATTTTGGACAGCTATTGTTGTCTAAGAGAAATCCTCAAAACATGGCCTGTTGGGGGTACTTGAGGACTGAAGATGAGAACCACTGCTATATGCGGTCTGCACTGAGTGCCCCCTTCAACTAGAGATGAACCGAGATTTCGGCCGAAAATGGTGTTATTGGTATTGGATAAGAAAAAAAGGTGGAGATAATGGGACTGAAAACGCACTCAATTTTGCAGTGAATTTGTTGCGATTTTACGGTGAATTTGCAGCGATTTTTCAGCGTTTTTACTGTGCTTGTGGAGTGTTTTTCATAGGTCATGTGACTCAAAAACTGCATAAAAAAATGTAACACAGGTGTGTTAATGTGTGCTTGCTGCATTCTCAATGCATTTCAGCTGGGAGCATTTTTTGTGCTTTTTTTTTTTTAACTGACCAAAAATGTAGCAAGCAGGATTTTTAACACCAGAATGGAAGCCCAACAGACCAGTGTGAAGACATACATAGAATTTAAAGAGATAGCTTTTTCTTGACCTTTTCTTGCGCTAAAGGTGCCAATAATGGCCGACAATAAATTCATATTCATTTAAATCGATATTAGTTAAAAAGTCGAATATAATACAATTATGTATAAAAATATAATTTTTTTTTTAAACTTGTCTTTTTCAGTTTTTGGCCAAGTGCATCCTGCATTTCCGGTTTCGGCACCAAAGTTTCCATTCGGTGCACCGCTACCTACAACTACTAAGTCAGCCATCACTGCACTTTTCAGGCTGCTCACAAAAATAAAATGTGTACAGTTAACACTTTCTAGTGCTGCTTCTGCTATATCATCAGTTCCTTTTGTCATTTGTCAGTAACAATGATGTAGTCTTCTTCACCCGCTAACACTGGACAGCCCACACTGCTCCGTCCCCCTCTCCTGGCCCCCGTGTCCTGCTGCTGCCTGTAATGCCTTCAGGGCCCTATAGGTGACAGCGAGAACAGGCCGAGCATACTCATTCTCATCACTGAGACCCCTTTCAAAGCAGGGCCGCCTGCTAATTTGCGGCGCTTTACTGCTCGTTAAAGCGAAGCTATGGCGCCGCTATTCGGGCAGCAGCAGTGCGCTTTTAACCCCCACAAGGGGCTAAAAATGCCGGTTAGCGGTGCTCCCGAAGCAGTGTTAAGGCGCTTCGGGAGCGCTGACCCATTGTTTTCAATGGGCAGGGGCGGTGAATACACCACTCCCACACTGCCCCAAAGATGTGGCTTGCAGGATTTTTTTTTACCATCCCGCAAGCGCACCGCCCCAATGTGAAAGCACTCAGGCTTCCACACTGGGGTGTATTGGAGGGAGTTTTTCAGGCGCTTTTCAGTCGCTTTTTTAGTGCAAAAGCGCCTGAAAAACATTCTGGTGTTTAAGGGGTCTGAATGTGCGCACAATGTTCCCCACACAGCTACCTGCAGGTGTTGGAACTTTCACAAACAGCAGCCAGACACCTTGGTGACATTATAGGTCCTATTACAGAAAGCCTTTTTACGCCTAAAAAAGTAAAGCTGGCCATAGATGGATTGAAATTTCGGTCGGTTCAGCGGGGAAGTGGATTGTATGTTCACCGCTCTGAACACAGGGAACCGAATACCAGGCTAGATCATGCACACCTGTCCCCGGTGCTCTGACTCCGATTGTTCCTCCCACATCCAGGCAGTATCGAGTCCAGGAAAAATAGTGATGAGCCGACACTTATAGGGTCTAGGTCTAGGCTGTGAACAAGGCTCCTTTGCCGAAACGCGTCTGCGTGTTCATTTTATTCATGGTATGAAATAAAATTTGAAGACCCTATTTCCAGTAGTTCCGGCTCACCAGTTTTTTTCCTGTATGTAGGCGAGCAGCCTGAAAAGTGTTACCTGACAATAGTGTCTCCCTAAAGTAAACCGAACACCCAATCAAAGGCTGTTTGTAACAAACAACTTTTTAAGTAGGTTCATCTGCACAACTTTTGTCCTCAGGCCTTAAAGGTATGCTTTTTTTTAATTAAAATAATAAACATGGCATACTTACCTGCTCTGTACAATGGAACCTCCTCTTCTGGGGTCCCCGCCGGCACTGTCTTGTGACTTCTATCAGTGTCTGGTTATAACTTGCAGGTGGAATTTTAATTCACCCATGATTGGTCTATGAGGATGCAGGACCCCTGACCCTCTGTCTGGACAGTGCTGATTGGCCCTGTGCTGATCACATGCACCCTCCCAAGAAAAAAAAAAAAAAAAAAACTATGTAGCAATACAGACCAAACTGAGCATGTGCAGCTTGTCCCCCAGTACTATCTAGAGATGGTTAAGGGCAGTGGAAGAAGGGAACAGAGAAGACCGGATCAAACAGCCTTATTACACAATGCAGAGGATTAACCCCTTAGGTTCCACAGTGAGTATAAGAAGCATGCTTTACTGCATATACAGACTGATTTTACTGTTGTGGGTTTAGTAACAATTTAAGGCTTCCATATGCTTTGATTTCTCTTGTTGAGGACTGCAGCTCAAATTTCAGCCACTTCAGCAGGGATCGGCTGAAATTTAAAGAGGAAGTAAACCCAGATTGGGTTTACTTTCCTCTATATTTCCCTGTAAATGTAGAATCATAATGGGCTACTATGCATCGCATTGTAGCCCATTATGTGCCATTTACTTGCAAACGAAGCCTGCAACGTCCAGCGATGTCCCCGCTCCAGGCCGCATCCATCTTCTGCCCCTCTTCCTTCCGGGGCCGCGACTCAGGCGCTGACTGGCCGGAGTCGCGTGACGTCACTCCTGCGCATGCGTGCGGGAGCCGCAGTGGATGAACGGCACAGAGGCAGTTTCTTCACTGCACATGTGCCGTTCATGACGTCGGCACAGCTTGAACACTGCATATCTCCTTAACCGTACAGGTCTAGGAGATATGCAGGGCACCTACAGGTAAGCCTCATCATAGGCTTACCTGTAGGTTAAAGTGGTTGTCACAAGTTGACAACCACCTTAAGCCATCTATGGGGACCTTTAGGCTCACTCTAATAAAGGGGCTTAAAATTTGGGCTATCCATACCCCTTGTGGTATGGGAACCAAATGATGGGGGTAGAAGACTGGATTACTGAATAATTTTAAAAAATTATAATTTTGACCTCACTCCCAGCATTCTCTTGGTAGGAGGGACACAACGTTCCTCTTTCAGAAACAAACCACTGTGTTCCTGACCCAACCCTCTTTTTGGTCTGATATAGATACAGATCATTATAAAAAAAAAAATTACTATTCAGCTACCAAAAAAGATAGACCCTGTTCACATTTTTCAGATTGAAGCTTAAAAACGCTCAACAAGCAAAATCCCATTCATTTCTATGGCCCCTGTTCACATTTCAGCTTTTTGTCACCTGTAGCAAAAAGCCTGTTGCTCAAAAAAGTGCTAGTGGGTTTTTGTCTCCACATACTTGAATGGAAATGCCTTGAAAAACAGGACACCCAAAGATCTCCGCCCCTTTTTCAGCAGCAACTCTACACCCTTTAGTTGAAAAACACCCAAAAAAGCCTATAATATTTGCAAATCTGCTCAAAAAAAACATTAAAAAAACGCTTGAAAAAAAATGCTTGAAAACTCTCAGCTAGTGTGAATGTAGCCTCAAACTACACTTGGCTTCTAAATGATTGCATTGGTTATTTTTAAATGGCAGTATATACTGTAGGAAAAGTGGCGGTGATGAAAACCATTTATGGGGTGTGCCCAGGGTGGATAAAAATGCGACTTTTTTGTTTGCAAGTATTAAAGATTCTAACTACCAGCAAGAATAAGTCCTTACATTTAAAGAGCACCTGTCATTTCAGATCCATCATGGCAGCGCCTGTTAGCAGGCATCCAATCACCTGCTGCCGCATCACCAGCCATTCCATTAAAGTGAATGGGATTGTCGGGAAGTCACCAGCGGGTCAGAGGAGGAGCTTCTGCAGGACAGAGATAACACTTACTCTTTAAAATCACTGATTTAAATCGACTTAATTTAAATCAAATCCACCCTGGTTGTGCCAATCATTTTTGTAAATGCATTAACCGTAGGCTGTGTATCTGCAGGTTGTAGCAAGGGTGTGTGTCTAGGCCTCATGCACAGCGGCGTATTAGCAAAACGTCGGGCCCGACGTCAGGCAAAAATCTGCATTTTCATCTGCGTTTATGAGCGTTGGTGAGAGTTGGCGTCAATAGGCGTTTTTAAAAACAAAAAAACATTCCTCTGCTATTTTTTTTCCCTGAAAACTCCGGTTACCATCACCAACGGCGTTAGTGAGCGTTTTGCCGGCTTAGCGTCAAAAACGCCAAAACGCTACAGCCTCGGAATGCCCAGGTCCCACGTTCGATTTACAGCTTAAGAACGCCGACGCGATCTACAGCTTAAAAACATCAGCATTTTTATGGGGCTATTGAATAACATGGTGAGCTGCAAAAAAACGCTAAAAATGTGGCATCAAAAAACGCCCGTGTGTAGGAGGCCCAATTGTAAAACTATGAGCTTAAAAGTGTCCCAGAGGGTTGGGATCTTTTAACAGATTGATGGAACGACGGGGTATGGGAACATATCAGGCATTCGAATGGGGGGTCTTTAATCATAAAATGGTTACGGCCTGTCTGCATCAACGACAACTGCTCTCTATTTTACAAACTGAGTTCTCCTTTATGCCTTCGGTAATGTATTCCGCTATCACAAGCACAGCCTCCTAAATGAAATTGCAGGACTGTAAAGCAGCGGTATAGGGATTATAACCTCTTTAGATGCAAACAGATTTCGCACCCAGTCTTTATTCTCGCTGAGAAATAAGAAAACAGCAGGTTGTGTTAGAAGCGGGCTCCGTGAATCATTCAAGCTCCTTTTCAGTGTGTTCTTGAGAGGAGAGGGCGACATTGAGGAGTGCGGGGAATATGTATAATTTTTCATAACATAGGAAAATGCCAGTGTGAAGAAAATAGCATGCTCCAGCCTTTAGATTGTTACCTTCAGCCAGCGCTGGGGATTTACACTGTATAAGACGGAGGGGGAACGGCGCTGAAATTATATACCTTGTGTTCAGGCCTTTACCGTGACTTAAGCAGCTAAGCTCACTTAAATCAGTCTTAAAGTGCACCTGTCATCCAATAACTGTGGAGAAAAGCCGGTCTTGTGAGCTGAACAGCAACTTCATGTACTGCTGCCATCTTGTATCTCACAGAGACTACACTGGATTTTTAGTGTAGACTTCCCCAGTTTCAATAGGGCAGCAAGGCGAGGCATGTCCATTAAAGCCAGGGTGAGAAGATAGACCTGTTATCTTTCAGGCCCACTTCCAAGCACAGGAGACTGATTTTGCTATCAGACTGGTGAGATTCCCCAAACTCAACAAAAAAATGTATGTGTTGATTACTGCTCTATCACAAAGCTTTCCTTCACGGAATTCTCCATATTCCAGAATTAGGGCTGGGCTCATGTCTTTGTCTATGCGTTTAGGGCATGGGTCAACGTCAGAAAAATGTGAACAGATATGAATGGGTCCTAAAACACACCTGTCAGAGTTGGCAAAGTTTTTGGGGCATCTCAGTGTCATCTTTTCTAAGGATGCACATGAAACAGTTGGAGGTGGCATGGGAGTTCTGGTCGACCATCTTGGTGGCTAGCTTATCTTGCACAAAAACAACAGCAATTACCAGGGCCGGATCAAAGTTTGCAGGAGCCTTGAGGCCATAGGCTAGACTTGCTTATAATCAACAAGATCACTTTAATTACACTGATGCAGGGGAATATTATTTAGATAAGGCCAAGTCACCATGTCTTCTATATTGTATGATGACAATAGAGAAGAGAGGAAGAGGACTAGCATGGAAGAACAAATCCCCCCACCTCTATCATCCCTTTATGGTCTTCCTCAATGACGCCCCCTGCTGCTCTCTGTGGCTCCATGCAGGGAGATCACGATCAGCTCCTGCTGTTTAATAATGTCTGAGTTCCTGTCATTTCCCCAGGGTGAAAGTAATGCTCCAACTTCAGTGTACCTCTGAAAAACACAACCGAGACTCAAAATACTACCTAAGTGACTGTAACAACCAATCAGAATCCCCCACATTTTCTGCAGATATACGAGAGATGGTTAGAGGCTGCAGACATGATACAAGAGACGTCTAGAGGCTGCAGACATGATACAAGAGATGGTTAGAGGCTGAAGACATAGTACAAGAGATGGTCAGAGACTACAGACATGATAGAAGAGATGGTCAGAGACTGCAGACATGATACAAGAGATGGTTAGAGGCTGCAGACATGATACAAGAGATGGTTAGAGGCTGCAGACATGATACAAGAGATGGTTAGAGGCTGCAGACAAGCTGCCGGAGACTTTTAAATAAAAGTGCAATCTTTGCTATCCTGGAAGTTCCTCCACTGCTGTCAGTAGTATTTGTTTATTTTTTTTTCTTACAATTTCATTTGTTATTTTTTACAATTTTTTAGGAGCCCCATTGGGGAGCTTTGCTGAGATATCAAGGGTCTAAACAGACCTCTGATGTTCCACTTTTGGGAGAGAGAAAGGAGATTGGGGACACAGCAGTCAACCTCCACAGCCTCAGTTGCATAGAATGAATGGACAGGAAAAGCTCTGTACAGAGCTTCTTGTTCATTCACAAACTGAAGCATAGTAAAAAACATTTACTATGTTTTAGGTTCTGAATGGACAGTCAGTGATCGGTACTAATCACGGACTCTATTCAGACAAGGGGCCGGTATCCTAACAGATCCCCCTCAGCGTCCGGTGGGAGAGGGGAGGAGGGAACCTAGCTAAGCTGTGAGGGACGAGGGGGGCCAAGGGAGAGCACAGGAGCCCAGGGACCGCAGAAAGAAGTTGGATAGGAGGGGCAGTGGCATATAGAGGAACCAATCCCCTCCATGAATGCCTGCCTCTCCTCCTCTCCCTCCTGCAGGCATTCAGTGGCTGCAGGAGGAAAATGTCGGGAATCATTTCCTGTTTATGCCTCCTATCCAGGTGTACAGGGGTGCCACATGGGCCCCCTGGAGCATGGGGCCGGGTTGCAATTGCGACCCCATCAACCCCATGTAGTTACGCCCCTGGCCCACAGTGGGCTTTAGCCCACTGTCGGGTGAATCTACATCATAGGAGTGCATAAATAATGCCCTCATGTGACCCACATGAGAAGTATGGTCAAACAAAGCTTTGGCCATACTTTCTCTGTACTTGCACACTCAGTAGCTGGGAGACTCGAAGTCTCAATTGACACCTTGTCAATTACCTGACTTCAAAGGTACCTCTAAAAGCTTGCAAAGAAATATTGCAGTGCCAAGATTTCTATCCAGATAGGCGGTCTTTAAATCAAATCGAGTGACTCTGGTAGCTCTAATTTTCACCCTGGGTACTTCTATATACAGAGCTGTGAGCAATACTATTGGCTCTTTCTCCATTTTACATTTGGTGGCTCTATAGGCCCACTCAAGCCTTATAAATCCTCTGAAGAATGTGCCAAACTCTTCCAACACAACTAATCAAACAAATCCGTCCGTCTGCTTCAACAGATCTTTTAAAGACCTTTTCAAACCTTTTTAAAGCATGTATACTAACTATTTCTCCGGATGAGACAACTGGTTCCATTCACAAATGTTACTTTCCGCAGCAGCAGATTGTAAACCAACGCATTTCACACATTTGGCACCGTGTGCTCAGCAGATGATAGAAACGTCTGGGAGAATTAATTATTTCAAGCAACAATCTGGGGGGACGGAAGAACTTTCTGCCTTAAAAAAAAGGGGAAAAAAGGAAACCGAACTTCAAACTATTTTTCTAAGCAGTGAGGAAAAAAAAAAAAAAAAAAGAGAAAACATGGAGCATAATTAAAAGGTATATTTTATTTATATATATAAATAAATAAATAAAAGAGACAACAATTACACTCTCAACTCTAACACGCTACCCTTATAAAATTAAAAAAAATGATGCAATTGCAAAAGCTGATAAAGTAGATATAAGCCCAACCACTAAGATCTCATATCAGCTTTAACATGTTCATTTAATTTTAAAATTTTAATATTTTTGAATGTGCAGCTTTCAGGCAATTCCTGTAACAGGGGGACATCCTGAATTTTAATTTACTTGTACAATTTCGACTATACTCTAGAATCACCAACC
>BLSH010011673.1:440277-453324 GCA_018402905.1 Glandirana rugosa
CCTTAATGTTTGGGGGTTCTAAGTGATTTTCTAGCAGAAAGTACTGGATTTTTACAGCAAAAGAACGGGGAACCGCTGATGTAAACACGGCGGTTCCCCGCTCTGTTAGTGGGGGCATGGGAGATCTACTGATCCCTGTCACTGGGATCAGTTAGATCTCTTATGCCCATGGTAGCCCAGCCCCCTCTCAGTTAGAGCACGCCTAGGGAACACAGTTAACCCCAAGATCTTCCCCTGCAGGTTAACCCCTTCAATGCCAGTGACATTTACACAGTAATCAGTGGACATTTAAATTTCTGATCGCTGTATAAATGTCATTGGTCCCAAAAAAGTGTCAGAAATGTCCGAAATGTCCGCACAGTCCCGATACAAATCGCAGATCGCCATTACTGGTAAAAAAAATAAATAAATAAATAAAACCCCCAGAAATTAATTCTCATCATCCATAAACGCGGCCACTTTTGCGCAAACCAATCAATAAACGCCGATTGCAATTTTTTTACCAAAAATATGAGGAAGAATATAAATCGGCCAAACTGATGAAAAAAAATGCTTTATATTTTTTTTGGATTTGTATTTTAGCAAAAAGTAAGAAATTTGGGGGGGTTTTTGCAAAATTGTCACACTTTTTTTAAAGCGGTGATCAGAAATGACGCAGAGGCGATCAAATACCACCAAAAGAAAGCTCTAATTGTGGGGAAAAAAGGACGCAAATTTTGTTTGGGTACAACGTCGCACGACCGTGCAATTGTCAGTTAAAGCGAAGCAGTGCCGAATCGCAAAAAGTGCTCTGGCCCTAACCTGGGAAATCCTTCCGAGGCTGAAGTGGTTAATGAATTAAAACAAAGAAAATAATAAACCTTGAAAGTTAGCCCATTTTTTTTCGTCCAATAATTTTAATTACCTGTTTTTGTGTATTTAATATTTGAGATATAGTTTTTTTTTATCTAAATGATACATACAAGTGCACTGATTGGAGGCTTGTTGTGTTGTTTAAGGATTCATTTAAGAAGTTTTCTGTATTACTTCTTATTACTTAACCGTTAGATTTTATCAGATGAAGTGGAAAAAAAAAAAGAAGAAAAATCGGCCTAACATATCGGTCCAAAAAAATCGGCATCCTATATCGGCCGCCACGATTTGTAAATATCGGCATCGGCCAGAGAAAAACCCATACCGGTCTACCTCTAATACCATGGACACCAAATTGACCAGGCCTATCCCCAAAATATAGACAGGTTCTGCACACATTCAATGCATTAAAGGTAAAAAAACCTTCTGTTACAGAATCCCCCCCTCATCTTCCCCCCATATAATTACTTAGCCCATTCTCAATCCATGCATGAGGGCAGCGGCTCTCTTCTCCCTGCTCTTACAAGCTTTGCAGCAGCAACCATTGGTTTCCGCTGCTGTCAATCAAATTCTGTAAAAAAGGAGCGGGGGATGGGGCCGAGCTGCACTGTCTGTGCCAATAGATGCAGACAGGGCCGCTCGGGAGCAAACCCGCCTGAGTGCCCCCATAAAAATTGTCTCTCTTATGGGCGCACTCCCCAAAGAGGAGGAGCCAGGAGCCCCGGTAGAGGATTGAGGCTGCTCTGTGCAAACCATTGCACAAAGCAGGTAAGTATAACATGTTTGTTATTTAAAACAAAAAAGAAAAAAAAAAAAAAAAAGGGGGGACATGACACCCACAATTTACTGGCACAGCCAAGTTTTTACTGACATTTACAAAAGTTAAAAAATTACAGCTTTAAGTGCAAATTTCAGTATTTAGACTGCAAACAAATACAATATGTAATTATCAAGGTGAAAATGAAGGCAAAAAAACATTTCTCGTTTTATTTTCAATATCGTGAGCAAGTAGCTCGGGGACAGGACTCAGGAGGGCAAAAAATTACACAGGGTGGCACACACCATGACAGTGACAGCAGTGTGCAATACCACAGGTGAGGATGACACCCCACGGACACAACACCGAGTCACAGTGACAGTTTCTCTCCATGCCAGGTGGTCCACTCCTGTCCACACCGCACCGACAGTCCCGCTCCCGGCCTGTCTTACTCCTGTCCCACAGATCTGCACGCTCAGCTCTCTTGCACCATGACACCCCACAACACACTCAGGCACCACCTCCTGCCCCCACTGGCACCGCCTGAACACACTCTAGCAAGCACTTGGATGGTCTCAGCCAGCTCTGGACTTAAAATGCGCAGGCGCAGTTCCGAGCCAAGCGTCACAGCCATATTTTTTTCTTGGCAACCTTTTTCTGTCACTGGCAGGAGAAAAGTGCCCCTTTGTTTACTGGCTGCCAGTAAAAATACTGATGGTTGGCCACACTGGAGCAATACGAAACTTGAATAATGAGTCCAGCAAAAGCTTATTTTTCATGACAGGCGGTCAAAAACCAATGCATTTCAAGGCTTTGCCACTCCCCTTCATCAGTTTTCAGCTTGGTGACCTGACTCATTATTCTGCAAGCACCTATTAAATGTATAACTCTTGCTACTTTTCACTCTGCACGGGACCTACTTTGCAGCTGTTGTCCAGTATTGTTTTGAATCACTGCCGGCATTCAAGCCCTGATGATGCACCGAAACGTGCTGGCTTTTGACTTCTTTTCATGACAAATACATTTTTAAGGTATTCCTGGCATGTGAGTCTTTTTGAGGGATAGGTTACACTTGACCAATCATGAGATGGCAATGGCAGAACACAGTTTTCCTTCTTTGAAAGGAGAACCAGTTCACAGCAACGCAAAGCATTTCAGCTCTGTTCCAGAAGGTAAACCAATGTACTAGAAAGCACAGGGAACCAATCACAGTGACTCAAACCAAGGCCTGGCACAATGTTGGCAAACTGAGCTCACTTCAAATCAAACCGACAGTACATTCTAGCGTGCTTACCCCAGTGATCTGTCCTCCGGCAACCATGAGCTGTGTCTGGGGTATGGCCGCCTGTAGTGAGGGCTGCTGGGAAGGCTGGACTGGCTGCGGAGGCTCCCCAGGTTCTTCTTTAAATTTAGTCTACAACAGAGAATCCTTACAATTACTACATAATAAACTAAATGCTATTTAATAACACACAAACAGCATGTTCATGTAAATGAAGGAAAGACTTGTGTATTCAGCCACTTTTATGATTAAGACACTAGAAGGTGACAACGCTGTTCAGACACTGCAGCTTCCTGTGTCACCCCTCCCTTCCTCCAGCCTTATTACTGGACTGTGAAAGAGCATTACTCTCTCCCATCCAGAGTGCTTTCCTTAACATATTCCCCTCTAACCCCAAGAAACTGAAACATGTTGACCGCAAGTGCAGCGTGTGTTGATTATCACAATACCTTTCCACATCTCTCCTAGCCCCCTTTATGCATTGCTTGTCCTTCTCTACTGCCACCTTGGTGGTCAGCTGCCATCAACATCATCTGCAGGATTACCCATCAGTCACCTGTAGCAGCCAGAAATAAGTAGTGGGAAAGGGTACGTCACTGGTACATACCCAGGTAAAGGATAATGAAGACAACTCATTTCTCTCAGCATTCACATATCCACAACAATTTAAAACTGTCCCTATTCCCTGCAGGAGCTCACAATCTTAACCACTTCCCGACCGTCTGCCGTGTTTTCACGGCGGCAGTGTGGTTGCAGTGTGGGGTGCGCGCTGAGGGGCCACAGGCAAAGAATGGGGAACCGCCGATGTAAACACGGCGGTTCCCCATTCTGACAGTGCAGGCATGGGTGATCTACTGATCCCTGTCACTGGGATCAGTTAGATCTCTCATGCCTATGGTAGCCCAAGCCCCCCCACAGTAAGAACACACCCAGGGAATACAGCTAACCCCTAGCTCCCCCCCCCCCCCCAGGTTAACCCCTTCACTGCCAATGACATTTATACAGTAATCAGTGGACATTTACATTTCTGATCGCTGAATAAATGTCATTGGTCCCAAAAGTGTCAAAAATGTCTGACATGTCCGCTGCAATATCGCAGTACCGCTAAAAATCGCAGATCACCGCCATTACTAGTAAAAAAATAAAAAAAAAAAAAACCCCAGAAATGAATTCTCATAATTCGTAAACGCGGACACTTTTGCGCAAACCAATCAATAAACGCCAATTGTGTTTTTTTTTTAATCACAAATATGAGGAAGAATATAAATCGGCCAAAACCAGTGAAAAAAAATGTTTTTTTTATATTTTTTTTTTGGATTTGTATTTTAGCAAAAAGTAAGAAATTTGGGTTTTTTTGCAAAATGGTCACTCTTCTTTTGTTTATAGGGGCGATCAGAAATGACGCAGAGGCGATCAAATACCACCAAAAGAAAGCTCTATTTGTGGGGGAAAAAAAGGACGCAAATTTTGTTTTGGTGCAATGTCGCACGACCGCGCAATTGTCAGTTAAAGCGACGCAGTGCCAAATTGCAAAAAGTGCTCTGGTCCTAAAGCTGGACCCAAGTTCACCTTTGTTCATCTTTTGTTTATATATAAATTGCAGACCCTCTATGTACCAATATAGCATTAATGTACTTATTTTGCAACAATAAAACAGATTTCTATTAATTCTACACAGGCTTACCACACTTTCTTCATGGCTGCTTAACCACTTGCCGCCCGCCCCCAACAGCGAGACGGCGGCAAGGTGGCTCGTTATCGCGAAACGCCGTCATCGCGATAACTAGTATTGTGAGCGCGCAACGCCGAAGGCGGATAGGGCGAATGGCCCCCCGCAGTGAAAGAACGGAGATCCGTGTAAGTAAACATGGTTCTCCGTTCTGTTAGAGGGGGAAGGGCTGTGATCACAGGCTTCCTCTATATGGAAGCCGTGATCACTCCCTTCTCCCAGCCAGCCCAGCCCACACACAGTTAGAACACACTGAGGGAACACTGTTAACCCTTAGAGCGCCCCCCTCCAGGTTAACCCCTTCACTGCCAATGACATTTACACAGTAATCAGTGCATTTTTATAGCACTGGTCGCTGTATAAATGCCAATGGTCCCAAAAAAAGTGTCAAAGTGGTCCGACATGTTCGCTGCAATATCGCAGTAACGCTTAAAAATCGCAGATCTCCGCCATTACTAGTAAAAAAATAAAAACCCAAGAAATGAATTCTCATCATCCGTAAACGCGGCAAAAAAACCAATCAATAAACGCAGATTGAGATTTTTGTTTTACCAAAAATATGAGGAACAAAGGTGAACTCAGCCTTTAACCACTTGAAGACCAAGCTTTTCTGGCACTTTTCGATCACAAGTTTAAATCCGTATTTTTTGCTAGAAAATTACTTATAACCCCCAAACATTATATATATATATATATATATATATATATATATATATATATAAATATATATATACACACACATATACATATACACACACACACACACACAGTTGTGCTCATAAGTTTACATACCCTGGTAGAATTTATGATTTCTTGGCAATTTTTCAGAAAATATGAATGATAACACAAAAAAACATTTCTTTCACTCATGGTTAGTGTTTGGCTGAAGCCATTTATTATCAATCAACTGTGTTTACTCGTTTTAAAATCTTAATGACAACAGAAACTACCCAAATGACCCTGATCAAAAGTTTACATACCCCAGTTCTTAATACCGTGTATTGTCCCCTTTAACATCAGCGTGAAGTGTTTTGTGGTATTTATGGATGAGGCTCTTTATCTTCTCAGATGGTAAAGCTGCCCATTCTTCTTGGCAAAAAGCCTCCAGCTCCTGGAAATTCTTGGGCTGTCTTGCACATTTGAGATCTCCCCAGAGTGGCTCAATGATATTGAGGTCAGGAGACTGAGATGGCCACTCTTGAACCTTCACTTTATTCTGCTGTAGCCAATGACAGGTCGACTTGGCCTTGTGTGTTGGATCTTTGTCATGTTGGAATGTCCAAGTACGTCCCATGCGCAGCTTCATGGCTGATAAATGCAAATGTTCCTCCAGTATTTTTTGATAGCATTCTGCATTCATTTTGCCATCAATTTTGACCAAATTTCCTGTGCCCTTGTAGCTCACACATCCCCAAAACATCAGCGATCCACCTCCGTGTTTCACAGGCCTTGTTGACTGCTCATGGTTGGTTGTGGCCAAAAAGCTAAATTTTGGTCTCATCACTCCAAATGACTTTGTCCAAGAAGGTTTGGGGCTTGTCTCTGTGCTGTTTGGCATATTGTAAGCTGGATACTTGGTCGCATTTGCGTAGTAATGGCTTTCTTCTGGCAACTTGACCATGCAGCCCATATTTCTTCTCCTTATTGTGCATCTTAAAACAGCCACAGCGCATGTTTTCAGAGAGTCCTGTATTTCACCTGAAGTTGTTAGTGGGTTTTTCTTTGCATCACAAACAATTTTCCTGGCAGTTGTGGCTGAAATTTTAGTTGGTCTACCCGACCATGGTTGGGTTTCAACAGAACCCCTAATTTTCCACTTCTTGATTAGAGTTTGAACATTTCTGATTGGCATGCTCAATTCCTTGGATATCTTTTTATATCCCTTTCCTGTTTTATACAGTTCAACTACCTTTTCCCGCAGATCCTTTAACAATTATTTAGCTTTCCCCATGACTCAGAATCCAGAAACATCAGTGCAGCACTGGATGAAAGATGCAAGGGTCTGTCAGGAGTCCAGAAACTCATTGACCTTTTATACACACACACTAATTACAAGCAAACAGATCACAGGTGAGGATGGTTACCTTTAATAGCTATTCAAACCCCTTTGTGTCAACTTGTGTGCATGTTATCAGGCCAAAATCACCAGGGTATGTAAACTATTGATCAGGGTCATTTGGGTAGTTTCTGTTGTCATTATGATTTAAAAAGAGTAAACACAGTTGATTGATAATAAATGGCTTCAGCCAAACACTGACCATGAGTGAAAGAAAAGTTTTGTGTTATTCATGAACTCCGAAAAATGGGCAAGAAATCAAATTCTGCCAGGGTATGTAAACTTATGAGCACAATTGTGTGTATATATATATATATATCTCTCAATCAGAAACCCTAGGGAATAAAATGGCAATTATTGCAATTTTTTATGCCACATGGTATTTCCGCAGCAGTTTTTTTTAATGCAATGTTTATGGGAAAAAATACACTTTAATGAATAAAAAACAAAACAAAAAAAAAAAAAATATACCCTCCAATTTGTTTTGTAAAATTCGAAAGATGATGTTATGCAGAGTAAATAGATACCAAACATGTCCCGCATTAAAACTGCGCGCGCTCGTGGAATGGTGACAAACTACGGTATGTACATTTTTTTTACAGGTTACTTGTTTGGAATTACAGAGGAGGTCCAGTGCTAGAATTATTGCTCCCGCTCTAATGTTCGCAGCTTTACCTCACATATGTGGTACAAACACCGTTTACGTATGCATGAGCAACCTTCATATGTGTTCATTCTGCGTACTAGCGTGGAGGGATTTCTTATTTATTTTACTTTTTATTTTTGAGATGTCCCTTTAATTTTTTTTCCTTCATTGCTTTTATTACTATTACAAGTAATGTAAACATCTCTTGTAATATAAATAAGGATGACAGGACCTCTTTATGGATAGATCTGGGGTCAAAAAGACCCCATATCTCTCCTCTTAAAAAAAAAAAAAAAAAAAAATGTTTAGTTCCACCCTGGACCGGAAGTAATGTCTTGACTTCTCTCCGGTCCTCCAAGGCCATAGAGTCGATCAGAGATGATCTAGTCTTTTAGCGCCTCTAACCAGCAGGCCACACCGTTGAAACGTTTCTTGGGCACGTTGGTTAAAAAAAAAAAGGTAAGCCTAAGAAACACTTGCTGGTGTTTCTGAAGACGTTCCAGCTGCTCATGAGCCGCTTGGAGAGCTCTCATGAGAAAGCCAGCCACTGGCTGAAGCAAAAAAAAAAAATACCAGGGTTATGGATATGGCTGATAGCTTCATCCATAACCCTGATAAGTGCGGTCAACAAGTGGTTAAAGTGTAAATCCTAACAATTCATTTCTATGATCTGCTCCGTTTTTTTGGTCTGTAAAATAATAAATTGAAAGAGTTTTCTTATATCTGTTCAATAAGTGCAAAAAAATAAAATAAATAAAATTCCATATTCACCATAAAATCCTGTTATTGGGGGTCCACCGAGTCTTTAACCTTTGGGTTATACTGCCACCTACAGGAGGATTGGACACAGTAGAACCCAAAGTTCCTTCCTACCTCAAGGGGACCATCTCGTTCTTATCTTGCACTACAAAAAAATAACTCCCTATGCAGTGGAAATGAACAGCATGAGCGACATTCAGTCATTTAACAACAGACAACTGGGCAGGGCTGACACCAAGTCTTGCAATTTCAGTCCACAAAAAGCATGCGGTGTCATTCCCCAAGAGAACCTTTGGAGTGGAGTGCATTTCTAACATAACAGGTATTGTTCTGTACCTGCAGAATCTTTAAAGCAAAACATGAAAAACATGTCAGCTTGCCGGACAGCCTTCAGGAGGTATGTACATCTACAGAAAGGGCATTATTTACCTTTAGTTGAAGCTGCAGTTTGTTTTTATTTACAGACACCCCTTACCTGCACAGGCAGTTTTTCTGGTAAAGGTAAACTAATCCTGCATGGGTAAAGCACAGGTTCACTTTAAAAGGAGAAGTGTGGCCTGGGCTCGTTTGGCCATACTTCTCCTATGGGTCACATGAGTGCAATTTGTTTTGCACTCCTGTAATCCCGTTTTCAGCAGAGAGTGGACTAAAATCTGCTCTATGCTGTCGTCAGGACAGGCACCGCATCATCAGGACTTCAGGAGTCGGGATCCACCAGGTGCCTGGACCTAGCCACTGAGAGCGGCCGCTCCCCGCCTCTCCACAGCTCAACGTCCAGTGAGCGTGGAGGAGCAGAGCGGAGGGCTTGCTGATGGACAGCCAGCAGCTCTCCACTCAGGGATCTGTGAGAACCGAACCATCGGCGATGTTCGGTGGCTCAGTTCTCAGTGTACAGATGCAGCATCGGACCGATACTGCATCCGTCTAGGCAAGTATAAATGGAGGAAAAAAACGCTAACCCATACTTCTCTCTTAATAGCATCTCTTTTAGCCTAGCAAAGTTAACCCTACTGTGGTTGGAGAGTGGTGGGCCTTTGCACACGAAATCTGCTTTACTCTTAAGAAAAAAACATGCTATTTTAATGTAAAGACTTCGTGTTTGGATGATGTACAGGACCTGGTCCTTGCAAAAGATGGACAGTCTGTGACCTTCCCTAGTTGACAATAAAGCCTTCAAAGTGTTGAAGTGCTAAGCACTACACAAAGATTTTCAACTTTTCTGAAACATCTCTAAAGGGTTGTTAGTGGCTCCTTATTCTATGAAGGCGCAACTCTTTCCCTACACATACCTATCCTCCAAGTTAAGTGCTGCAAGGTCAGCATTGCAATAAGGCATTGGCAGATGCCTTGCCATCCATCATTCTTATAGAGTCCTCTGTGCATATTAAACTTTTCCCAAGTATTTACATTATTCACTGGAACAAATCAAATTGCATAACATTTCCAATTACAGATTAGCACTCTTCCTTTAACTGGATGAAGCAGGTTGAGACCATTATCCTGATATGCCCCAGTGGCATTATAGATCAGTATCAGACGGCTGTATTAGTAACTACTATGAGGAAAGGCCACTTGATACTAATAGAGTGTTACAATGTGATTACAAGGAGCAAACGGACTTTCCACATATCAGCATCCTGCTTGTGGTGCAAAGATCCTGCCGGAGCCTCCAGCCATTATTAGGGAGGAATTGAACTCTGGAAGCTGTTCCAAAAAAAAAAAGGCAGAGGGCAAAGGACTTGTCACCAGTATTGCCTGTGGCCACCTAGCAGCTGCTCTGTCCCCATTACGACCTTACCATGTTTTGCTTTGCACTGTGTCTTGGTGTGGAAGCCACCATCTTGGTAGGGGCAGGGTTATACAACCTCATTAAGAGCCACCAAAAAAGGAGAACATGGAGCAGCACTGTTCTCATTCTAAACCTCCATGTAATCACCACATGTTAGATCTGGCACGGGATCAATGCCTTTGTTAATAAACAAAGCCAACTCTAACACTGATCATAATTTGTCAATAAAGTAATGAAATCTCCATGGCAGCACTAGCACGCGATTTTGTTTATCAATACAGGTTAGCGTTAAAGTTCCTCTGCTCTTCATTACCTAGTGTCAGGCTTTCAGCCACTGAGGAGCCATTTTTCTGGAAGGCTGTCCACAAGGTTTAGGAGTGTCTATGGGAATGTTTGACCATTCTTCCAGAAGAGCATTTGTGAGGTCAGGCACTGATGTTGGACGAGAAGGCCTGGCTCACAGTCTCCACTCTAATTCATCCCAAAAGGTGTTCTATCTGGTTGAGGTCAGGATTCTGTGCAGGCCAGTCAAGTTCCTCCACCCCAAACTCGCTCATCCATGTCTTTATGTACCTTGCTTTGTGCAGTGGTGCGCAGTCATGTTGGAACAGAAAAGGGCCAACCCCAAACTGTTCCCACAAAGTTGGGAGCATGAAATTGTCCAAAATGTCTTGGTATGCTGACACCCTAAGAGTTCCCTTCACTGGAACTAAGGGGCCAAGCCCAATTCCTGAAAAAACAACCCCACACCACAATCCCCTCTCCACCAAATCATTTTGGCCAGTGCACAAAGCAAAGTCCATAAAGACATGGATACGCGAGTTTGGGGTAGAAGAACTTGACTGGCCTGCACAGAGTCCTGACCTCAACCGAATAGAACACCTTTGGGGTCAATTAGAGCAGAGACTGCGAGCCAGGCCTTCTCATCTAACATCAGTGCCTGACTTCACAAATGGAAGAATAGTCAAATATTCCCATAGACACACTGCTAATCCTTGTGGACAGCCTTCCCAGAGGAGTTGAAGCTGTTATAGGTGCAAAGGGTTGGCCAACGCAATACTAAACCCTACAGGCTAAGACTGGGATGCCATTAAAGGTCATGTGCGTGTAAAAGGAAGGTGTCCCAATACTTTTGGAAATATAGGGTAGTTGAAAAGAGCAGTCATAACAACCATGCTTCTGTTGAAGTCATCAGTACACACGGAGTGAAAGTCGGTTGGTTCCTGCTGAACAGGCTGATTTTCGGTCCATGTATACCCAGCTTTAGAGAGTACAATGAGCAGGGTGGTCAATGTCTGGTGTCTACTGAACTGTGCTGACACCCTGCACAATTGTCATCAACTGAAAAGTGGAGGTAAGGTTAAAAAAGTGACAGTTATCTGTAAAATATCCTATGGCCCAAGCTACTATTTCTGTGACGTCAGTTGGACTTTGAAGGGTTAGTTCACCTTTACCACAAAACTGCCTATGTACATAAAAATAAAACTGTGCAGCTCTGACTAAAGTTAAATAATGCCCCTGCTATAGGTATAGACCATTTACATACCTTATGAAGCCTGACAGAAATACTCCCAGGATGTTGCCAAGTGAGGCCTAGTCATCACTGCTCACCTCCACTGTCACAGGAGTGAGCTCTCAAAGGCTGAACTAATGCACCAGGGGAGAGAAAGAATGTGTGAGGGGATTTAAATCAGAGAAAGAGCTCACTCCTGTGATGGTGGAGGTGAGCAGAGACGACTAGGCCTCACTTATCAATGTCCTGGAAGTATTCCAGTCAGGCTGCATAAGGTATGTAATAGGCCTACACCTATATCAAGGGTATTATTCATCTTTAGTCAGAGCTGCATAGTTTGTTTTAGGAGGAGAATTGGCTGTGGGTTTCACCGCATTCAATTCACATGACAGGAGACTGTGACCGGCTCTCAATGGAGCCAGTTCACACATCTCCGGGGCGGCTGCGGAGTAGATTGCACAGGAGTGCCATGCGTCTTCGGTTCCGTTTCAGGTCCGAATTCAGGCAAAAATTCGGGCCGGATTCCCCCCTGAAATGGAAAACAGGGACGCACCGGACCCCGGCTGTGAGTCACGTCCGCACTAAGCGTGACCCCAGTCTTAATCTACAAACATCCTTTACCTGCATAGGTAGTTTTTTTTGTAAAGATGAACTATTGTAACCACTTCAATACCAAGGACGTCATATGACTCTGAGTGGCGATATCTGAATGGTGCCTTCAGCTATAGGCACCATTCAGATACCCTTCTTTAGAGCCGGTGATTCTGTGCAAGATAAAAGTGGTCTTAGCGGCGAATGTGCCGCAAGATCACTTTTATCGGTGGCGGGAGAGGTGCCCCGCCACTTACCAGACCGTCGGCAGCAGCGGAGATGATCCGGTCTGTCCGCCCCCGCCCCCGCACAGGAAGCCGAGTGAGCGGAAGATGCCGTCCACTTGGCTCCATAACATTGCAGGGCGGAAGCAACGTCACAAGTCACTTCTGCCCAATGCTCTTAAAGGGGACTTTTTTTTTTTGAACTGTCATTTACTGTAATAGGAATAAAAGTGATCTAAAATGTTATTTTTAAAAGAACAGTGTAAAATGAAAAAATATAAAGTAAAATAAATAATAAGAAAAAAAAATTAAAGTGCCCCGTCCACGCGAGCTCGCGTGCAGAAGCGAACGCATACGTAAGTCCCGCCCGCATAAGAAAACAGTGTTCAAACCACACATGTGAGAAATCGTCACGATCGTGAGAGCAATAATTTTAGCTCTAGATCTCCTCTGTAACTCAAAACTGGTAACCTGTAGAAAATCTTAAGTGTCGCCAATGGAGATTTTTAGGTTGCAAAGTTTGCCGCCATTCTGTGAGCGGGCGCAATTTCAAAGCATGACATGTTGGGTATCAATTTATTCGGCGTAACTTTAGCTTTCACAATATGGAAACAAATTGGGCTAACTTTACTGTTGTCTTATTTTTTCATTTAAAAAAAAAAAAATCACGCTTGTAAGACCACTGAGCAAATACGGTGCGACAAAGTTTTGCAATGACCATTTTATTCTCTATATTTTATATATATATTTTATTTATATATATATATATATATATATATATATATATACATATATATATATATATACACACACACACACACACACACATATATAATGTTTGGGGGGGGG
>BLSH010011673.1:466269-477765 GCA_018402905.1 Glandirana rugosa
TCTTCTTTACGACCTTATGGTTAGTCCGTGGGTTGTATTTAGTGGAGATTACAACAACCCACAGAATACACTTATACACAATCTCGAGGCACCCCATTCTAAAATGCAAAATAAAAAAAAAAAAAACGAATAATTTTACATGGTGCAAGCTCCACACACATAAGACACCCAACAACATTAGAGGTGATTTATGTTGGGTGCCTGATTGGTATTCCAGCATTTCTTCTTTCTCATTTTCTCTCCCCCTCGCAGCTAATGTGACCCCAATGCTGACAGAGGGGCTTGGGGTGGGGTCAAAAAAGATGCCGTGCAGGTGCCTGATGTCCTTATCAACCAATGACGTTAGTGGTTCTTAGGACTCTAACAGCTGGCCTGCACAGCACCCAAGGATGTAATGTTGCACAATGAAACCCGTGGCTTTGAGTAACAAAAAAGAAAAAAACTTGATCCAACCGGCTGGTTTGGGCACAATCTTTGTGCAATTTGTAGGCATTTTGCCAAGGAACCCCTGAAGAACCCAGACTGCACCCCGGTTGAAAAAGGCTGTGCTAGAACACATCATGCTGGCCCCTTTTGCAGGTAAAGCTATGTAAAACATTAAAAGTGCCTATACGGTTTAAAATCCAGTAATACACGGTATCACCCTGCTCTGCACATGCTCAGTTGCTCTCTATTTTAGGCACTGTGCCGAATTTGTAGAGGCCAATCTGCTGACAATCTAAATATTTACTGCTGTTTAGGGGCTCTGGGCTTCATCAAAATGGCAGCCTCCAGCAAGAAGAAACGGGAGCAATGCTGGAGGAAATTTACAGTGCACACTCATTTTGGCAGCATAATTATTAATGTGGAATGTATACTCCTTGCTAAACATTATTTTTTATAAATTCCTTATGGGTAAAGTTCCACTTTAAGGTGACTGTAAATGATCACCTTGTAAAACACCCCAATCAGTTTAAAATAGAAATGAAGGGCAAATCATTTGTGTGTGTGTGTATATATATATATATATATATATATAAAAATAAAAAGGATTATAAATGCCTTTTCCCCTTTTTTTTTTATTTTTTATAAGCGATCACATGCATCCCCTCTGTTCTCAGCTGCATAAGAGCTGGAGGAAGGAGAAACAGCAGTACAATGAGCTTTTCAATGAATGGCTGTTCAGCGGGGGCATCTCAGAATAAGTCTGATCAATGGAGGGGAGCACAGCTCAAGAACGCACGCTGTGCTCTCATGCATAGCATGGTCAGTTTTTATCAGGAAGGTAGATGAACTGTCTAGAACACCAGGGATTTCACACAAAGGAAGCAATACAAAGAGAACAAGAGACTTTCGCATACAAGTACATCGCACAGCAGCCACATATCGGGAATATGAAGTGTTGGGGTAACAAACGCTTTAAGTTTTACAGAAGTTGCCAATACCCAAACAGCAGTGGGGCTTTACTATTCGGTTTGGTTCACACCTACAGGTTCGAGCAAGCGTGCGTCTTGGGTATAGCAGCCCATTCATTTCCATGGGCTGCCCGATGTGCGAGAAACCTAGAAACTGCACCAGGGGAGCCCCCCCCGGACACCATGAGGAGGCCGTCCAGGACCACCAGGGAGGGAACATGGAGGCCACCTAGGACCACCAGGGAGCCCCCACTAGACCACCAGGTAAGGGCAATACAGTGCACTGTAGGGATGGCACTGTGCCCATATATGATGCCTACCAGTGCCATCCCTAACAGTGCTATATGCACCAGTGCCCACCAATGCCACCCATCAGTGACCACCTGTACCACCTATCAGTGCCCACGTGTGCCACCTAAAAGTGACCACCTGTGCCACCTATCAGTGCCCATTGCAAACTATCAGTGCCGCATATCAGTGCCACATATCAGTGCCCGGCAGTGTTGCTTATCAGTGCCGCCCATCAGTGCTGCATATGTGCCCCATTATCAGTGCCACCTCATCAGTGCCAATCTGTACTGCCTCCTCAGTGCCTGTCAGTCTAGCCTCATCAGTGCCCATCAGTGTAGCCACATCAGTGCCCGTCAGTGAAGGAGAAAATGTACTTATACAAAGTTTTGTGACAGAAGCAAAGAAACTTTTTTTTTTTTATAGCGCAAAAAATAAAAACCACAGGGGTGATCAAATACCACCAAAAGAAAGCTCTATTTGTGGGAACAAAATGATAAAAAAAGGGATTTTATTAAAACTTACCGTAAAATCCTTTTCTCCGAGTTCACTGACAGACGCAGCTCTTCATTGACTTTGTGGGGTTTTATGTCCGTTACTACTAGGAGTTAACTAGGCAGGGAAAAGAAACAGCTGGCCCCTCCCCTGGGGGCCGTCCTCCTTTCCTACATCAAACCCCCTTCCTGTATAGCTCTTCAGTTCGTACACAAGCCATATAGAAACAGAGCCCAGAGGGGTGGGTGCTGCGTCTGTCAGTGAACTCGGAGAAAAGGATTTTACGGTAAGTTTTAATAAAATCCCTTTTTCTCCTTACGTTCACTGACAGACGCAGCTCTTCATTGACTTTGTGGGGACGTCCCCAAGCTGTGTCAAAAAAAGAGGGGTGGGTAAACGCTAACAACTGTACCCAACAGAACCTCTGGAGAGGCGCCAGTCGCGCCTACACTGCCGCCTGCAAAACTTTGCGGCCAAAAGTAGCATTCGAGGATGCGAACAGATCAACTTTGTAAAACTTGGTAAAAAGGTGTGAACCGAGGCCCACGTGGCCGCCTTGCACACATGGGACACCGAAGCCTGATGTCTGAAGGCCCAGGAAGTACTAACTGCCCGGGTAGAATGCGCCGTGACTGGGAAAGGGGAAATTTTCCCCGAACAGAATACGCATCACGTTTTTTCTAATCCAATGAGAAATAGTAACCGAAGAAGCCGCTAATCCTTTACGCGGCCCTTCTGGAAGAAAAAAACAAGGAGTCAGCTTTCCGAAAAGGAGCTGTAGCAGCCAAGTACACTCATAAGGCCCTCACTACGTCCAAGGCGCGCAACCCAAAGCTCCTTTGGGTGCGATGGACGAGGGCACAACGAAGGCCGGATAACATCTTCATTGATGTGAAAGGAAGAGACTACCTTCGGAAGGAAAGAGGGAGAGGGGCGCAAGACCGCCTTGTCCCTAAGCAGTACTAAGAGGGAGACTCGCACGATAGTGCAGCTAATTCCGACATCCGTCTAGCACAAGTGATGGCTACCAAGGCCACCTTCTGCGACAGAAGTTGTAAGGAAACTCCCTGAGTTTCTCATAAGGTGGTTTCTGAAAAACAGAGAGCACCAGATTCAAATCCCACGGAGCCATCGGAGATCTTACCCGAGGCGCCACATGTCGCACACCTTGTACAAAGGTACGAATCCGAGAGTGCGAAAACAAGGCCTCTGAAAGAGAATGGCTAAGGCCGAAATTTGGCCCTTGATAGTACTGAAGGCCAATTTTCAGTTCCGGCCCTCCTGTAAAAAGGTCAGGACCCTGGATACGACATAAGAGCGGGGGTAAAGCCCTCCGCCTCACACCAAGCAATATAAGCCTTCCAGGTGCGGTGATAGATCTTGCGAGAAGTACACTTGTGAGCTATTAGCAAAACAGGGACTACGGAGTCGGCGACTCCCCTGTCCCTCAGCACCTGGAACTCAATAGCCAAGTCGGCAAGCCAGCGAAGGTAAGGCAGGGTGCAATACGAGTCCTGGAGACAGAAGATCGTCTCGCATCGGGAGCCGCCAGGGGCGTCCGCCACCATTTGCACCACGACGGCGTACCAAGTGCGCCGGGGCCAATCTGGGGCCACCAGAAACGTCGGTATCCCCTCCGTCATTATGCTGCGTACCAATCTCGGAAGCAGTTGAATCGGAGGGAAGGCGTGCAGGAGACGATAAAAGCTCCAGGGGGTCATTAGAGCGTCCGAGGCCACTGCCAACGGAACCCTCGTTCTGGACACAAAGGCTGTCACTTTGTGATTGAACCGGGACGCCATGAAATCTACATCCGGCGTCCCCCATCTGAGACAAATCTGAGCGAACACCTCCGGGTGGAGGGACCACTCCCCTCGGTCCAGCGTCAAGCGACTGAGAAAGTCCGCCTGCCAGTTCTCCACACCTGGAATGTAAACCGCCGAAAGAGCCGGAACGTGAAGTTCCGCCCAACACAGTATTAGAGCTGCCTCAGCTGCCGCCGCTGGGCACCTTGTGCCCCCCTGAACATCCACATACGCCACCGCTGTGGCATTGTTTGATGGAATTCAGTCCGATTGCTCTCAGTTCCAGCACATTGATGGACAGACGAGCCTCCTGAGCCGATCAACGGCCCTGGGCCGAAAGCTGGCCCAAGACTCCGCCCCAACCCGTCAGGCTGGCGTCTGTGGTGATAATCACCCACTAAAGAGGCAGGAATGACTTCCCCTGCGTTAAAGCCGGGTTCCGTAGCCACCAGATCAGGGACGCCCTGGTCTGAGTCCAACGACCGATGGGACTTGTCCCACAGAGTCAGAATTGCTTGTTGGAGAGGACGAGTGTGACTCTGGGCAAAAAGGGATCGCCTCAACGACGAGACCATGAGCCCCAGAAGACTGACGGTGCGACCAGAGGGTGCGCACAGCCGACTGTAGACCCTGCAGTTTTGCTGGAGGGAGAAACACCTTCGCCCGTTCTGTGTCCAAAATGAGGCCCAGATACCCCAAACGGCAGGAGGGGGGCACTGATGACTTCTGCAGGTTTAGTAACCAGCCGAAGTCCAGTAAGGATGCCATCGTTATGCTCACATTCTCCTCCAGAGTCGAGACCAAGTCCACTAGCAGGAGCAGATCGTCCAGGCATGCCACTATGGCAATGCCTCTCTGACGCAGCAACGCCAACACCGGAGCTAACAACCTTGTAAGGACCCGGGATGCGGAGGTCAGGCCGAAGGGAAGAGCCACGAATTGGAATGGTGATCCCCCACCGCGAATCGCAGGAAACGCTGGTGACGAGGATGGATGGGTACATGGAGGTACGCGTCCCTTTTCAATGACGCCAAGAATTCTCGGCCACAACCGACCGAACAGACTCCATCCGTAACTATCGCGCCCTGACATACATGTTCAGAGCCTTCAGGTCCAGGATGGGCCGAAAACCCTCCCCTTTTTTGGGTACCACAAAAAGGTATGAGTAAAAACCTCGAAACCTCTCCCCTGAGGGAACCGGGGCAAACACCCCTTGGTCCGAGAGAGCCTGCACTGCCTCGGATAGGGCTATCCTGCGATCCCGCGGGAGATTCAAGCTTTAAGGGAAGAACCTGTCCGGGGGTGGAAAGAGAAACTCTATCCTGTACCCGGTGGACAACACTTCCCAGACCCCACGGTCTGAAACACGGGTCAACCCAGAAGACGTCCACCCCACCCGAACTTCGGGTGGGGGCAACCCATCAGGCTGAGGAAGGCTAGTCCTCCGTCTGTTCTGTTTTGCGCTGCCAGTGCCGTCTTCCGGCCCCTGCAGCGACTTACCAGAGTGGGTCCCTTTACCTACCGTGCTCGAGGCACGAAATAAGCTTCTTCTGACCTGAGGGGGAAGGCTCCTGTCTACAGCGAAACTCACGCCTGCGGCGGTGATTGCATCAAAACATGGGCCAAAGAGACGTCCACCCTGAAAGGGGAGGCCAGCCAAACCGCTCTTGGAAGCGTGGTCGCTCGACCAGGAACGCAGCCAGGAATTAGGCGAAGCCTGGCGGCCGAGATCGATATTCTGGACAACAGGGGCAGAATATCCATGGCCGCATCACAGAGATATTCGATCCCTTGGAGAAAAAACTCAGCCTTCCGCGGCGCCTCCATCAGGCGACCGCCTGCTACTTCATAAGGCCTTTCATGCATTCAGATAGATGCTGTGCCGCCACGGCCGAAGCCAGGGTCGGTCGTACAGCAGAGCCCGCGCTCAGAAACGGGGACTTCAAAAATGCTTCTGTCTTCCTATCAGTGGGATCCTTAAAGGAAGGAGTTCCTTCCATAGGGATAGTAGTCGCCCTAGAAGGCGTGCAATCGGTGGGACCCCGCAGGGGACTCCCACTTTTTTTTTTTTTTTTTTTAGAAGCTCTCCACAAAGGGATAGCGAACCGCAAAACATCATGTCAGCGAGGGGGAACGCTGTGGGCGCTGCCATTCACTATATAGGAAATGGTCAAAGAATTTGTTATAAGCAGATCGTGATATCATCATCTAGATCCAGCTGCAACATAGTGCGAATGCCAGATAATGGTGGCCACAGGTGCAGCTTCTTGTGCAGCTGCTAGCCCCTGGTCCCCTTCAGGAGGTACACTGTCACCCCGTCTCCTCATCAGATGGGTTTGCAGGGGTCCCAGAGACCCCTGATGCCAGCTCAGGTTCAGATTCCTCCCCTGATGACAATTGAGGGGGGAGGGGGATGCTTCCTGGGGACCCGCAGAGCGGCGTCCCCACAAGGAAAACTCGGTGAAAACCGTTTAGAAAAGGCCCCTTGATCCGATCGGGGGGCTGCTGATGCCACCTCAGGATCAGTCATAGCTCTTTTTTAAAAGGGAAAATGACACAAAAAAAGGGAAAAGGGGGGCGCCCACACTCAGCCACACACCCACAGTCTTTACTGAGGACAGTGCCCACCACCACCAGCACCCAGGGGGAGCCCAGCTATACTTGCTGTTCCGCAGTGCAGATCATCAGGAAGAGCTGTGCTGCTTGTCACCGCCGTTTCTGAAGAGGGGAGAAGCTGCAGCCACGTGTAGATGCAGAGCATGCAGTCAAAATGGCCGCTGTGAAACACTAGAGGCCGACACACAATTTCAGGAAACGTGCAGTACCGAAATAGGCTGCTCCGAGCGCTAGAGGGAAAGCCCCATAGGCTGGGAATGTCCGCGGCTACGGCAAAATGGAGGCGGTCTGCCGCAAAATGGCGGCCGGTCGCCGCAAGGCGATCCGGATGAGAAGGCCGGTAAATCGCCGTGGTGCTGGGAGGGGGGCGTGTGGCGGGGGGCAGGGAGCTATAGTCCCAACATGGCTAACCCGGGGCGTCACAAGAACCCAGTTGCGGCAGTCGTCGGGCCCCCACATGCCCCTAGGAAGGGGGGCGCTCACTTACCCATCCGACGCCACGGTAGCCGCTTAAGCAGACTTTGCGCCCTTGACGGCGGTATGCTGCAGGCCCAGGTCGCCCAGCCGAATCGCATCGGTAAAGGGGTCCAGCAGGGGGATTGCACCCCGGGCCGCCCGCACGGAACGGGCTGGATGCGGCGGGTCCCTAGTGGCGGGACTGGCTTTGCATCATGTTGGCCAGGTCGGGGAAAGTACAGAGCTCTAGGACTCTCTATGCCCCGACCGGCTTCTTGATAGAAGATTTCATCTTGATTGAAGTGAAAAATAAAAGAAAAAATAAAATAAAAAATGGTCACAATCGGACCGCAGTTCCCTATAGGGAAGCCAGGTCAACTCCTTGCGAACTAGGCATTGAAACTGGAGAGCTATACAGGAAGGGGGTTTGATGTAGGAAAGGGGCCAGCTGTTTCTTTTCCCTGCCTAGTTAACTCCTAGTAGTAACGGACATAAAACCCCACAAAGTCAATGAAGAGCTGCGTCTGTCAGTGAACGTAAGGAGAAATTTTGTTTGGGTACAACGTTGCATGACCGCGTAATTGTCATTCAAATTGCAACAGCACTGAAAGCTGAAAATTGGTCTGGGCAGGAAGTGTTCTAAGTGCCCGGTATTGAAGTGGTTAAGAAAAAAAAAAAAAAAAAAAGCGCTCATACAGCTTCAACAAGCTTTTATGATGCGTTTTTGAGACTTCGGCGGTGCTTCGAAGAGGCTTCAGTGAGGCTTCGATGAGGCTTCAGTGATGCACTTTTGAAGCTTGGCCGATGTCCTGTGTGTGTGTTGATATCTCACACCTGCAATTTCTCCAAAACAAAGCAAAGCTAAATTACAGCCTCAGAAAAGCCGCAGGTGCTTAAAGCGAGCTTCAAACAAGCTTTGTCATAGACTTCTATGGAAGTGTAACCTTGAATGATTTAGAATGCATGTAGGCTGTTTTCTTGCATCCATCTCAAGAATTTTCAATTTAGAATTTTTATTTGTACAATAGAAATTGCATAGGAATAATGAAACAATAATTTAAAGTGGTTGTCAACCCTTGACAACCACTTTAACCTACAGGTAAGCCTATAATAAGGCTTACCTGTAGGTGCCCTGCATATCTCCTAAACTTGCATGGTTTAGCAGATATATAGTGTACTGTGATGTGCCCACGTCATCAGGTGCATGCGCAGTGAAGAAACGGCCTTCATGCCGTTTCATAATGGAGATCGTGCCGTGATCTGAGGTCACGTGACTCCGGCCAGTCACAGAGCCGGAGATCGCGGGCCCACAAGGAAGAGGGGCGGAAGATTGACGCTTCCTGGAGCGGGGACAGCGCTGGCTTCCAATGCAGGTAAGTGCCACATAATGGGCTAATACGCGATGCATAGTAGCCCATTATGCTTTTACATTGCAGGGTAACAGAGGAAGGAAAACCCATCAGGGTTTACTTCCTCTTTAAAACCAAATAGATACATAAAAAATGGACTGTGAAGTTGCTTCAGGATGTGATCAGTTCAGATGTAGGTTGTTGTTCTCTAACCCTAACATGGGGCCCGAAGCCTCAGAGCTGTGATCTTGACCAGAGAGAGAGGACGCAGCAAGCGCTGTACTCTACGGGGTAGCGGAGATACAGAGCCCGTGCATCGTATGGTAATTAAAATTGGTAAGGCAGCGCGTTTCCATTCTGCATTAATTTGCATATTTTCAACCACCTGTTTCGGGGACTGCAGAGCAAGCTAATTAACATACAGCTCTGATTAATTCTGCCAGTCATTCGGAGATAATTACAGTGCAGGAGTGTAAACACTCCGCTCCGGAGATAGTGCCTGTTTGCCAACATCCCTCTTGGGGGAGAGAAAAGTTTTGCCATGGCAACCAAAAGACAATTTTCAAGCTTCTTTCACTCCAAATGGAAGGTCACTGTAGCAGTACAATGCCTGCTGGCCCCCACCACCTTCCACTCTCTACCTTGCTTTCAGCAAATGCTGGGTGGGGGCGACACATATTCCATTGTGGCTGGTGAAAGGATAGTTAAAGGTTTCAGGGGAAAAAAAAAAAATCAAGAACACAAAATAAAAAAAAACTCACGTGAACCAGTTGCCCCCTTTTTTATGCACAAAAGCCTCTTGTAATAATATACAGATGATACTTAATGGATTTTTAATGCAGGGGGACATTATCTGAGATAAATACATTGGACGAATTGCTGACACAATGACCTGTTTCTCCAGGTCCTATATAGATAAGTGATGCATAATGTGAATAGGTCTGCCCATAAGAGCGTGGCTGGCAGCACAAGATCCTTCCAATCACTTTCTGCTACATGCGAGGGTTGAGCGAGTTATAAACAGAAACGCTCTGCTTGGCTAACCATTCCTATTCATGCCAGCGGACATACAAAGAAGAAAAAGATTAGCAGTACTGCCAACAGGGTTGCTGTTAGAAATCATAGGGCCCAGTACAGCCTACCTGACCCGCTCTCCATCCTGAAGCTATCCCCTGGACCTTGCAGCAGCCGGTGGGAGGAAGAGGAGAAGAAGCCCCCAGCGCTGCTGGAGGAGCGCATAGGGCAGCAGGGGGAAGAAGGCTAACTACAGGAGGATCTGGCAGCAGGTGGAGGGAGGGGCAATTACAGGAACCAATCCCTAAGCAGAGAGCTGCTGACTATCAGTCACCGGCTCTCTGATCCCCCCAGCGGCCGGCTCAAGCTCTCAGTGGCTCGCTGAGAAGCTGAGGCGGATGCCAGTCCAGGCATGTGAGCGGATCTTGACTACATTGTCAAGATCTTACCCGAGCCTGGACGTGCTCTGTGACTTCAGCTCGCTGTCTGCTGTAAATGGGTCACAGGATTGCAGAACTAAGTGCACTCCTGTGATCTACAGGGGAGATATAGCCAAACAAGCTTTGGCTGTACTTCTCCTTTAACCCAATCATCTTTCTTCATGGAGAAAAAAAAAGTGCAGCAAAATGATGAAGCCATTCTTTTACTCTCTCTCCTCCTGTCAGGAAGTGTCTAAATTAAAGGACGGTATTATAAAATACACTAGATTCTGGCAGGTGACATCAAAATGACATACTACCAGCTGTGAAAAATGTCCTATAATTCTACCAGCTGTCAAGAATGTCCACGCAAACTTCCAGCTGTCAAGAATGTCCACGCAAACTTCCAGCTGTAAAGAATGTCCACGCAAACTTCCAGCTGTCAAGAATGCCCAAGCAAACTTCCAGCTGTCAAGAATGCCCAAGCAAACTTCCAGCTGCCAAGAATGTCCAAGCAAACTTCCAGATGTCCAGTATGCTCTCTGTAAAGATTTGGGCTCCAAGGCAGAACTTCTGCCCACCACACCAGCAATTCAATTCAGATACCTCAGTATCCAAATGAAAGGTGATAGCCCTGCAGAATAGACATCTGGAGACAGGAGTCAGAGTGGGACCTGGAGGTCAAAGTTAAACTGTGGCCAAAATATAAACATCCAAATATTTACATATTCTTAATAATCAACAAAAAAGCTTTAGGCCCCTTTCACACAGACGGCTGTTCTGCCGTTGTTAAAAGCGTGTTTTGTGATTTTGAAATTCCAAGACTCCAGGCATAATGATTACTTGCAGTTGTACGTTGCGTTTAGCTGCGCTTACGTGCGTTTACATGCAGTGGAACATTCTTGACATTTCTCATGCGCTTCCTGTTGATTTTCTTTGCTTGTTGCCTCCGCTATCCGCAGGTGACACAGTGCACTGCTTTTACCTGCAGTTATGTGCAGATAGCTGCGCTACAACGTTCCTGGATGCATTCAAATCTTTTTTCTAATTGCACATAATCGTCTGTAACAAAACCGTTGCTAAATGCAGAGTGTGAATGGGGCCATAGGAAAGCATTGTCAGAGTATAGCTGCGGTAGAGAACTTCATCTATCCGCAGCTAAAAGCTGAATTCTATCCGTCCCTGTGAAAGGGGCCTTACAATAAACCCTCACTGACCTTTGTAGTTCTAGCCATTTTGGAGCAATCCATTCTCAAATTACACAATAGAGCAGAAAAGTCAGTCAAATTAATGCCTCCTCACTCGGCTCTCCCCTCTTTCTGTGCACCTGGCTTTGTGTTTGGAGATTAGAAGGATGACAGACTGCCAAGTCACTGCAGGGATGGGGGAGCTGAGCTACAGACAGAAAGTGAAAGTAAAACTGAGAAGCTCTAGCTGTGAATATGATGAATTTCTCCATAGTGCCTGCAGCTATATATAGCAGTTAATGAAAGCTTGTTTTGAAATGTATTTGCTAGTGGTTAAGAATATGTAAAATTGTATTGTCCTACCCTGGCCATGGTACTGTGCTTTGTTCATTCAGGGTAAAGTAACTAGTAGACTTGACAGCCTCTCTGCATCCGCTAAATGCTTCAGATGATCAATGAAATGGGACTTACTT